>FN649730.1:119766-193504 GCA_000310025.1 Ectocarpus siliculosus | reverse complement strand
AGGCATACACAGTGAAAACAGCGATTCATTCTCCAACCTTTTTTTTAATCTCCAACCCTGTTTTCTGTGACACGTGACAAAATGGGGGCCCTAAGCCAAGGCATGCACAGTGAAATCAGCCATTCAATCTCCAACCCTGTTCCCAATCTTCAACCCTGTTTTCTGTGACACGTGACCAAATGGGGGCCCTAAGCCAAGGCATACACAGTGAAAACAGCGATTCAATCTCCAACCCTGTTTTCAATCTCCAACCCTGTTTTCTGTGACACGTGACAAAATAGGGGCCCTAACACATGACAAAATGGAGGCCCTAACCCAAGGCATACACAGTGAAAACAGCGATTCAATCTCCAACCCTGTTTTCTGTGACACGTGACAAAATGGGGGCCCTAACCCAAAGCCAAGGCATGCACAGTGAAATCAGCCATTGAATCTCCAACCCTGTTCCCAATCTTAAACCCTGTTTTCTGTGACACGTGACAAAATGGGGGCCCTAAGCCAAGGCATACACAGTGGAAACAGTGTTTCAATCTCCAACCCTGTTTTCAATCTCCAACCCTGTTTTCTGTGACACGTGACAAAAGGGGGCTCTAACACATGACAAAATGGAGGCCCTAACCCAAGGCATACACAGTGAAAACAGAGATTCAATCTCCAACCCTGTTTTCTGTGAACACGTGACAAAATGGGGGCCCTAACCCAAAGCCAAGGCATGCACAGTGAAAACAGCGATTCAATCTCAAACCCTGTTCCCAATCTTCAACCCTGTTTTCTGTGACACGTGACAAAATGGGGGCCCTAAGCCAAGGCATACACAGTGGAAACAGCGAGTCAATCTCCAACCCTGTTTTCTGTGACACGTGACAAAATGGGGGCCCTAAGCCAAGGCATACACAGTGAAAACAGCGATTCAATCTCCAACCCTGTTTTCAATCTCCAACCCTGTTTTCTGTGACACGTGACAAAATGGGGGCCCTAAGCACAGTGGAAACAGCGATTCATCTCCAACCCTGTTCCCAATCTTCAACTCTGTTTTCTGTGACACGTGACAAAATGGGGGCCCTAAGCCAAGACATACACCGTGAAAACAGTGATTCAATCTGTAATCCTGTTTTGAGTCTCCAACCTTGTTTTCTGTGACACGTGACAAAATGGGGGCCCTAACACATGACAAAATGGGGGCCCTAAGCCAAGGCATGCACAGTGAAATCAGCGATTCAATCTCCAACCCTGTTCCCAATTTTCAACCCTGTTCTCTGTGACACGTGACAAAATGGGGGCCCTAAGCCAAGGCATACACAGTGAAAACAGCGATTCAATCTCCAACCCTGTTTTCAATCTCCAACCCTGTTTTCTGTGACACGTGACAAAATGGGGGCCCTAAGCCAAGGCATACACCGTGAAAACAGCGATTCAATCTCCAACCCTGTTTTCAATCTCCAACCCTGTTTTCTGTGACACGTGACAAAATGGGGGCCCTAAGCCAAGACATACACTGTGAAAACAGTATTCCATCTGAGATCCTGTTTTTAGTCTCCAACGCTGTTTTTTGTGAGGCGTGACAAAAAGGGGGCCCTAAGCCAAGACATACACCGTGAATACAGGGTTTCATTCTGATATTTTGTTTTGAGTCTCGAACCCTGTTTTCTGTGACACGTGACAAAATGGGTGCCCTAACCCTAACCCTAATCCCCAACCCTGTTTTGAATCTCCAACGCTGTTTTCTGTGGCACGTGACAAAATAGGGGCCCAAAGCCAAGACATACACCGTGGAAACAGTGGTTCAATCTGAGATCCTGTTTTCAATCTCCAACCCTGTTTTCTGTGGCACGTGACAAAATAGGGGCCCTAAGGGGTCCTTCCTCCTGCGCGGTAACGACAACATGGCGAGAGCTCTACGTGTACCTGTCGTCGACACATGTCGCAGCCGCGCGACACACGAACGGATGTTTGCATCGCATTGTACTATGGTTCGCCGTGGCAGGAAGTATCCCATCCAGTTAGTTAGGTCGTTGCGGTAGTACGCGGACGTCGTTCGGCGTCTAGTCCATACTGCTGTTGCAAAAACACAGCAGAGTAATCGAGCTATGCATGCAATATTTTTTTGCTCTGGTTCACTTTTGCCTTCACAACCCGAGAAACCCACTGCTATATCTCGACCAACAAGACTCCAATCAACAAACCAGCACTGACTGGCAGATGTGCGTGGAAGATGTTGTGACAGCACAACTAAGTCGACACTCTCGGCAACTTCTATGTACAGTCGGCGTCTGGTCCATACTGCTGTAGAAATGCAAAAATCGAGCCATCTTTTTTTTTTTCCCATACTAAGACCCATGTTTATGGTCGCCAAATCTTTGCGAAAATGTTTATATTTTCAAACATTTGCGGAAAAAGATTTTGTTTCACTGTTTATGGGAGAAAATCTTCGGCAAAATATTCTCAAACATTTTGAAATGGGGCAGGTCGCGAAAATGTTTCCCAAGAGCGGCGAGATTAGTAGCCGACCGCCCCTTCCGTCCTAAACACCAACCACTGCGCAGCGCACACTCAACGTAGCAAGCTCATAGAGGGATCCGGACAACCCTAGAGTCACCGTGTCAACGTTTTGCCGGCTGATACATGGCGGGAGCTCGTCAAGCGTGCACAAAAAACAAACAGACAGGGGTGGTTTGGAGGGCACGGAGAAAGCGTGGTTTGTGTCTCCGAACGGCAAAAAGTCTGCTGCTTGAGAGGAGAGGTGAGCACAAAACTCTCCAGCTCTCGTCCTCTAGACCATCGATTCATGTTTTGTTTTCTTGGGTGTCTTCTCCATCAACGGCTCTCATCCGGGTGTGCGTGGTTCAGCAGTGGACGTACTCAACAGGCAGGGAGGCGCGTCGCTATGAACTCGATGTGTTGAAAAAGTATTTTTTGGGACGGAGGAACAAGCCCTCTATATTCAAGTGAAATATAGACCGAAAAAAACGTTGTGTCCACAACGTTGCGCGCAAAACGATGTGCCTCCCTGCCGGCTGAGCGCGGCCACTGCTAACCCACGCACAACCGGATGAAAGTCGTTGATGGAGAAGACACCCAAGAAGACAAAACATGAATCGATGGTCTAGAGGACGAGAGCTGGATAGTTTTGTAATCACATGTCCTCTCAAGCGGCCGACTTTTTGCCGTTGGGAAGCGCTGACGCACGTTTTGGTCTCTTTTTGACACCGAGAACATTTTTCTCGCACGCACGGAGCGCTATCGCCACATATTGGGGGGCACAGCATCAGCTCAGTGCATCAAGGCTTGTGGGGAGCCCTTTGCGAGCTCGTTACATTCAGTTTCCATGACGCATTTGTGGTTTGTCTGTCACAAATCGTTTGGAAGCAGTAGACAACGATTCCCGCCGCACGTGCGATGCATTTCGAGAAAACCACACGATAAAGATTTGTTTGCCCATAAAAACGGTACTCAAATGTTCCTCTGGTAGATATTCGCGCGCAAATGTTTGACAACATTTGAAGATTTTTTTCAAAGATTTGGCGACCATAAACATGGGTCTAATAACAAGAAATGTATCACGTCACGACGACCATTGTTAAGGAGTGTGGCTGCTAGCTTAAATAGGGTACATCTTATTGTTGATAGGATGTGGGTCGGTCCCAGGAGGTATACCCTTCAGACACCTACCCTCTTAGGATTTGTCTAGTCTGCGTACAGTTGGATCCCCACTTCACCTCAGACCCTTGCTGATCGTCTCTCAGCAATAACAAGCAACTTTCTCATCTCAACGTGATCGTGGACAAGCGTGTCAACGACAGAACCTACCTTCATCTATCTCTAGGAGCAAGCTACCGCCCACGGCTTCCCCTCCTTTAAACCATCCTGTGAGTATAGACTTAACTACAATTTTGTCGGAGGCCTGAGACGCAAGAGTTCAACCATTGTTGCACTCCAAAAGCAAGACGTTTTTTTCGGTGCATCAGTTCGGGGTCGCCTTGAGACTTTGTTTTCGCCGGCTGTTGCCCTGTTATAGTATTTGGAGGTAGACATGTGATCGATCGTGGTTGATCGTGGTTATTTGGCGCCGTCGGATGATAAGACGTGACGTCATGCTAGATCAGGGCTTTATGCCGAGACATGTGCCCTTCTGTTCAGTGTGTGCGTACAGGCGATCTATGATCGCGTGTGCGTGGGATATTGTGAGTTGGCTTGGAAAGCGTTAAAGAGAAAGAGAACAACGGAAAGCAACAACAACCAGCTACTGTGGTCGGAAAAGAGAGTTCCACACAGCCCAAAGGTGATTGATTCTGAAGGAAGGGGTCAAATACCATTACAGCCCGCTGCAGCGGGCCAGTCTCTGGATCACAGCGCCCCTGTCGCGAGCTCGAATCTCCAAAGGCGAGTAGAGTTACAGCACGGTGAATGCACGCAACCACTTTTCCAGTCATTGAGCTAGAGGTTGCGGTGCGGTAAATCGGTTTTAATTGTTTTTAAATGGAGTTTCAACATTTTTTTCGGCCGTCTTCGCCGACGTGGGCGTGCCACTCTCACGATCACAGCGCCCCTGTCGCGAGCTCTAGACTCGAAGGGCGAGCCGAGTTACAGCACCGTGTAGTACGGCTAAATCTCCTGCATCCGGGCGCGTCTACGCAAGGGACTTCAAGGGACTGTGATCTCTAAAGCATCACGCAGCTCATTGGACGAGATTTTGGAGAACGTCAACTCATAAATCATGACACATTCTTGAAGTACAAGCAAACATTTTGTACAGTAGTACCTAGCATAGACTTTTTTTGCTGCATGGTTTCATCTGTAGATAGATCTCGACAGACTGTCCGTACTATGTGGTATGCGTTGTAGGTACAGTAGAGTGCATGCATGCATCCTGTCGCCTTCCGTAGCGTAAGCAACGCGAACTCGAGTATGTGCATCGTGTATTGTCACCGCGCGGATGGTTACGTACTACGTATATGCCACACACACCCTCCAAGATGCACATATTCTACAGCTGTAGCAAGGAAAATTGGACAAATTTAGATTGATTGTTGATGTTGTGGTACGCCGCAACTTTAGACTTAACTTGCTTTGTTTTGAGCTTGAACATGCACGCAAATCTCACGGCATCATCAAGTGCTGCAAGTGCTGCAAGGTTGGAGGCATATGTCTTCTGTAGTACTGTGAACACTGCTGTTGTTGTTGTATTGAAGGTGAAGCTGTAGACTGCGCTATATCGTATACATACAGTTAAACAAGAGAGATGAACTTTTTGTGATACCACACCATTTCATGGAATAATTGCTGGAAGTTAGTCAGAAGGTAGAATATTTGCTGAAAGTTTGTTAGAAGTTAGTCTGTGCCGAGTGAATGAAAGAGTGCACATTTCGTCGAATGTTCCGAATTTCCTCTCCAAGTTAGTCAGAATTTAGTCTGTAAAGCGTGAAAACGTGCTCCAGCCCCACCGGCCCCACCCGGTCACTCTCATTTTCGACATCCTCCCCTCTCATCCCCGCATCGACCTTCAGCTGCAACACAACATGAACACCTTCTCCCGTCGATCCGCAGCAAAGCGTAAGTCCACCCAGTCAGAGAGTCGTAGCGGAGAGTTCCGCCGCCCTGTACAAAAGGCCGACCCCAACTGGCCTTGCCCTGGGCCCGACTGCGACGACGGCGGTCACTTTTAGCTCATTAACAAGCGCGACGGTAAAGGCAAGTTTGCCCCTTGCGACCGTAACAACAACCGCGATGAGGACAGTTGTAGCGTATCCTGCACCATCCTCACCCCGTCGACAACGTACCTCAAGCCGTGCCAGCTCTGCCTCGCCCCGGTGGGGGGTACTCCTTCGCTCGGGATCCCAACCGACCAGGTCAACAGCCGCGGCTACAAAGGTAAAAGAAAGTTCTCTCTTTGATTGTATCAAGTAGTTTCCGACTGATGTGTGCCTGAATGTTGTTCAGGTGCTGCATGAAGGCCTGGCATGAAACTGCATCGCAACCGCAACCGCTAAATCTCTCCACAACAATGCCCTCATTGCTTGCTGTTATTGTCAGAGTGGAATATTATCCACGCGGTGTGGCGTCTTTGCGCTGGTGCCAAGTCTTCGGACGGCAAGAAGTTCATGCACGTCACCGTCGCCCCCGCCAGCCTTGTCGGGGTAAATCATGTGTACACCCGTTTACATCGGAACGCGATTGTGTAGTGACGAGTCGTGTGTGTGCGTAGTTACCTAGATATGGGTGCGCGGATGCATCCGACTGTTGCTGAAAATTTGTTACCCATATGTCACAAAAGTACACCGTGTTCACCGGTCGACGTCATAAAAAAATTAGCATTTTTTAGTATGGGGAGACCATGTGACATATGTTCCTTATATTTCCCCCTGTCAGTGCACCGAGTTCAACCGTCGACGTCATAAATAAAAATATCATATTTTTATAATGTAAAACCATGCGATTTTTTTTCCTTATATTTTTCCCTGTCACCCATCCGATATCCACTGCAAGGGTGTCCCGACGCAGCGACTAACGAGGAAGACGTGGCCGACGGGTGCACGGGCGAGATCGTCGAGGACGACCTGACCATCAAGGATTGAGACTCCCCGCCGCTGTACTACCAGTGCGCCCGCCGCCTGTGGGACCAGACCATCAACGAGATCCTCAACAAGACCGACGAGCACCGCGACCTGGGAACTACCCACGCCGACCTCTAAAGTAAGACGCGTGTTTCCATTTCGTCTCAAGAAATTCAAGGTAGATTGTTGCCACCTGCAACTGGCTTTCGCCAACTATCAATAGAGTAAAGATGTCACCCCATGTCTGACAATCATCGATGTCGGCTGACGTCAATTCATTGGGTAACTCGTTCAGCAGCCGCATCTCAAAATCGCCAAACACGATCACATACTGCACGTGACAATCCATACCCCTAGCGAGAGTAACACTCCCGTCCCTCGAGGAACGTACCAACAACTCCAAATCGACGAACACCTTCAGCTCGTCGAAATACCCAACGAAGATCGCTCACGCAACCCCGAACGACGCCTGAAACTCGAACACCACAAACAAACCTGTCCGGATAACGCGCAAGCTGAAATCTTAGCGGAATGTAGACGTCGCAATGCAAACAATAACACACCACACGACTCAGACCCTGAACTCGATATGATACGTCAACATTTTAGCCAAATGAGGAATCGTGCACCAAGGTTACCGGCACCCAGTCTAGACAGCCATCGCGGTGATGCTAATAACCAAATCTGCCTTGGAGTGCAAGACATTGACTCGCAATCATTCGACTTCCCCTCGGCACCTTTTGAGCTAGAACACACGGATTTGGATGATCCACAAAATATCACATGTTCTCACTGCAATTCTATACTTTGGAAAGAAGAAAAGGGATTAAATTGTTGTAACAAAGGCAAGTCGTGTATCCATCCTCTTAAATCTATCCCCCACCATCCTATGGCGCTGTTTGAAACTACTAAATTCATTAACTTCTGACTAACTTCCACCAATTATTCCATGAAACGGTGTGATATCACGATACAACGGGCTTTTCGGATTTACTGCATTAGGCACAGGCTGTATTCAAAAAAAGGCATGGACTGAACCGCCAGCGCCTTCAATGCTCACCTTGCATGAACGTGCTTACCACGGCATATTCGACCTCCAACAACATTATGAGAACTATTCCGTGTCGAAGAAATCATCGCAGCTAAACGAACTTTTGATGCCCAGATAAACATCCACTTTATAAATGCCTCCACATTACCTCCTCCCCAACAACCTCTTTCTGCTGCTCTAAATTTACATTATACGGTTATGACACGTACACGCTCTTACATCCATCTCCCCAATAATTGCATTCTGCCGCCAGCGCAGGCACCCTACCGCCTGCACCATCACCGACATCATCACGGCCATCACCGTCACGCTTCAACATTAAGAAGCTCGAGACCTGCGTACAAGGCTGCAAACGAAACCATACCTTCCGCAGTGGTAATCGGCAGTAACCACCAGGGCCGTAAGGGGCAACGATGACCCGAGGCGGGAGGCGTCAACTCTTTCACCGTCAACTAGCGGCAACGCCGTCAAACCATTGCGTGGGGTGTTTGTTCTTACTTTGTCTGAATGTTGTAGGTGTTCGGCTCCTTTCACATTGGGAGGGATACCGAATATCGGCGTCATTAGAGGGGGACATTAGAGAAGGGTGCGACATTACACTGGAGAAGTTAGAATATGACCATTCGAGCGGGACGACACCGAAAAAGTTAGAATCATAGCTCCAGAACATTAGAGGGGGATATTAGAGAAAGGCGCGACACTGAAGAAGTGTGAATATGAGAGTTAGGCGGCGTTACACCAGTAAAACTACCGGCAATACCGTCGAACAGTTGCAGTGTTCGTTCTTTCTTTGGCCCCTTTGGGGAGGATATTGGCCACAGCAAAGCCACTTAGAGAACGTTGCCTGAGTGTTACTACGTTCTTACCGGCGCAAGAATAGGGAGGCGACCGCAGCTTACATCTCCTTTTCGTCCGCACCGGGCGAAGCTAGACAAAAAATCACGTACACGCGACTCTTTTGGCTTCATCATGTTACACCGGGAACGGCACATTTCTCGAATACAACGCGAACTTCTTCACACCGTTCATTCGGTCACCCTGCGGCTTCATGCCCTTGGTATGCTGTGCACAGCCTTCATACCTTCCCTTTTTAAGCCTACTACTGAGGACGAGGGCGCCTCTGCGCCCGAAGTCCAGAGCCCTTGTATATATAACATGATGTTTGTCTGTATGTTTCTAGCTCGCCCTCTCGATCTATTTTCGAGACTGGCTATTGCTTCTGTATGTTTCTAGCTCGCCCTCTCGATCTATTTTTGAGACTGGCTATTGCTTCTGTATGTTTCTAGCTCGCCCTCTCGATCTATTTTTGAGACTGGCTATTGCTTCTGTATGTTTCTAGCTCACCCTCTCGTATATTTTGAGACTGGCTCTTGCTTTTGTGTTGCGTACTTTCTCGCCCCCGTTTGTCACTGCCCGGTTGGTTGTCGAAAGTTTTCGCTCCCCTTTCCCTATTTTCAATGCGACCTACGTCATTAGTTGCGGTTACATCCAAATTTGGTGCATCGTTTAACTCCCCCCCCCTAAGGTTTGCTTCGCATATGTTTTGGTCCAACGTTCCGCCAGTGCTTCTATTGCATGCCACGGCCAACGTGTTCCATCTTGGTACTTTCTTAAGCATTTTTCTTCATACAATTGGCCTTGACGCCCACGTAGGATTGTTTTCCTCGCCCCACCCCGATCGCAAGCACGTTGTATCGTGACATGCGAACGTTGTTTTTGGCGTTGGTTCCTGTCCTTTTCTTTCGCCGTTGTTTACGTTCCCGGAAACCCCCTCTTTCCCCGCTTTTTCGATTTTGGTCGACCCCTAACGGTTTTCCATGTCGTTTGATCCTTTGTAGGCTCGGTGTTCGTTTCTTATTCTTTATGTTTACATTTCAGCACTCGATCGCATCGTAGCCCCCCTTCCCGTAAGGTTCTGGCTTACTTGATTGCGTTTTCGATCGGTTCATTCGTGCGAGATCGTTTGTGATTTTCTCTTCACGATTTCGTTACTTCGTGTTATGGTCTTTTCGGTTCGGATGTTTTGGTTATTTTTCGCACCCATGTGCCTTTTTTCCGATTTTATCCGCCGAGTTTGCCGCCCCCGGCTTCTTTGTTTTCTTCTTTCTTGGTTCCGCTTCGTTGGTTTGGTTAACGGAGAGGTGCGGGTGAGGGTTTTGAGTTGTCGTATATTCGATCCATCCAGCAATCCTCTTGATTGACTAGAGTCCCTCCGAGGTTTGCTTCTGTATCTGCATCTACGTCCACTCAGGGTGGGCTATTGTTATGGTATTTGGAGGTAGACATGTGATCGTGATTGATCATGGTTATTTGGCGCCGTCGGATGCTATGACGTGACGTCATGCTAGATCAGGGCTTTATGCCGAGACATGTGCCCTTCTGTTCAGTGTGTGCGTGCAGGCGATCAATGATCGTGTGTGCGTGGGATATTGTGAGTTGGCTTGGAAAGCGTTAAATCAAGAGAAAGAGAACAACGGAAAGCAACAACAACCTGCTACTGTGGTCGGACAAGAGAGTTCCACACAGCTCAAACGTGATTGATTCTGAAGGAAGGGGTCAAATACCTTTACAAGTGCCCCCCGCTGGTATTCGTCAGGTTCCGCACGAGAGCAGTCCGAAACCTGGATCGCGCGTCCGCCATGGCTGTAGCGATGGGTCCAACCGCCGAAACGATTGCGAACCCGCGGTCGTGGATGGATCGAGGCCAAACTTCAACAGTCGCATCACCGCCTCACACATCACGTCGAAGTTGTCTGCAATGGACGACGTGCGGGCGACGCCCAAGGGCCGGAAGCTCTTGATGTCGAAAGACGAAAACGCACGCATCTGAGCGAGGACGTCACTGGTGACGTGAACGATATCGCCCATCAGACCCTACAGGTCTTCCTTCTGTGGCCCGGGATCCGGCCCCCGCTGCCCCCTAAGTACCCACAGTGTCTGGTTATACTTGGCTTGCCAAATGGTGGCCTCCCTCCTTGCCTCCTCTTTCGCGTTGGGCCTCGAGGGCGCACTCGGCCGCTCGGCCGCGCCCCCGCCCCACGGCGGCTGCACCTGCACCAAACCGAGGCCTCCCGACTCCCCGGGCCAACGACTCCCCGTCTGCCCCGACGCCGGCAGGAAATTCTTCAGCAAACCAGCGATCTCGGTAAGCTGCGCCTCCACGTTCGTCTGACCTTGTTCCAGACGAGCGATTTTTTCCGCATTCTCAGAAGCGAGCGGGGTGCCCTCGCTGGGCTCCCCCCCTGCCGCCGCACCCACCGACATATGGGCCAAACGCGACATGAGGTGGTCCTGGACTTGCTCATCAGCACGCCGGGGCTCCGGCTGGCGGTCACCGCCGGGATCCGAGGCCCGAGCGTGACCCGGAGTCGGAAGCCCGTCGCTCCCTGCCGCACCAACGTCATCTGCGGAGGATTGCGTTGTTGAAGCCACGTCACCTGCTGCTACTGAATCCACGCCACCGGCGGCAGCCCTCGCGGCCGCCGCCAGAGCGCCCGCCACGACCGGAGACGGCGGCTGGAGAGGCACATCCCTTCCAGTCCCCAACGATGACTCGGCCTGACCGCCAGTATTCCCTTCACCGCGGTTGACACCAAGGCGTTCCTCCGTCTCCCGCGAGTTGTGTTCTGAGGACATGGCTCAAATTTGATTCAACAGAGAGCCAACAAGACACAGCTGCGAGTTGCAGCCGATAGGCGAATGCCCCCAGACGCCTGCGCCGCACGACTCGCACGATCCCCTGCTCGCGGGAAGAGAGCAGCACGCAGCTCACGCAAAGAAAAAGATTCATCTCCGAAATAGCTCTTGGCTTCAGCAGCCTCCCGCTATCGCGCTACCTTGGGGCAGACCAACAAGTGCCCCCAAGGCTACTCTCTGATTGGCCAACAGATATTTCATCTTCCGCTCCTCACAAACCTCAGATTTCAACGCCTCTGTCTCTGCAATCTTCTGCTTGGGGAATATACACACAAGTAGTAGTTTGGGACTGCCCAGGACTTTACTAACGGTTGTTTCGTTTCCCCCGGCAGAATTCTCTGCTATTGTTCGTTCGGCCGAGAGTGTGCTCGCTGAAAGAAAATCATTTCGGCTGCTGATCCCTCTGGCAAGCAGACCTTCACGTCGCCCACATGGGTGGCCGGATGATATGCCCCTTTCAGCACGCGTGCCCTCATGCCCATTTCGAACCCTCAAGGCGCCAATGCCGCAACCCGCGACTTGGTGGATTCCTCGTTTTCTCAGGTGAAGCGTTTTCTGGAGACCAGGGACAAGTCGGGGCCCTCGGCATACCGTAGGCTGCTCAAGCTGTGCTCTCGGACCAGTGGGAACCGAACGGTTTCAACCGCGACATAGACAAATTCGTTACGAAGTTCAAGGCGTTGGCAATGTCGGAGTTGGCCTCGCATAGGGCTTTCGCGCCGGATCTGCGCATGGTACAGCGTGCGCTTCGGGACGCTTTGTTGGAGCAGTACCCGAATGTTCTCTCGTCTTTGCCGTTGAAAGGGAATATTCTCCACAACGTGGTGTTTAGTGATCAGGATGAGCTTTGGGGTGCTTTGTCGTCGGAGGAAGCACTAAAACACTCGCCCGCCTGCAACGGCGACCGTTTTTTACCACTGTCACCTCTGGGTTTTCATCGGCGCCCACACGAGCCATGACTGCGACCGTGGGGCAGCAGCGGCCGCCACTGCCGCCGCCGCTGCAGCCGTCCCCGTGGTCGCCGGGAACACAATTTCCCGCCGGGGTGATGGCTATCGACCCTGTGCCGTCCGATAACACATGTCCGTTCGAGCAGGACTATGACTGCTGGCCGTTGCGTGGTCACTACGGCTTTGTGTACAGCGTTGTGGCAAGTATGGCTAAGATAGACCCCCCTTTGTTTACACCGCTGTTGACCCCTGCCGACCGAGCGCAAGCTCTGCGGCGATTTTCTGGCCAATGTCTCAACTGTGGGCAGGCGGGGCACAGCCTCAAAACTTGCCCATATGCTTTCACCAATTACACCGGCCTCTTAAACCCGGCCATTGCTTCGCATGCTGATAGCGTTCAGGTTTTTCAACGTTGGCAAAGCCGCATGAAGTCGCGCCGCCCGCGTGTACACAATAAAAATGGCCCGGGTAAGAGCAGCGGCCATACACAGGGCGACGGCCGCCGCCCTGGGAAACGTAACTCAACTACACACACACCACCTCCGGCCCCGGCCGTAGGCGCCGCCGCGACCCCGGCGCCCGCCGCCGTACCTGGAACTCCGTACGCTCGAAGTTCCGGAACCCCGCACTCGCGGGGTAGCTGACACGCCGGTGACGGCCTTTTGCACACATCGCCGTCAACAGCACCGGGTGTGCGCTGTACGACTAGTTCCCAAGATGTTCGTATCACACAGACGCCTTCGGGTTCGCCTATGTTAGTTTCCCAACCTTTTATTTCTCAGATGTCGCCTCACGCCTCATCACAGCCTGTTTTGGATGACCGACGTGACTCGTCGGCGCCGAATACAGTCTTGTGGTGTGGGCGAGGGGCCGACCAGACTTCGGGTGTCTCACGGACGCTCGCCCCGATGTCTACGGCTTCGGGTGGTCTCGTCAACCACGCTGGAGCACGGGGACCTTCGGGACAGCCGCAGGCCCGCCGCGGTGGCTCGAATACGCTTGTACCCACCGCGCCCCCTCCGGACCCCTCGCGACGTTCCTCTACGGAGCATCAACGTCGCACGGTGCTGACTGCGCCGCCGTTGCCGAGCGCAAGTAACGGTTTCCCCAAATCGGAAGGTTCATGTTCTTTGTCACGAAATAGCGGTCCCGAGCCTCCCGCGGCCGCTGACCATGTTGGTCGAGCGCCCGCGATGAAGGCCGCTTTTAATGAACGGGCCTACGCCGACGTTTTGCGCGAAAACGCCCGCGTAGACCGCTTGGTTTCGCACGCTTCTGCGGCTGGCTCACCGCTCTTGCCTGCCTCTCCTCGTAACCCACAATCCGGCCCGCCTTCGGGTGGCACCCAGATTGTCCTGCCGGTTGCCGGTGCCATTTCTCTCGATGATATTTCTTCGGGGAAGGTAAGCGCACCCGCGCGGCAGGCCCCTTTTTTTTACGGTTGTCAGGAATACTATAACGATGAGGTTTTCCTCTTTTGGAAACCGCCGTCCTTTCTGTCCAACTGGACGCCCTGTGAGTTCTCGGTTCATGGCATTCGCTACGTGTGCGGCGAACAGTTCATGATGTCGGAGAAAGCCCGCATTTTCGGCGATGATGCCGCTTCATGGCTACCTCCGACCCGAGAGAACACAAGTCCCTTGGTCGCAAGGTATGCGGTTTTGACCATGCTCTATGGGAACTCCGGCGCGAGGATGTTGTTTTTTCGCTTTTGTATGCAAAATTCGCCCAAAATGCTGACGCGCGTGAACGTTTGTTGGCTACGGGTGATAGACAGATAGCGGAGGCCAGTCCTTAGGACGGATTGTGGGGCATTGGTGTTGATGCCTTCGATCCGCGTGCGGCGTCGCCCTCCAAGTGGGCTGGTAAAAACCTTTTGGGCAAAGCGCTTGTTGCAACGCACACGCTTCTGCGTGTGCGCCCGGTCGAACCCAATAAGCCTTTACGCCCTGAACACTCGGGGCAACCTGCTACCGTGTGTCCCACTATCCACGAAATTGCACCCCCAGGTGAGGACTCTTCGGCCAATGATTCCTCGCCCGAGAACGCGCGTGGCCCGCTGGACGTGCCAGCCAACACGCCCGCGGACCACTCGAAACAGGTGCTGCATATTGCCTCGACTACTTTTCGCGAAGCCGCCGCTTCCCCACCGCCGCTATTGGCGGAACACGGCCCAGATTTGGTGAGCGGTGATGTTTTAGTAGATTGCGATACCTCTACGACGCGAGTCCGCGTGCATAGTGGTACCGGAGCCGTGTGTACAGCGCCTGGTGTAGCCCTTTTGGACTCGGGCTCACCTTCATCTTTCATTAGTGATGCTTTCCTTGAAGCCATGGAGGCGTCAGGAGCTGCATCTGTCCACAGTCGTCGTTCGGTGCCCGTTCGCCAGTGGGGTGGTTTTGGCTCTGGCAATGCCCTTGAAACCACCTCATCCGTGCGGCTGTCCGTTCAATTTTTTTATGGCGATAGTGCCACCGCTTCGTTAGCGGTGTGGGTGTATGTTGTCCCAGCTGCCGCCATGGGTCACGCCCTCCTTCTTGGACGTGACAGTTGGATGCGTTTTAACTCTCGTTTATCCACTACTTTGCCCACGCGGTCGGCAAGTGGACGCATTATGGAGAAACTTTCTCTGTCATCGGATTTTGCGGCGGGAGCTTCCGCGTATGTCGCTGGACCCTCCGCCCCCGGGGCATCTTACTTCCTGCGGTACGCCGGCAGGAAGGGTGTCACCCTTTCCGATAAACCCACTTTGACGAGGGTGAACCTCGTTCGCAACTCTGGCACCCCCGCTCTCACCGGCAACTATCTTGTCACGTTTTTACCGAAACACGGCGCCCTCTCGGCGTCGGACGCGTTTGTTTCGGACGGGCCTCAACACATCCCATTGACAGGGTGCGCCGAGTTGGAGCCAGGTGAGGTGCTTGGAGTGGCGACTGCCCCACTTGTGCAGATTCCGCTTGCGTCGATTGATCCTACACCGCAGACGGCCGAGGGTGTTGGGTTGAGTGACCCTCCGCCGCCAGCCCGTTCCGCGGATGGGCCGCCGTCTCGCGTGAATTCTTTGCATTCAAACATCCCGGTTGCGGATCCGGAGATCTCGGATTCTCCCGCGGCTTCACTGCCGCCGAAACCGCCGCCACCGGATCTGTTGGAACGCCTCTCAGAAGCGCAGCGAGTGAGTTTTCGCGAGTTGTGGCAACGTTTGCCTGCACATTTGCACGATGTGACTTTTGATATACATGACTCGGGTTGGACCCCGGAAGCCATCGACAGCCTGGCGGATGTGCTGTGTGACTTTTCGGGTGTGTTTTCGCGGTCACCGTCCGATTTCGGTTGCTGTTCCGTGAAACAATTTCGTTTGGAAGTGCCCCCGGGCACGAAACCGTTGGCCTCGCGTCCCTATAGGCTCAACCCTCTGGTGGAGAAAAAGGTCGATGCAATTCTCGATCAATACCTTGCTGCCGGTCTTATTCAGCACTCGCAATCGCCGTGGGCGAGCCCTCTGGTTGTCATGCCTAAAAAGGACGGCAATCTGCGTTTGACCGTGAACTACAAAAAGCTTAACAAATTGTGCAGCCTTGGTCAACAACCGCAGCCGCGAGTTGACCACATCATCGATTCCCTGCACAAGGGCAAGGTGTTTTCCATTTTCGATCTTAACTCCGCTTTCCACCAAATCACCCTCGAAGAGGACACGGTTCAGCTTACGGCGTTTTTGTACGCCCACGCAACTTTTCGAGTGGCTCCGTATGCCTCAGGGAAGCTCCGTGGCGCCGTCGTGGTTCACCATGGTCATCAACGAAGTGGTTAAAGGTCTGGACCATGTGCTTGCATACCTGGACGATGTGATTGTGTTTGACGCCGACCCCATCCACCATGTCGCCAACATACGGCTATTTTTCGAGCGTTTGCGCAAGTTCAACCTCAAGCTTTCTCCTTTCAAGAGTCGCGTCGGCGCTAAGGAGGCTGTTTATTTAGGTCACACAATCTCCCCTGCGGGTGTTAGTCCTCGTGCCTATAAGGTCGAAGCCCTCACAAAAATGCCGCTGCCTAACAACGTCAAAAAGCTGCGTTCCTTGCTGGGTGGGCTTTCGTATTACCGCAAATTCATCAAGGGTTTGGCCATGCGCGTGAAACCACTCACAGACCTTTTGCGTAAGGACGCGAAGTTTTGTTTTACGTCGGCTATGGCGGATATTGTCAAGAACTCTTGGCGAAACTGTCCGAACCTCCGGTTTTGGCTTTCCCGGATTGGGACGCTGTCGCAGATGGCAGCCGCCCTCTCCGGCTTTGCTGTGACGCCTGTATCGATGGTTTTGGTGCGGCCCTTGAACAGGAACAGGCCGATGGTTCCATCCGTCCCATTCGTTAGCCGCGCTACGCTCGAATCCGAGCGCAATTGGACAGTGCTCGACTTGGAAGCTGGAAGTATCGTGTGTGCGCAATTAAACGCTTACGCGGTTATTTTTGGTCTACGCACTTTCTGATTTATTCGGATCACAAGGCTTTGGAGAGCATCGTCAAGGTGGTTGAACACAACGCCCGCGTCCAACGTTGGCTCGAGTTCCTTTCCTCGTTCAATTACACCCTTGTCTACCGCAAAGGCACTGCCAACGCCAATGCGGATTTTCTTTCGCGGTTGCCCTTGCCGGCAACCGACGTTGATAGACACGGTGACACCAGTATCGCAAGTCGATGACGCCGCGGGCGTTTATCTCATTCGTGCGTGCGGACGGAGTTATCACTCTAGCTCGCCGCCGAACATCGGCTTGGGTGGGCTTGACATTGACGATCAACGAGACGCGTTGGCACACGCGCCTTTGACGGAGGATGACTTTGGGGACTTCCGCCGTTTGGGGCCACATATGGTCCTGCCGGCTCCGTCGCCCTCCTCCGTAGTTGATTCGTCGAAATTTTCGCCGCCTGGTGTTTTCGCTGTCGTTTGCGATGCAGCCCCCGAGAGTTCTGTGCCCGATGGACCTCCTCCGGCTTCCGTTTCTGCGGAGCCAGACGTCGCTCCGTCGTCCACCGTCGGAACCTCCTCAGCTGCCCTGTCGCTTTCGCGTGGCCCTCTGGTTTCTTCTCGTACTCGGGCGAGAACGAATTCGGCCTCGGGCATGGCTCACAGCCGTCCCAATTATTTTCCGAAACAACCACGGGCCGTTGTGGTGCCCAGAACGCCGCGACCTCCTCGAACGCCGGCCCGGTCGAGCGGTGCCGCGCGGTCTACGAGAACCGTGGGTAGCCCTACTTCTGGCCCGCTGCCTTCTTCGGCGCTGGCTGAATTGCAGCCGCCGCCGCCGCCGCCGCCCGCGCCTGCTGCCGCCACCCCGGCGCCACCGCCGCCCGCGGCGCCCATACCGCCAGTGTTGTCGCCCGCGGGTACTAGCCCTGCGACTTCCGTGATGCCGCCCACGGCCGCTGAGGCACCTCCGCGACTGTGTGCATACATTCTCGCATGCCGATTGGGCCCGAGAACAGCTGTCAGAAAGTGAGTGTGTAGCGGCTATACATTTTTTGTCTTTGGGATCCCCGGCGGTTTTGCCGGATACATTCTGGGATTGCTTGCCCTGTGCGCGACGGCCGGCGTTGTCTGATGTTGTCGCCCTCGCATCTAAAACATGCCTACAGACGATGGTACGCGATTGTTGGTGCGAAATTCTGCCCCACTGCCTCTCGGTAGTTCGGGCGGGCGTATCACTCGCCTCCCGCCTTCAAAGACTCCGCGCATATACGTGCCTATGCTATTGCGACCGTGGGTCCTACAAGCATGTCACGCCACCGCGTCTTTTCACCTGGGCACCGCTCGGACTTTACGAATGTTGGAGCGATTTTTCTGGTGGATTGGGATGGATTTGTCCGTTCGTTGGTGGCTTCGGTATTGTTTAATTTGCCAAGCGCGCAAAACTTCCCGGCAAACGTATCGTTGGCCTACGCCCACTCTGCCCCTCCCGAATGCGCCGGGTATTGTTGTTGTTGTTGTTGTTGTTGTTGTTGTTGTTGTTGTTGTTGTTTTTCTTCACATTAAACTCGTGTCAGTTGCTAATCCCAAAATCTAGCAAAGACTCGGCCCGTGGTCACAAAAATGCTAAAGCCATCAGAAGATCTAAAGAACACGCACACTATTAGCAAGAAAAGGCAAGCCCGAGGAGGTACACCTACAATCCCTGCAGCACGTTTGCGTGCTCACAACTGAACTACACGCCCACACACTACAATTCGACTACAGCAGGCGGCATCACCCCCCTTGTCCCGCACTTCACCAAAATGAATGTTTGTCGACTACAGCGTACTGCTGTCTGAAGTGCTGTCTGTACAAAATAACACCATGGTGTATGGTGCACAACAAGCTCGGGGCATGCAGCTGCTGTCTGAAGTGCTGTCAGAATGGGCCCGTGGACATACAATGAAGAAGAACAACCAACCAAAGCCATCATTGCAATTGACAATCGCCCGAATCTATCCAGATCACCTGTGTTAGACACAGCAGTGTAAACATCGGCACTGACTAGGAATCGTTCCACATTGAAGGGGTCTTCCACGATGCAGGTACACAATTAAGGCACCCGGGTTATCCGCGCCATCTCTGCCGCGTCTCTCTACAAAACCAGTGACGTCATTACACACACCTAACACCTATAGCTATTCAGGAAAAAAAAACGGAAAATAATTGACAACACAAGAGATGTTTGTCCGTGCGACACGGTTCGATGCCGTCCGCATGCTCCGGTTCCGCTGCTGCTCTGGTGCCGCTGCTCCGGTGCCGCTTCTCCGGTGTCGCTGTGGCCAGTCCTAGCACGACCAAATTCGACCCGCTCCGCTTCGTACACGCTCTCGTTGCTGTCCTTCCCAGTCGGTTCCTCGCTTTCTCCCTCGTTGCACTTAGGGTTCTTGTTCTGACAATTCTCGCGCCGAAGGGTCAACCAGCCCAGTCAGCTCGTCACCACCTGTCCCCTCCTCATTTGATGGCAAAACCAGGTTACTGAGACAGTACAGCTCCCTCTAGCAAGCATAGGGCCGTGTACATAGTGCCCGTCCACCTTTCTGATGGCGTCTGCCTCCGCGCACAAAGATGAGATGGGCATTGCTGCCTGCACCGACGGCCTCGAGGCCCACGCATCTGCACCTTTGTACCTGACGCACCAGTGCCGACCCAACTCCACCACTACGCACGCCTTGCGGCGGGTGCGCCGTAGCAAGAAGGTATCGGTCCCTTGAGGATGAGTCTAGCCCTGCTCGCTAGAAAGACCCCCCCCCTTGCTTTGGGTCATGCCTAAGCAAAACCTTGCCGAGGCAGCGAGGGGAAGAAGGGAGAGTAGTGAGCGTCGATTTTTTTGGGCCATTGCCGGTCACGTCCCGTGGGAATGCATATATACTTTTGTTTACGGACCGTTTCAGTCGACGGGTGGATATGTATGCCACTACCAAGGCAGAATTTACCGCTAAGGGAACGGCTAACATTTTCGTCAACCGCTACATGGCGTTGTGGGGTTGTCCGGTGACTCTTCTTTCGGATAACGGTATGCAATTTTGTTCCAAGTTGTCCATGGCTATTTACGTGCTGATGAAGATCAAGAAAGTCACCACCAGTTCGTACCACCCCCAAACTACCGGTGGGGCCGAGCGTGTTAACCACACCATGGCTCAAATGCTTGCTGTTGTAGTCAATGAGCGTCAGGACGATTGGGACGTCCATCTTCCCCATGTCGAGTTTGCATACAACAACTCGGTAAACACCGCCACAGGTTTGGCGCCAAATGAAGTGCATATTGGACGGTTGCCCCGTCTCCCGCTTTCTGTTTTGGACCACCCTAGCGTGGGTGGCCATCAAAGTTTGGATCGAGACCAGCTCGCTTTCTGCAATCTTGCGGTGGAACGCCAGAGACGAGCTTACGCGTTGGTGCGGGAACGACATGCGATTACGGTGTCGCGCGTCGAACGTCGGAACTCTGCGCTGTTGGACGGTCTGCGTCAGAGCCCGAAGTACGAAGTTGGTGGTTGGGCTTATTGGGTCTACAACTCCGCCGCTACTATTCGGCAGGGGGTGGTGCGGAAACACACCGATGATTTGGTGCCCAAAGCGAAGCTTTCGCTCCACTACACCGGACCGTATAAGATCCTTGCTGTTGGCCCGGCCAAAGCGGAGGATTCGCCGGATAGGAAACCTGTGGAGCGCAAACTCCTCTACTTGGACCTGCCGTCAGACATGCTGGGACCAGAATCCCGTAACCGTGTCTCAGTCTTGCGGTGCAAACCGTGTACCAACCCATACGACACGGATGGCCTGCCGAAGTATATGCCGGCCAATCTGTCGAAATATGTTTTGCACTCGTATAGAAACAAGTCTCCCCCGTACAATTTGATTACTGATGATAGTTTAGCGGAGTCTAGTCGTCTGGATGTTGAGAATATTTCGGGACACCAAATTGTACGTGGACGCGGTGGTGTGGTAGCCGTCTTGTACCTGACTCATTGGATGGGTTTGTTGACACCGTCGTGGGAAAGGGAGTCTGATTTGCAGGAATACAAAAAACACATTTTGCTTGACTGGTCTGGTAACGCTAGTCAGCGCATACAAGGAAACCGAGCTTATCGCAATGCTCGGATAGCTTCGGCCACCGAGAACTTGCTCGGAATCAGGCCGAACGTTTCATGGCTCTCGGGTACGAGTTGGTTTCGCGTGACACTTGGTTGGCTCGCTTCTATGTTTCTGTTTTGCCGGTCGGAGCCCACATTTGGTATAAAAGCTTTGGAGGGACTTTGGTGGATTGGGCAGATTAGTAGTTTCGTAACAGGCCAGTACATTGTTCGATTTTTGGACACCCCCGGCCCTCGACAGCTTTCTCTCCCGGAGTATAGTTACTCCACGGTTTTGGATGCTCCTTGCGGTTCTTGGTGCTTGCAAAAACACCGCACTCGTGGTTTGATCAACCCTTCCACGGATGATGGTGTTACGTCGCGAACACCAGGCGTTGTGGCACAGCTGGCTGTTGCCCCATCTGGATTTGTGCTTTGATATCATGCCGCCTACGGGCCGCTACATGTTTTTTTATGTTTTGTTCTGTACGTCGTACGCAGTGGTACGCTAGCGCGTGTTTGGGTGGTGTGAGCTTCTTCTAATGTTGCAATAGTCACCCCGACCTTTGCGTGCCCAACGCGACCGAACCCCGTTTTGATTCAGGCTGGTTCCGTCGTTGGCGATGTGATTCTCAGTAGTCATCACTGTGTGGTGTGGGGATGGTTTGGAGTATTGGTCGGGGATAAACTATTTTCTCCGACCCTACTGTAGTTGCTTTTATTTTATCTTATTTTTGTCTGATTTGGAAAGTCGCATCTTCGATCTTTATTTGGGGTTGAGTATTGGATTGAAGATAAAGTATTTGCATCTACGACTTCCCAGGGTGGGCTAATGTAATTGGAGCAACTATTTATAGTGTATGAGCATTGTACGAGCGTTTCATGAACGTTGTATGAGCGCTTATTGGATATTTTGAATTTCCTTTGGATATGGATATTTGGCGACGTTGTGGGGTATTGAAGTAGCTTGAAGGAAGATCAATCTCCCAGCCCCGCTAACTCACTCTCCGAGTGGGCGCTGAGCGGACCTGGTCTAAGAAGGCTAAAACAAGAGATCAAACAACAACTGTGAGTACCCGAAGCCAGGGGCAACGAACTTGCTCCCTTCCCTCTTTTATTTCTCTGTTCCCCCATAACAGTAGGGTAGCGGTGCTACTGATTTCTTACTGAGACGTTTCTTATATTGTGGCCCAGGTTGACCTGTGCTATTTTCTTGTTTTTCGTGGATGTTTGAGCCTTTGCCACTTAAATAAATGACTTAATCGCGGGCGCTAACTGTTTAACCGGACATATATGCATACGTCGTGCTACGTCGTGCGAGAGCAACGATGATTGTTGCACGTTAGGGAACCGTACGGGCGTCCAACCCTTGCAGGCAGAGAGATAGTACACCTCCCAGATGCCCGATGTGATGCGTCACAACAGCAGCCTGAGCGATACAAACCACCAAGAAGGTGGGAAGCCCCGCTCCCTCAACAAGAGAAAGAAACTTAAAAAAGATACAATGCACCGCACGAACCCTCTATTGTCTGTTCAACCACCCCGTTCGGGTGGCGACATGGACAACGCCGCCTCTTGTCGGCCACAGGAGGCGGAAGTTCCACAAACTCGGGGAGGGGTGATGATCTGCGATTGATTCCTCACCGAACCATACATATGAATCCGCCAGATTTTCAACTGTAGGTCGATATTTGCATTTATTTCGGGCCGGGTCGGGCGAAGGGTGGAGGATGCGAATGAAGTTCCCTCACACACGGCTATTGAACGATGAAACTGAAGTTAAAAGCTTCAGGACTGGAACCCCCGTAAACGGGGACACTCTTGGTTGCGGATACAGCACTCAAATGCCTGTGAACCGCACCGTAGTCACCCCAGATCCCCTGTGTGAAACACACGTGAGAACCTGCTTTGTTTCTTTTTGCAAGAAGCCGCCCAGTGGGGTGATTCTTCTTTTAGTACAAAAAATGTTTGGTAGGTTTGCGCTAAACTTAATAAAAAAATGGGAGAGGAGGCTAAATGATTACACTACGGACGTCCGTCTCTCTGTCTGTTTGTGAGAATGGCCAGGCTCGACAAGCATCTCAGCGTACTGGATCCCATTTCACCATTTAGGCAACAAGCTGCAACCTAGACATGCCTCAACAAGAAACATTTCGCCGCCGACCTGTCCCAACTGCTACCTCTCCAATCCGTGGTCGATGCGTCGAGATAACAAATAATCTGTGCCGAACTTGGAGCGGGGAAGTGTCTGGCCAAATGCCGAGCGGAGGCTTCACCAATATATATATTTTGAAACCAAAGACAGAGACGTACGCTCCGCGACCACCGCCCGGAGAGGAGCCAGACGAATAAAACTCGGGCTTCCTGGTGCAGTGCAAAGCTCGTCATTAGAACACCATCTTTAGACGAAGGTTTTCTACTTGGTCGTTTTCCACCAATGGGGAGCAGAAACATCCTGCGACTGGCCCTCATAATCCGACACCCGAGCGGCAACTCGACCTACCCTGCGAAATCAAGGTGAAACGTGGTCTCACGAGACACCTCAAACGAACGCAAGCATGGGAGCACAACCAAGTGCGAGTGGAACAGTACTCCCGTTGTTGTCCGATAGTGTCACGGTCACAGGGGCGGATGCATCAATGATCAAGCACAAGAGGCATCGAAACTTCCTCGAGAAGAAAGATGTACCGCGAGAATTCCACAAAACACCGCGCTATCGGCAGCAACCCGCAAAAACGGAACACTCTTAAACAACGGTCTCCCTTTTCAACGAGCGGAAACAATTGAAGAAGCCCAACATCAATGAGCCCTTCATCTTGATCACCGCACCAAAAATGCATGTGGGTGAAAGCAACACACCGGATACTTGTCCTTTGTCGTCAGCGCTGAATCAAAACCCTAACCTTGGTATATCTACGTAGCAGTACAACATAAATAACGCGCACGAATCTTCCGGAGCCAAGCGCATATTGGGCGGTGGCGTCGACCGGTTCTGCAGGATACCTCTTGACCGCCATCTCCGTTCGCCTCGAAATGACCTCCACACCATTACAGCTACTATTTCCCGCTTGGGAGTCTACAGCTCTAATGATTATGACTATCATCTTAGAACGACCCGCCAGCGGAACAGCACCAGCACCAAGCACAATGCCAGCGTGTGAAAGCTGAGAAAGGCCACATTGAATGGCGACCAACCGCTCTCTTTTCACGAAGCATGGCATCGAATGATAAGTAAAAAACGTGCACCAACGAATTCCACACGACCGGCTTACAACCACGCCGAGGAACCAACAATTACAACACTCCGAGATTACAAATTAAGGGAACCGAGAAGAAACAACAACGTCGACAAATTGTCACATAGTTGTGGACGTTCGTTTGACCCAGTCCCGTTGAGTAAGGTTGACGGTAACCTAGGGGTGGTTGCCGGCTGCGGCGAACACGGTGTCCAGGGGGCCCTCGACAAGGTCTGCGTGGGTTTCGAATCGATACATGTAGTAGAATGTAGACATTCGGTGGAAGACATGTCAAAAAATGTGTGAGCGTTTCATCGAAAACAAGCAACAGGGAAACTTCTTGTTGCCCGCGTGACATGATTAAGCGAAGGCAGTTAGAAACAATGAGTTCCTTCGAGCACCGACAATAAGCCTTGTCACCGAAAGTTCAAGCCAGAAAGGGACGACAGAGCGAAAGAAACACGAGTTACCCAAGACAGGTGACCCCCGCCGCATCCATGCATATTTCGTGTAAATTCCACGCCAACATATCAAACACAGTGCTATGCTTCCGACTGTTCCCGCCAACTGACACTCCGTTATCGTTCCGGAACCGAGCCGCAAAACCATCCCCGAGACCATTGTACTCACAGTCTTCCTGCGACCCACGGATAGCAGCCATCCCCTCCATGATAGGGTTGCCGTTGGCGTCGAGAGTGTGCTGCTGCGTCTCGCCGAGGATACCCGTAGCGTCCAGAGCCAGGTCAATGTTGTCAAAGGCGAGGTTCATCTGCCAGGTGAGGTGATCCGGAATATCGAACCTGTCCGTCGGGTCACGCATGGCAAGCTGGTGGAGGCGGCCGTGGGTGAGGCGGATGCTTCCCTTGGGAGTCAAGATTTGGAATGACGTGTGTTCCGAATCATGCCCGAGCAATCCAGCCTCGCCGTCGACCGTCGCACCCAACACGTATTCCGTGCACTCGGCCATGTTGGTCGCGGTAGGGTCACCAAGGATCCAGTCCGACATCTCCTGCATTTGCGAGAAGTTGTTGAGCCTCCGGCCGCTGGCCGTGTACTCTGCTTTCTTGCGCTCCCAGTACTCCTCGAACCCGAAAGACCTGAACGGATCCACGAACGCGACATTATCGACAAAGAGGTTACACAACGCTTGACTCTTGGCATTGACGACAAGCTGCTCCTCTTCGCCCGGTTTTTTCGCCTGCAGTGTGTTTCAGACATTGTCGACGGGTACAGACTCACGTCAGAGTGGGACGGGCTTCATGACCAGATTGACTTAGGGTTCAGATTCACCTGCAAGCGCCCGGAAGGTTGACCGCAGAGATTGCCACGTTGGGGCCGAGCTCGACCTCTCCAGGAGACAAAAGAGCGACTTCACCATCGAGTTCAACAGTAAGAGCGCCGTCCGCCAGACAAGTTGAGCCTTCCACGGGACAGGCGCTGTCCAGGCTGTGGGGGTCCGTGACCGTGATGACAATGGAGTGGTCCAATCCCTCGGTGTCGACGGTCTTGATACCGAGTCCGGTGATGTAGGTGATCTCGGGCTCGGCAGGAACGGGGGACGTCACGCGCATGTTGACCTCAAGACCGGGCATATCCGAAACGACGGCGTACCATTCACTGTCCCGCCCAACGAAATCGAACTTTTGGCCAAGGAAGCCGGTCATGTGCGGATCACCTGGGTACGAGAAAAAGGGTGAGAATCAGTCTCGTTGAATCACTGCTACACGCAGCACGTTCATCCGCGACTGACCAACGTGGTTGTACCCAACTCAGTTTGCTTCCTTGTTAGATTTGCGTGACAACGTAAGAAGGCGGGACACGAGTCGGTTACGTCTACGGAATAACTGTTGATAGAGCACAGGCGGGACTCCGATTTGGATAAAAACTGTCGTGCATCGGCGAAAATTGTTTGTCCTTCTCAACCACGACGAGCAATAGCCATGGCTACCCTGGCGTGTTCATGTGGAAGGTTTCCAGTTCGTGCATCGGATGTTCTCACCGCAAGCGCCGGTGGAGTCGGGAACCGAGCAAAGGCCAGTCTCCGGACAACAGATTTCACCTTCCCCAGTGCATGGGGACGTTTCCGAGCAATCTGTTCGCGTAGACACCGAGGGTATCACCAGAGATAGGGGGAGAGTCAAGGAGCAAAAACGGAAAAAAGATATTAGTTGGCGGGGGCATGATGGCGGGAAAAAGTCGAAACAGATGCGTTTTTTCTTAAATCACAAAACAAAGAGGGATAAATTAACTACCAACTCACGAAAAACACTGGTATTCCCATGAGGAAAGCCTCCGCAAAATGCCAGAGAGCATCAGTGTCGCGACACGATTCTGCGATCGCTGTCAAATGTTTATGTACACACCGTTCCATGGGATACACTTGCTTTTCCTTGGTCTCGGTATGTGTCGAAAGGGCTTATAGTGTACGAATGCCTGTTTAGCCTGCAAATAAATTGAACTATTTTCTCTTTGTCGTTTGCTTTCTCGCTGCAAGTCCAAACATTGCATGAATACCGTAAGGCATTGATTGGGCAACTTGGTGTACCGCCTGGGAGTGAAAACAAAAAACCCCATTGCACACAGGGTGAACGGGTTGCGCTTTCAGCTTTGATTCCACGCTTATCTGTCGACTGTTGTGATAAAACTATTCGAGGAAGAGGGTCTCGCTCCCATATGGGGGAAGCGCTTGTGCCCTTTTTGATGTGAGGGTATCATTCAGACGAATACAACCGTTTGCGTGGGGCCGGGGCAAAAGGGACGGGAAGTTCTCGACAAATGGCGCACAAAAAATACGACGTGTTTGTGCTTCAGTGCCTCGCAAAGCGGGCGTTGTCCACATGGGAGTCGTATGAAATAGTTGCAACGACACAGAAATATGATGTTCAACCTTTCATGTCGGCATCTTCTCGTCTTAACGTCAGAATCATGTCCAGTCATTGACCCCGATCCGTACTTGACGCGTTTCAATTCCTTCACATGTTCTTTATAACGACTCATGTAACATCAATCACACACGCCGTTTGTGAATCTCCACAATTAACAACTGCTTATAATGTAATGAATGAAGTTTTTCATGTGAAGGGCACTGGGGAGCCAAAACACAACCAAGACGGCGACACACCAAGTACTGCCTTGCGGTTTGCTTGGTGTAAGTATCGGCAACAATAAAGCGTTGAGTGCTTGGGGTATTGTCAAGGCTAGCAAACTGCGGAGAATAGGACAGCCTAGCCTATCTTCACACAGGTGCGAACGTGATGCAGCCGTCTTCAGCAGCTTTCATTTCAAGACACAAGCACCAGTCGTGCGTCTTCGGGGCACGTTTTCGACGAGGGGCTTCGTTCAAGGCCTCGAGACGACGGCGTTCCCTTTTTCCCGGGGTCCACGATAGAATGTACACCTCAACATATATGCTTCACCGACAGGAAGAAAAGGCAAAATCGCAAAAAGCGAGATGATGTCGTTCACCCCCTCATCAACTCGGAAATAGCGAGGCGTATAAAATCGCGAGCCGAAAAAAAAACGCCCGATCCAGGGGGTTAGTTGTGAAGACTTCGAGATATAGCCTACAGAATATTAGGGCTGCGGTTCAATCGGTAGAACAACTAGCAGCTGACGTGCGGCGTATCTTTGCACACGACTTGACCTATACCCAGTATACCATCATCGGCGCGCAACCCAAAACGTGACTTGAGATGATGGCTTCATGCAGTGCGAGTCGAACGTTTTTCAAAGTGGTAGGGTTAGGGTTGGAGTTTTATAGCTCAAGATGTGGTCATCGAAGGTGGTTCCCAAAGTACGGATGTGTAAAGGGTAGCAAGGACGGTACTAGAAGAGTATTGAATCGATCTACTTGACGATAAAAGCAGACAATTCTTGTCAAGCGCTTGCGCATTCATTCATCGAAGACGTTTTGCATTGAGTGGTCGGTGTCGTGTGTTGCAGATAATATATCCTCACTTGTGCAGTAGCCATCGCCGCCATTGTGATCGCACCACCACGTTATGGTGGGCGAGTCGACGGTGCCGGCGAGGAAGGCGAGCATGTCCACATCAATCGAAATGCTGTAGTCGCATACGCAGACCATGTTGCCTGCATCGCCGCATATCGCTTCACCCTCAATGGTCGCGCCGCAATCCAGCACATTGATCGATTCGGAACTCGGCTCAGACATTGTAGGTCCATCACACTCGCAAGCTCGACCGGAGGCGAGTGACGCGCTGAAGATGACCACGAACACTGTCAACAGCGGCATGATCCAGACTCTTCCCCACATCCTGATGTCGTCCGTTTTCTTTCTCCCCTTGCTGCGTCTGACGAGGGTAGCGAGGGCAAGCAATGATTCGGGTAACATTCCGGTGGGCGTACGAACGTGGATGGCTAACAGTGTAGCGCACTTGTACAGCAAAAACGCTGTTCTAGAGGTATCAGGAAATTGATATTATGTCAGGAAACATTCGATATATACATCGACATAAAATATCCGGGGTCATCGGATATATCGAGGAATATAATACACCTGTACGTGTGTAAAGGGATATAATTAAAATATATGAGTACCTGTAGCAATGCAAATTTTGGCATGAAAGTGCTTGGGAAGGACAGTGTCAACGCCGACACATTGTTTTTCTAAGCCCGAACTACATGCTTTGGTAGAGCTGGGGTAGATGTTGCAGCCAGTGAACGCATGCAGTACAAAAGATACTCCGTGGTGTCCTGTTCTCGTGAGACGCGGATATGAGCAGGGCATTGATTGTGCGGTAGGCCGTCGGTCGAAGCGCAATACGAAGTACTACGATCCGTTGATTTCTTCAGAGAGCTTGCGGTAGAGGTGGGTTGTCGCGGATGCGTTGCGTCTTATCCTTTTTTCAAACAGAAAAATGCGGATTGGCCTGTCATCCGAATGTCTGCAGTAGTCTAACCAGAATGGCCGAGAAGAGTTGCAACGTGCCATACTATCGTGATTTTACACCGCTTGTTTTAAAGGAGCAGGAAATTGCACTACATTTGGTCATGATCGTTTGTCAATGGAACAATTGGTGCACGCTCTCTATGGGACGACGAAACTTTTTTTCCAGGACGGGCGGAAGGGGAAGGCTCTTGATACTAGATGTTTGAAGAGACGGCGAGAAGCAGGCACACCGCTTCATACCATACGGCGATGAAACCACACCCAAAGAGCGCGTGGAAAGGGTTTTCTCGACCATTTTCGCTACACTCTCGACGATACCCGAAGGCATCATGCCTGGTACCAAACAGACGCTGCGTAGACCTACCGGCATTGCTGCTGATGTTTTCTTTTCGCTGAGAAACCAAGCCACGGGCACGCAATCCACCCCCATACTTGAACCAGCCGCCTTCTGACGTAGGTATTCAAGGGTCAAAACAAAAAAAAAACCTACGCGCATGATACCCCACGGCACCAAACCTTGAGCATAAAACATTGTCAGAAAGCTATGGAACCTCCTTCAGGGACTGATCGGTAAAAAAAACAACACGTGACTCAAAACACCGAACTTCAACTTCAGATGGAGCCCGCACCTAAGAACCGCTTATTGTGGCTGAGGCTCGATGCATATCGAGCTGCCTCAAGCGGAGCACCTTGAGCAGGCATATCTGTCTGATGAACTGGTTCTTGTTCTTTTTTCTACGCCGAGGCCCCTGGACACCGTTTGTTTATACCGCGTGGATTCAACCTGGCACTGAAGAGCAGGGTCTTCATCTAACAAAGACGTTCGACCCTGTATGACAAACGGTGTTCTTGTTCTTAGTTCTACGCCGAGGGTCCCAAGACACCGTTATTTGTTTTCGGCGTTGATTCAACCTGACATTTGGCTGTTCATGTAACAAAAAGAACGTCGCTTAGGACAGACATCTGGACCCGGCGTACCGCAGCTTCCGTGAAAACAGGGTAGAAATACAGACGCGGCATCGCCTGAATTATTTACGCATCTGAACAAACATTAAACCATTTGAGGTCCACAAGGAAGGGTCACGTTCGGCGTGATTGCGCTTCCTTCAAGCAAAGCCCACGCCTGTATCACCGCCCCCGCATCACGACTGTACAGTACTTGTCCAACGGCGATTTCATGCGGCGCGTACTTGATCTAGCTCGAAATGCGCACGATAGTCGTAGAGGTGGCGGGTAGGCTCCTGAGACTGTCGAGAAACCAGCTCATCTAATTGTCCATGCTCAGATAACTTCACGCTACGGCAACGAAATGTCAAGGGAACAGATGCTTGACTTCAAAAACCGGTGGTTGCGACGGAGGATTTGGTGTCGGTCAGCGTTCGCCGCCCCTGTGTCGACTCGAAGGCCTCCCAATCTGAATTCGTGGGCAGTTGCCAGCAATGGCATGTTCTTTGATGGCCTCGAGTACAGTGGTAGCGTCGATCAAGAATGACACATTTTCCTTTTACTATGACAGTTGGCCGAGCTCCTTCAATGTCTCACTTCGGCGTGCTGTGGAGTGTCGAATGCGTGTACGTATCCCTGTTGTAACTGAGACATTTCAATATAAACACTACTCCCTCTGCTCGGAAATATGAGGAAGGCCGGTTTAGACAAGGGAAATAGACACAAGTGGGTATACCCACCCCTTTCTCGGACAAAAGTGGGTACTCGAAAATCCAGCGCGCGCGCACTCCATAGGCGACCACCGAACGACTCAAAACCCCATTCTGACACCTGGGCGACACAGACAGGGACCATACACAGCACGGGCATCGATTTTTTCCCACTTTCAGGCACACCTTTGGCCCTAATACCGCCGACGCGCGCAAGGCCTCACCAGAGTGCCCACTTCTGTCCGACATCGCGGTGGGCATACCCAGCGGCGTCAACTAATTTTTTCATGTACCCACTTGTGTCTGTATTTTGACCCACTTTTGTCCAAATTGTACCCACTTTTGTCCACTTACGGACGGCGAAAATCGAGCGGAAACCGACCTCCACGTCACCGCACGGCAGAACATCGAATAGCCTCGGAACGTCTCAGAATCTCCCAACACCGAATCCATGGCATCTTTCCTATCCATGGCTGCCGACTGCGGACCGACTACGGAGGAACATGTCAGAAACATGCCAGACCCCTTCGGTACCGGCACGGGAAGATACCCACGGCAAGCCTACTGTTGCCGTGACGAGTCGGTGTGCACTCGTCGTGGTGGTTGGTGTTTTTGTGTGTGTTGTTGCTGTTTGCGCGTCTTTTTGTTCTGTATGCGCGACCCGTTGGTTGTGTTGTCCGTTGTGTGTCGCGCATTTATTTTGTGGCGTGCCGTTAGTGCGCTGCTTGCCGGGCTTACCGCGGGTATCTTCCCGTGCCTGGTATTATTTCCCGTGCCGGTCGGTACCGAAGGGGTCTGGCATGTTTCTGACATGGTCCTCCGTAGTCGGTCCGCAGTCGGCAGCCATGGATAGGAAAGATGCCATGGATTCGGTGTTGGGAGATTCTGAGACGTTCCGAGGCTATTCGATGTTCTGCCGTGCGGTGACGTGGAGGCCGGTTTCCGCTCGATTTTCGCCGTCCGTAAGTGGACAAAAGTGGGTACAATTTGGACAAAAGTGGGTCAAAATACAGACACAAGTGGGTACATGAAAAAATTAGTTGACGCCGCTGGGTATGCCCACCGCGATGTCGGACAGAAGTGGGCACTCTGGTGAGGCCTTGCGCGCGTCGGCGGTATTAGGGCCAAAGGTGTGCCTGAAAGTGGGAAAAAATCGATGCCCGTGCTGTGTATGGTCCCTGTCTGTGTCGCCCAGGTGTCAGAATGGGGTTTTGAGTCGTTTGGGGGTCGCCTATGGAGTGCGCGCGAGCTGGATTTTCGAGTACCCACTTTTGTCCGAGAAAGGGGTGGGTATATAGAGAAGGTCGACAGAATATTCCCTCCAAGACTTCGTACACACAAGGTCATGAGTTCGGAATCCCGCTCAACACACACTTTTTTTCCGAAAATACATCGATTTTCTGAATAAATTTTATTGTTCGCTTCGTTATTGTCCGTCCAACTTGCTCATTGTTGCCACCCTGAATGATTGGTCCCGGTCAACACCAAAGAATTACTCAAGATACTTCAACATGTGGTTGTACGGTAGCTTAGGTCGCAAAAAACACATAATTAAAAAATATAGAAGAAAATTCAATTTTGGCGCGTACGAGAGAAAATACGACACCCCCCGTTCCTTACGAACCATTTTCTCGGGAGATCAGTATCGGAGTTAATTTTCTCACGGGAACGGATGATGAACTTATCACCCCCTATGTCCGATATTTGTCCTTTGACCACCTAACCCGTCCGAGGGTGCTAAAATGAACATATATATATGCAAGGAATCAATCTCTAAGCGTTTCAAAAAACAACCGGCCTTATATTCATTTCCGGATTTCGCAAAAACTGTGAAAAGGAATAGTCCTCGACAGACGCTGGGGAGATAGTAGCTTTCTTTATGAATTTCGAAATGGTTTTCACGTTACTCCCCCCCTCTCGAGACTTGTTCTTGTTTGCCGAGCGAGAGAAGTCTTCTAGGGTAACCGGAACCCGACCGGCTGGCGGCGGGGCGATTCGCTTCTTCACAATCCTCTGTGCGTGAATACACGGGTGGGTTCGCTACGTCCACCATCTCGCCATCAAAAGTTCCGACTTCGGTAGCCGTGCGTCCTTCTTGACCACCCACCGTTATTCTTTTTTTCCGTTGTTCTTTAAGATAGGGTTGGTGAGCAGCGACATTTGAACCCTTGTCTTTTGCAACAAAAAGCTTACACTCTGAAATCTCACGTCGACGCCATTGTCAAAGAAGGATTCGTGCTCGACAGCCATTGGGGGGATAGCTCATTTCTTGTTACTAAGTGAGATGGTCTCTACATAGAAATACAACCGGTCATATGCATATATCTCCGAGCAGAGGAAGTATTGTATTGCGGTGCACACAGACTTCGGGTATGCCGGACTTTGCTGCCGGCGGCCCAACAAACACCTAGCAGTACCCTATGAAGTTGTCCCGAGAATGAGTTATGTTTGATGTCGGGGTACAAATTATAAAATTATGATGCAAATCCTCAGACTCGATAGGTGTTCTTTCTATCCCGAACAAATAGCCCAAACGCTCAGGTCGGGCGAAATCGAGAAATTCTGAGGGCAAAGGCCCCGGGTTGCGCCGCGTTGTACTTCAAACAAAAGTACTGGTACCTGTATATCGGAATTGTTTCTGACCCCGCTCCCAAAGTGCTGACGGCAGTGAATGCGCCCAAGCCCAAGTCGTTACAAAAATATCGTTTCGCCCTTTTATCTATTTTTTTCACATACATGCACAACTGGCGGCCATTCGATAACAAAGCCACCTACCTACCCGATGGACCCCAAACATTCGGCAAGGCTATATTTGCACATCTGAGGCTGTGACTCTTATGACAACCGAAAGTTGGCCCGACGGATTTTTTTGGACTGGCATACCCCCACTCCCACCCTGATTTGCCACGGATTCGAGCAAGAGACAGACCTCTCACCACATCACCACAGAGTTCTCCCATCATGATGGTCGGATCGTCACCAAAACTTGAAGACTGACGCACCACACCTGTAGGCGTCTTTGAAGCTAGTGGTGACTGCTGTGGGGTCTGTGTGTGCTGAGAAGATGTCAATCCATGCGAGCAAAAGTAAATATCCGTATGGAGAACCCGTCGAGGATTCTATACGATAGTTTGGCCAAACTATCGCCAAACTATCGTATAGCATCTCCTGCGGATTCTCCATACGGATTCTTACTTTTGCTCGCAATCATAGACCCCACAGCAGTCACCACTATTTAGCTTCAAAGACGCCTACAGGTGTGGTGCGTACAGTCGTCAAGTTTTGGTGACGACCCGACCATCATGGAGGGAGAACTATGTGGTGATGTGGTGAGAGGTCTGTCTCTTGGTCGAATCCGTGGCCAATCAGGGGGGTTGGGGGTATGCCAGTCCAAAACAATCCGTCGGACCAACTTTCGGTTGCCGTAAGAGTCAGCCTGATACGCCAGTCCCGCAAGATTGATGAAATATCCCAATTGTGCGTTTCCTGTTATTGTGACCCACAAACCGTGAGGGTGGGGGGCAGGAGTGTAATATACAGGTGAGGCGCCTTGATTGATAGTGTGGTACCGAGCACCAATCCACCCGACAATGAGCTCTACGGCATGTGATGATGAGTGTGTGTCAGATCAATGTAAACGCTGGCACGTGGTACGGAGCATCAGGTTGGCTGATATTGAGCAAGCGACGGTATATACTGACGTATGTATATGTATATACTGACAGTATGAAGACATGTTGTGTAGTACTGAGTACGAAGTCTTTCCCATTATACTGAGGGCCAAGACGTCTATCTCTTCGTATCAAGTCAAATTTGAGCCGACAGTATTTTGAGGAAATCTTATTGGAGTACCAAGGCCGGCCGGGTGATACGGGCTAGATCGTTGGTTTGATACTGAGACTGGAACGAACTGATACGGAAGTACGAGCCGTCTGACCGTCCTTGTCAACCCCCTTCTAGAAAGACAGTCAAATGACCCGAAACGCCGGGCCGGGTGGGTGACACTGCGCGAAATGGTTGGTTTGATACCAAGAATCACAATCAGCAGAAAATGTTGGTTTGATCATGAGATCGAAAGGAACGGACAATGAGTGAAGCGGTCTGAAACAAGGCATGCTGGTTTGATACTGAGGTTGGACGGAACTGATAGTGTGAATAAGTCTTCGTGCGTGCACCAAGGCTTGTCATACCCTGACGGATGGTTTGATACTTTCTGAAAAAGGAACTGATACTTTTGAGTATCAAGCCGCGTTCGTAACGACGCAGCGTTCGTAACGACGCAAGTAAGGCTTGGAGGAACTGAACAGGAATATATCAAGCCGTGTGAGTGTAGAGGCATGTGGCACTCGGTAGCAACCCTGACGGATGGTTTGAAAAGAGCGAAGGCGAGTCTAATGCGCCCGCCCTATTTCTTACACACCCACCCGGCGCACGTCGGGTAGAGAGAAAGTACCGACCCAACGAAATTATACCGACGGAGGATCTCTTCAACCGCTTTGCAATTGTAAGGACGTTTTGTACTGATGATGTAGTTAGTTTCAACCACCCGGCACGCACTTTTGGCGCATAATCTCTGTACAATAAACTAGACGTTGTGCTTGCTGCGGTGTTGTTTCTAGCCAAATATTCATATTCGACTCTCTGTTCTCCGGCCGTCGCAGTATTTGATAAATTGATTGTGTGTCTCCGCTCTTCGACCAGAAAAGCACCACTTCTCGCACACAATTTGTTCCTCTCATCTCAAAACTCAACTCGCTCACACTCAACATCGCAAAACAGCCTACGAGCGCAAGGGGCGACCGCGGAGCCGTACGCCGCGCAGCGCCCTTCCACATAGTACGTCCGGGTTTCCGCCTTCTTCGTCTGCGCCCTTGCAAATTCCAACGAGACTTTGGGACCAAAACCAACTAGACTTTGGGACTAAAGATAATGAATATATATATGAAAGACTAATCGGACATTCTCACCTCTCCCCGTCGACGGTGATTTGTTACTGTGTCGCTGCTCCACGCTTGTGCCACTGCTGCCCTACGTTATAGGCTGCCGAGTCAATCAAGCCGCTGTCAACACGGGCAGGGTAAGTGGAGAATTTTTGCTGGGGTTGGGCTGGCTCAGCGCGGGGGTGGTGTGTGTGGAAGTTGTATGCGTGCTTGTAGTCACACTCGCTCTACTTGTGGCACGAAAGAAACTGCAACAACGCGGGACAACAATTGATCGACAATGACCCGAAGTCAGCTGCTAGCTGCTGTAGTGCAGCCGGATGGGTTAACCAATATTACTTGCGTCAGCAAACTTCCGGAACCATTTTGCCGAGTCAATCAAGCCGCTGTCAACACCTACCCCGGCCGTTCTGGAACAACAACAGAGTGATGGCACAATGCGTCCTCTCGTATACGTCAGTCGATCAACTCTTCCCAACGAACGCCACTGGGACACGACTGACCTAGAAATGGGGGCGTTGGTTTGGGCTGTCAAAAAGCTCCGAGTGTATTTGTACGGTATTCCCTTCGTGGTGCATACGGACCACCAACCGTTGACTAGCTATCTGTCTTTGAGTGAAAAGAAGCCCCGAGTGCATCGAATGTGTGACTTCAGCAGCAGCTATCAGTTTTCCTTGCGCTACAAAAAAGGGAACGATAATCAGGTAGCTGACATGCTTTCACGGTTGCCCCAACTTGCGACCGAAAAGGATGAATCGTGGACGAACCGCCTCATAGAAGAGGGTGATCTAGAAGTGTACTTTGTGGGTGCTGCAAATTGCCTGTCCCCTCCCTTGGACTTGCAATTGCAGACTTCCTCCCACGAGAATTTTGGATCGTTTATGGAGCCCGTAGATCCGTTGACCTTCGATGAGGTCGCGCAGAACCAGTGGAATCTCGCTGTCCGATCCCGTCAACGCGGCGTCAGTACCGTCAGGTATCAGGTGCCGCGGGTCCTCGCTAGTAACCCGTCTCCCGCCCCTAGTTCCGCTCCCATTTCCCAATGTACTTTCAGTGGTAAGTTTCAATCAGGTGCTCTGCTGCACGCGTGCTCGATATTTCCGGCTACACCGGTGCTGCCGGTCTCCACCCGCTCTGCTGGGGTCGTGCCTCGGTCACTTCGTGTCCGAGCGGGCCGTCGTCCTTCCTGGAAGATTCGAGAACGGGAGGGGGTACCTGAGCCCGCCGCTGCCACCTTAGGGCTGTGCCTGCTAGCGGCGGTGCTTCGGCCGCACGACCGGCGCGTCGTGCCGCCGCCATGGGTCCGACACCGCCGTTCCGGACGGGCCCCACGGAGGACACACCGGCTCCTCGCGGGGCCGGTCGCCGTCACCGGCGCCAGGGAACAGCCCCCCAGCCGACCCCGTGGTGGTCGGGGTGCGCTTTGGAGGAGGTTGCGTCGTGGTGGTCGGGGAGCGCTGTGGAGGAGGGCTTTTCATGGTGGTGGGGAGAGCGAGACGGCACGTCGAGGAGTTTTTTCAGGGTGAAGGCGGAGAGCACTTCGGAGTCTCGCAGAATCTGTGTTCGAGACGGGAGGAGAAAGAGAGACGATCGACATCTCCACAAAAAACAATTTCTGTTTCTGCGTGATGTGTGTTCCGGATTTTTTGTCTTCGGTGTTGCCTTCTGATGCCGATGATGGGTTTTTTTTCCGGTGTGGTGTGTTGGTTGTTGCTGTTTGGCTCTGGTGTCTTGGTAGCGAGGTGCCGTCCTTTTTCGGGAGGATGGGGGGGAGAGGCACAGGCCATTCAAAAATAGCCTGTGTTCAGTAGAAACTGAGTTTTTGCTGAAAAATTGGTGGGCTGTCCAGCCTCGAGGGGTTCTGGTACCATGGTCAATGCGGGTGCGAATGTCCGGAAGGGTTTTCGTTCTCAAAGGGCAGGTCGTTGCTTTACTTCTAGGATAGGGGGTCAATGTTCCGTTGTGGTTCCACCGATGTCGGGCAGGAAACTTTGAAGCTCTTTTTCAAAACGCGATGATATCGTTCTCATGGTGCTCATTCTTCGGTGAACTTTGGAGTCCCAGGGTAGGCCATACAGCAAGGTTCGTTGGCTTTTATTTTCCCCTAAGACCGCCCAAGGTCTGCTCTCCTGTAACCTTCCGCAAGGAAGCTGAAGCTGAAAATGTGCTGTGTCTTGGTCAGAGTGCTGTTGTCCTTGTCAAGTGCTGTGTCTATGTTTGTCCATGTCACTGTGCAGAGTAAATGTGAAAAATTCAGCTTCAGCTTCAACCTTGCGTTGGGAGAGTGCGCGTAGGTCAGACACGCGTGGGGAGAAAATTGCTCAAAGGATCGTTGATGTATGTGTCTCGGGTGGATTTCATAGCTTCATAAAGAAAGCTGGGGTGTGAGTCACAAAACAACGTGAAGCGATTGATTTAGTTGTTGGGAGTCCTCTTGGGGGTCGGTGTGCACCGTCGGGTAGCGCCGATTTCAACAGTCAATTGTCCGATTGAGGGGGGTCACAGGGGTTCGTTGCCGCCTTTCTTAGGGGTGAGTACGGCGTCTTTCTTGCCGGGGATAAAAATGCTATTTTTCAGTAACATTCATAGTGATCAGGTATTAGCAAGTCAGGTGAAGGTTGTTGGACCGAGATTTTTTGGGGGTTGGTGCCGGTTGTCGTCTCCAAAACACGGCAGCGCAGCACGGGGTAAAATGGATTCTTGACGGCAGACGGTAGGATGAAAACTTTTCTTGGAATTCGTGTATGTATGTATATGGTGGTTTGTGTGGGGGTACCTGGGCCCGAGGGGATGGAATGCTGAGGGCTTCTGTCGTGAGTGCAAAACGAGTTCCCGCTTAGGATGGAGCGAATTCCATGGGGTTTTGAATATTGCTGTCTTGCCACGGCGGTCGAGACGGATAACTGTTGATGTTTGGAATTTGTTGAAGATTTAAAGCTGGTGCGAGCGAGACTATACCAGTTTCAGTATAGAAATCGTACTGGACGCCGGTTTCTCTTGAGGAATTCACGATGTTTTTTGGACTGCTTTTTGGAGATATAAAGTTCCCCTCCCTGTAGACACATCGCGAACGATGGTTGGTTGCCTGTCGAATATGTGCATGCCGGCGTTCGAACGTGGAAGGTTGTGTTGTACGACCTGGTGTTTTGTCAGAATGGTTAGGAAGATCAAAGGGGGCACCGTAGGTAAGAGATAATTGATTGGTAGGTATGCATAACGAAAAGAAAAGAAAAAGGAAAGAGATGCCCCTTGCTCACAACAACTGAACGAAAGAGCAAGACAACAAGCAAACAAGAGGAGGAGTAGAAGAGAGACAGAGGAGGAAGAAGAAGGAAGCGAGTGTACGGAAGGGAGGAGACAAACAGAGAAAGAGAGCAAGAGCATCGTCGGTTCGTTTTATTTTTTTTTTAAGCCGAGGTAAGCGTGTCTCGGGCGGAAGCTAGACATGGGTAGCGTGTTCTAGGCTGAAGCAGGGCATGGGAAGGCACATGATGGTGGTCAAGGTAAGCGTGTCTCTGGCTGCTGAGCAGCAGGGCACGGAACGACCGGTTAAGCCGAGGTAAGCATGTCGTTGGCGAGAGCGAGACATGGAAGGACCAGGAGGTTTGTGCCCAAGCTGGGCGACCAGCGGGATGTGGTCAGCCTGGTTCTTACTACCTAAGCAAGCGTGTGGATTCCTTAGTAGGCTTAAGGGCCGGGAGGGAGGGGGAGAGTTCCACCTCCAAGACCCGGCCATTGCGCGGCGACACAAAAATAAAAAATGGCATTTTTCGGGAAGTGAGAGACAAAACTAGAGCTCGCTCATCTCTACACCTCCACACCCAAGACTCGCTACGCCCAGAGATATAACTACCACACCAGTGTCCTGATTATCTTATTAACAACGGCCACCCAATGTGCCATGTCGTCGCTGTTGGCTGAGCCCGTGTCTGTCTCTGCGTACGTTGCCCGTTGGGTGCATATTATTCATATGATATGCATTTTTCCAGACTGACTTCGCATGTGCACGTGTGTGTGTGTGTGTGTGTGTGTGTGTGTGTCATGCGTCCATCTGTGCTGCGAAAGGGCCTCCCGGACCTAAAGCCTCGAGCAACAGCCAACGTGGGATAGACTCTCAGTAGTGAAGGATCTCACGGCAGACAGACCTGTTGTTATCGTATTATGTGTGCGAAGTGCTGGAACAACTGCTATCTTTGTAGATTACGTCTGCTGGTAACTAAATGTTTCGGTCATTGTTGCTTTTACGAAACCTTTGTTTTTTTCTCAATTGTCTTATTTCTGGCGAAGAAATAAGAAATAAGACAACGCACCAAGCCTTGCCATGCACCATTTTAAATCGACAACTCAGTGGTGGCGAACATTGATTGGGGTGGTCGCCTTCTCCTGAACTTGCTGACTCCCGTGATTTGTGGCAGCAGAGCAGTACAGTAGTAGCAGTGGGTGGTGCAGCCCGCGGCGGCGCCGGGGCGCGGGGGGCGCCGCGAAAATAACCACCCTAGTACCCCCCTACCAAGAAAATACATAGGTGGTGATGGTTACGTATTGGACACGCTTCCCCAGCTATCAGATTGGCGGTAACGTACCTCCCTTCTTCCCCTCGCTGCCTCGGCAAGGCATTTGCTTAGGCATGGCCCATCGCGAGGGGGGGGGTCTTTCTAGCGAGCATGGCTAGACTCACCCTCAAGGGACCGACACCTTCTTGCTACGGCGCACCCGCCGCGAGGCGTGCGCAGTGGTAGAGTTGGGTCGGCACTGATGCGTCAGGTACAAAAATGCAGATGCGCGGGCCTCATGGCCGTCGGTGTAGACAGCAATTTCCATCTCAGTTTTGTGCACGGAGGCAGACGCCATCAGAAAGGTGGACGGACACTATGTGCACGACCCTCGGTTTGCTAGAGGGAGCTGTACTGTCTCAGTAACCTGGCTTCGTCATCAAAGGGGAGGAGGGAACAGACAGAGGTGGTGACGAGCTGAGTGGGCTGGTTGACCCTTCGGCGCGAGAAGTTTCAGACCAAGAACCGTAAGTGCAACGAGGGAGAAAGCGAGGAACCGACTGGGAAGGACAGCATCGAAGGCGTGTACGGACGGAGCGGGTCGAGTTTGATCGTGCTAGGACTGGCCGCAGCGACACCGGAGCAGCGGCACCGGAGCACACGGACGACATCGAACCGTGACGCACGGATGAACATTTTGTGTCGTCAAATATTTTCCGTTTTTTTTCCTGAATATCGGTGTTGGGTGTGTGTAATGACGTCACTGGTTTTGTAGGGAGACGCGGCAGAGATGGCGCGGATACACCGGGTGCCTTTAATGTGTACCTGCATCGTGGAGGACCCCTCTCCCTTCAATGTGGAACGATTCCTAGTCAGTGTCGATTATTATCACTGCTGTGTCCAACACAGATACATGATCCGGGGGTAGATAGATTCGGTAATTGTCAATTGCAATCATGGCTTTGGTTGGGTGTTATTTTCACTGTATGTCCACGGACACATTCTCACAGCACTCCAGACAGCAGTTGCGCGCCCCGAACTTGTGCCATGCCTATGTACCATGCATGGTGTTATTATTGTACTGGCAGCACTCCAGACAGCTGTACGCTGTGGTCGACAAACATTCATTTTGGTAAAGGGTGGGACAGGGGGGATGATGCTGCTGTAGTCGAATGTAGTGTGTGGACGGGTAGTTCAGTTTTGGGCACGCAAACGAGCTGCAGGGATGTATGGGTGTACCTCTTCGGGCCTGTGTACCCTTTTCTTGCTAGTTTGGGTGTTCTTTAGATCATCTGATGGCTCTACGTAGCATTTTTGTGACCACGGGCCGCGTCTTTGCTAGATTTTGGGATTAGCAACTGACACGAGTTTAATGTGAAGACAACAACAACAACAACAACAATCTATATGACGGTAATTTTTCGGTGGTAACGCCATACGGCGGTAATTGTTTTGGCGGTAGGCGGTAACAACGACTTTGTTTGGCGGAGGCGGTAAACCAAAAAATAAAAAAATGGCGGTAATTTTTCGGCGGTCACGCCATACGGCGGTAATTTTTTGGCGGACGGCGGTAACACGTTTTTCGGCGGTAACGACGACTTTGGCGGAGGAGGTAAAACCAAAAAACGGCGGTAAAACGGCGGATTACCGGGACCGCCCACCACCGCGGTAGTTTGACGGCGGTAGCATATATTACCAATATAAAAACCCGTGGAATTTTCGCCCAACAGGAGTGCGGACTGCTGGTGCTCGCGTGACGACGGATTAGGCGACGGACAAGAAACCCCACATGGCACTCTCTCACCTCTCACCTGGATCGCATTTCTATCGCCGCCCTTGGCCGCCCCGAAGTCGCAGCCACACCCTCTCAGCAATCAATCGACGCTATTTTCGTCTCGCATGGACTATCTTCGCGAGGTGGAAGGGGTGCTCGCCATGTTAGCGCCAGCGCCCGCGGCCATTTTACTGTTGTCAATCCTCTTCGTCGTCTAGGCTCTCCCCCCTCTCTTGCTGGTCTTTCGGTTGTAACGACAGCAGTTGTGTTGAGCAATGAGCAATGCTGAAGTATACTGACTGCTGTTGCTGCTGCTGCTGCTGTAGGCGGTGTTCTGTCCGCTCATGAATGATGTGTTCGTGGAGAAATGTGTTCTAGTACCAAACGATCGTCACTAAAACCGTTCCCTATAGTGAAGGGAGGCAAAGAGGTATAACACGAACCAGAAGATTTAGATGGGAGAAGGCTGCCCGGATATTCTCTGTGTGTAGATACACTCCTCCAGCAAGAAGAGGCGACAGACCTGCCTGCCGGATTCCTGTCAACGGAGATCCAGAGCCCGGGGCACGCCAGATACAAAATCTACGATGTGAGGGGGGTGGGGTATTGGGGCGCAGCGAGGACCACTTCAATAATATGGTGCTGTGTGCTGTCCTTCCCCGCGGCCCGCGGCGGCACGGTAGCTGTGGCCATCGCCCCCCGGTATGTGTGTGTTCGTGCAGTACGGTGGGTTTATTTCCACTGGTCCAAGGCTCCCAAAGGCCCGTTGCTGATTTTCAAAAACGCGGCCCAATTTTTTTTTTGTCCTGCTTTGTGTACTCTTGTGTGATAAAGCGCACAGACCAGACTAAAAGGCTTATATTATAGTTGCAGCTCGTGTGTTGTGCATGATGGAGAGACATTAGGTGTGATGTGTGCAATGGTTAGCGAGAGATCGTGAATGCGTCCCATCCCATTCACCATGCCTAGAATCTCTCTTCGCGTTGATTGCAATAGTAAACGGCTTCCAGCATGCTGTGCTAGATTCGAAGGTTGTACGGGGGTTGACTACTGCTGTAGACTACGGACATGCATACAATAGGATGCCACACCCCGTCGGCCGAGCTCGATTGCCACGACGAAGGCGATGCCATCATCAAAAGATGCGTTTCGGAAAGCTCTCGACGAGACCATCGCAACGACACCATTTTCGGCACCGTCGCAGTTTTTGCTGCGGAGTACTCATCAAGCTTTGAAAATCGGGAGGTGTGGTATCGTACGCAATCTTATGCAACATAGCTGCTGGTCCCTGCGATACATTGACACGTTTCACCCGAGTACTCATATTTTGATCGCCGAGATGCCGGGTTTTTTTAAGAGAAAGGTGCGGGAACCTATGGCGCTCTAGATCGGTGAATCAAGCCGGCGCTAAAGCTCTAAATCTGCGCCTCGGTGCTGTGTTTGTTCATTCGCCCCCACCTCCATTTCGCGCTGCTTTTTTCGTGTACATATCAGGAAGCCGGACTCGACCGCGACGCACGACTACAGAAGTGCATGCTCGACTTGCACTTCATCGAACGGGTGGTTGGGTTTAAGTCGTCGGGGCCCCGTGGATTTTCAAGTCGACTCAGAACGGACGGGGCAGGCATCACCAACAAGATGGCATCGTCTCACGAGACTTCTGTGCCGAAGTGGAACCCACCATCAGCAGCCGCGAGCGGTGATAGAGCGCGGCAAGGGCGGCACCAACAGCGCACCGGTAAACTATTCTCGGGTCGCAACAGATGTCTGGTGCAATAGGGGTACTACAAGTAGCTCCGTCTTCGGCTGTATTTTCTTACAATACTGTTGCATCCACCGATACTCCAAGGCAAGATATTCCAGATATTCCTCCATTGATATGCATACGTGTCCATGTTTCCTTAACTCAACTCGAAGCCTTTTGTAAACAATGGGGTTCGTCAAATCAGTATTGTCCGGGACATACTGCAGGTGTCGTACTGGTATCGTTCGTCACCGTCACGGAACGAAGCGGGTGAATCTTCGTCTGTCCACTCACTCTTATTCTGTCGCTGAATCTCTGCCTGCATGCTGTTTTCACTTCAGGCAGCCTCGCCAAAGCTCTAGATGGACGCCAGCAACAGCAACAGCGGCAGGTTGGCGACAACATGCATCGCCTGCTTCAAGAAGTAGCTGGGTCTAGCGATCTCCTCAAGGACTGCATACGTGCCCGGGAGGCCCTAGGGACTGCCAAGCTCAGAATCTTGCGCGATAGAGACGAAGCCCGAAAAGTCAGTAGAATCACAAGGTCACCATCCGCAATTCTGCTGCACGGCGGGAGCTGGGAAGACTGTGGTTGGGATGACGACGATGATATTAGGGCGGGAAAGAATGTCGCGGGGGTGCCTGGGGATGATGGAGAGGAGTCGCCGGCAATGGCGGCGGCACTGCCGCTGGCGCAGGAGTTCGCTGACAAGATGGTGGAGCTCGCGAGCGTCGTTCCGGGGCTATCACGGTCGCTTGTAGAGTTGACAGCGGTGCGTATGAATGTCTTCTTAGTTTCGTGGTTTACAGGTGCAGAGGTGAGGGATTGGGCTGCAAGCTTCGGACAACACATAGTGGCTGGGCACGCTGTGCTACATGTCGGGACGATTTTGATTTTTTTAAGTTGGGGCTCTCCAAGACTGGAGGGCGAAGGTGAAACCGCACGACTCCTGGTGCGTGTCGGACTTGACCGTTCTTGGTTGTATTCCCTCGATGGCCCGGTCTTGTTGTTCATCCAATTGGAGCTCGTGGCGGTACGGTGTGCTTAGTAGCTAACACCTCACGCTTTACCCTCTAAGCGTTACGGAATGTGTCTCGTGATGGGCTGTGCAGGCGACGACCTCTACAAGCGTGGATGGCCACAGCACGCCCTCGGCAGACACAGCAGGGAAGGGAGGGGGGTTAACGCAACCTCCCTTGCCAAGCGCCGACTTCGACTACGTACAAGAAGTCATCAAGGTGGCACCTCCGGTGCTCGCCCGGCTGCTGTCGTTTGAACACCTCCGGTACGATAGCGTGTCATGTTGTGAGTTGAATCTTCTCCTGTCTTGGATAAGGATGAATTTCCCGGTTGCAGTGCTTCTGTGGTATCCGATAAATCGAAGAGGATTTGGACCGAAACGTATCAGCCCGTTGCTGTAGTTGATTTGAGGGTGCGTTGCGTTGGTGCTACTGATGTGTCTTTTGTAGAATTCAATGGCGGTTTTCTTCCGGTCTGGACTGGTTCCTACCTACCTCCCTGTGCGTTTGCGTTGTATCGAACTCGGTTGAAGCGTTTTAGTCAACTGCTATCGAACGGCTTCAAGAAAGGATACCTAAACCTCACAAAGGTAAATGCCGTCGTGCTCGTTGAAAAAGAGCTGTTCGTGTGTCGCTTCGAGGGTGTTTGCCGCATTCCTCCTCCCCGATCCTGCAAGGTATTGCGTAGAACCGGTAGTAACAACAGCTTTCCGTGATGTGCACATTTGATTGCGGAGCTTGGAGCTTGCAAAGGGTTACAGATACCGCTAAACAACCAAAGTCAACAACACAAGAACAACACCAATAACAATAACAACAGCAACACATCGTCCCGCTTTTGCCTCATTTTTTTACCACAGGGCCTCTGAAACCACGGGACGCGATTTAGTGCAAGCGCTAGTGAACCTTTACGTCGGGGTTAGGTCTCCTGGGCTTGGCTCAGCAGTGTCCCAGGTAACATGAGACCTGCAAGGTTATCAGACACAATCAGGTCGCGTGAAGGTTCTGCTTCAGCTAGTTTGCGCAATAGACAGCCAAGGGCATGTCCGACAACAGTTTTTGTTCATTCATTGAGTTCGAACTTGGGGTGGAGGGATAGGTAAAGGTGGCATCTTCTTCGCGGCCATCATCGGTATAATGCACGACTGATTCGACTCAAACTGCGTCGGCCACCCAGGCGGTCCTATTTGGTTTGGCTCGCTAAGGAAGTTGACCAAGCCGATCGGTCCGGTATGTTGTTAAAACGATGGGCTTCCTTGACGCCTGTGTTGAGCAGGCAAGCAGAGGGAGCTCCGCAACCTCTTTGCTACCAGCATCATCTAGGGATAGTTTTCTTCACAAGACACCGGCACCTGCTTCGGGCGCTAGCACGCCCTCGTCTGCCGGTAGGTCAGCGTTGTGTTTGTTGCGTTTATTTCGCTGTATATTTTATCGTCCTCCACCTGACATCAACGTCGGCACCGGTCTCTATTGTTCGCCGAGCACTAGACCCGGCATTTTGTTGGGTATTTTAAGTGTGGTTTTCATGGACGCTTGTGAACATGGGAACGAAGATGTGTAACGTGCCAACATTGACTTGTTACTGTGGTACAGTAGGGGACAATACGTCGACGTCGTAGGTTCGTAGCACGGTGTTGGACAGATCTTGGTAGCGGCCCGACTCTTCGTTGCCCGTAGGATTACCAGCAAGAGTGGAGGGAGCGCTAAAGATAGTGGCCTTGTCCGCGAAAGTAGCGTGTCCAGGTCATTTCGTGCGTTGTGTGCGAATGTAGCCCCGCGTTTCTTGTGACCGCTCACAACAATTCAGCATTTACCCCAGGCTACTCCTGCTTCCCATTCTGAACTCCCCGTCGCAGGAAGCCATGCCAGCAGCCGTGCAAGCATGAGTGCAAGCATAGACACAAGCGCCGCCCCCTCGACAGTTTCCCCTGCCGGTACCAGCGGTGCTACGATGAGCCTCAGTGGTGCTAGCGCGACGAGCATCAGTCAAGCGCACCACCGCGAGAAACTCGCCAAGAAAGCGGCCTCGTGGGTTGCGAGCATCCTCAAGCAGGCGGTTGCTCCCAAGGCGAGCTCTCTCGTGACGTGTCATGCCATGTCATGTTGCGTCAAGTTGTGTATTACGAGGTTGCGTGCTTCAGCTGTGCATGTCCTGTAGAACTAGAAGTGACGGCTTGTGCGTTCTACCACCGTGAGACAGTGTTTTTCTGTGACGGGCAAGAATCGGCGTAAACCAGTTTCTTCCTGATGATACACGTATCTTACGGTAAGTCATTCAAGGGGTGGCAATCTTGGCGTACACTGCTAGCATTCGAGTATGGTTTGCTGGGGGGCGCGACGCTCAAACAAACGGTTCCCCCGAACGTTATGCTTTACATACACACATGCATTCGTTGTGAAATGGGGTTGCATACCCTTCACAAAGGTGTTGGCTTTTCGCTGTCCCACAGTCCCGCACCCTGTGCTTGTACGCAAATTCGAGTTACTTTACACGATAGGAGCGACGCAAGTGCTTTGATTGTCGGTACTCTTTCGCCGGAGGCTACCCCGGAGAGCTTTGCGTTGGTATGGTAACAAAAGAGGGGCGATGCCCGATGGATGGGTAGAACCCGTAGCAGTGGACACCCCCCAGCGAGCAGACCGAGCCTACAAGTAGCACGGCCATACGTAAATGATCTCGGTCGACGCCCGCCTACGACGCTCTTGTGTCTTGGATTTGTTTGTCGGAGTGTGGACGTAGGACGAACTGCAAATAGCAATGGCAATCAGAGGCCTGCTTAGGTAGCCTGCTGGAACGGTGTCAACCTAACATGATTGATTACCTTGGTCTTTTCGCATCTGTATGCTTTGACAGGTGTACGGTGGGAAGTTGGTGCGGTCGAAGGGACTTGATGAGCTGCTAGGGAGAAGGGGCGTCACTGCTGCTCACCACGACAGGGCGGTGCAGGTATGGAGTGTTGAAGATATCGTAGGCGTAAGTAGTTCCCATTGGCGACTTGTTGGACCTGTTCATCTCGTCGAATCACTGGCTGAGTTCGACGCTGATGTGTAGCTATTGCGATACCTTCTTGATATCCAGAGTCTCACTCCTTGTTGTGGCATTAACTCGTTAGGGGGCGCTTCGATATATGCGGCATTACAAGAAAATTTATCGCAGGCGCTCCGCTGCTGAATTCATCAAAATCAACCAATGCTTAAGTTGCTCACGCCTCGTGAAAATGTACCCTAGCCTGTTCTGAACGTGAAAGTTCTTGCGACGGTGCTCGTCCCGTGTGCGACGGTGCTCGTCCCGTGTGCCCTCTGTCGGCGGTATGGTGGTATGCCATCACACGTTCAGGCAGAACTCCTGAAGAACACGGAGGTTCTGTTAGGCCTGACTGCGGAAGGCCTCCGTTCGAAACGCAAGGCCAACAAGCGGTCGATCGGGCTGTCCGACCAGTGTGTGCCCTCGGCCTACATTCCCAACAACAAGAGCCATATCAACATCAGCAGCATCAACAACAACGGTAGTGGCCCACAGGAGAGACCAAGCCGAAAACGCCCACGGCCCGCATTTACGTCAGCATCATCACGGGCGACACCAAAAGCCTCACCGGCACGACTAGGAGCGACGATGACGACGGCGGGAGCGGGACAACAGAGCCTGGCGGCCGGGACACCGGACTGCTGTGTAAATCCTACCCACAATACTAGCGTGCCAGGCTTTCCAGTGGAGGCAGGCGCAGGGACCAGTCGTCTTTTTCGTGATGAAGGCGGTTTTCTCTTAGAGGCGTGTGAGGAAGACATGGGGTTAGGGTTACGTTCTCCAAAAACGGAGGGTCCCCCGGAGCTTCTGTTGGAGCACACCGTGAGAGCGCTAAGTGCCATGCTGGTGCCGATGGGTGGGGGAAGCCAGCTCCCGTCCCAGGTGGGTGGCGGCTGCGGAGTCCAAGAGGAAAGCAGTGATATTCCCTCCGGCCTTTTATCAGCCGCCTGCGTGTTTTCGAGCATAGAGGTGGCGCACCTTCTGACGCTCGAATCTCGGGGCAGTCTCACGAATCTGGATTTTGTTGTCGCAGTCAAACGTGGATGGCTATCAAGCTTTGACAAAAGCTCGACTTCACGGTCGACGAGGGAAGGATTGGGCTAAATCCCTCTCACGATTAACAGCAATAGAGCTAGCACCGCACACGGAAGGTGGAGAAAACAAAGACTCCTGTGTCGCCGTGCTGCTGCATGGCTCTGGGTGTTGCTTCCACAATCACTCCAAAAGGTAAAAATATCGAAGCCCAGAATAAGTCGGATGACCGCACACGGAGAAGGATTGGGGCTGCTCTTTCTTCTTTCTATCCCAGGTCCACGAGGTTCGTTTCAAGAATGCCACAACCCCCCCTTGCTCTGTGATCGCTGCAAGAACCATGAGAGTGAAATCCGTGTCGCCAAGAGGGGAAAAGCTGGTGTCAGTGAAAATACCGTAGCACCCGTCATGCCTACACGAGTATTTACGCCGCTGCTGAGAAGTTCGATTTGGGTGTTTATGTCTTTCTGCCGAGTGGGCTGAGTCAACCACCTGTCATGGCTTGCATGCGTCCATTGGTCCGTCTACCTCTCTTTGTTCCCTGAGATTCACTTTGCATATGCCCACTCCTATAACCCGCGTTGCTTTTGAGCGAGGGTTCTCTCGCCATTGTAGCTCCCGTCCTCCTCTTGATGACGACCACCGCAACAATTTTGTACCATTTCGACTATTTGCGACTATTTGCGACTATTTGCGTTTGGTTGGTTGGAAGATTCCGCCTCATTGGCTGGAACTTCCCGCCCCATTGGTTGGGCGATTCCTCCCGATCCAATTGTCTGACTTGTCCTTCCGGCGCCTTCGATGTGGGTCATTCCCTCCTTTCCTTGTCTGTCTGCAGCTCCTCCATGCTTGCTTACAGCAGGATGCCTACCACCTGCTGGCCGGACCAATCCGCAGCGGGAAAGCATCGTCGCAAGTCGGCCGCGAACCACCGTTTCTGATTCCAAACAACGACCACCGCGGGTCCGCATCGCTATCGGCATCAGCAGCGCCACAGCAGCTGATGTCGCCAGAGAAACAGCAGGGGCGGCAGGAGGTACGCGCGATGCACCCACGTGCTCGTAAAGTAACAGCGGTACGCAGGCTTTTCGCAACATTTTAGGACTGTATGGCCTGGGAAATATTGGTGCTTGCGGTGGATGCGTAGAATCCTTGGCTGGCGCACAAATCTTGGCAGTTTGAAATGGAGTAGGTTTGATTTCTCATGGCCGACACCTGGGTGATCGGTATTTGAAGTGACAGGAAGAGCAATGAGATCATATGTTCGACTATTTAGAACGGAGTTCGTGTGAGAAAGGTGTAGCAGGAAAGTGCGCTGTGAAGAGAACTTTCTCCGATAGAACCCGATGATAGCCCCATCTGCACTTCGTCCGCTCAGGTACTGTACAGAAGGAGTATTTTGGTTCACATTTTTTGTTCCTGGCAGAATGATTATTTAGGCTCAGGTATTTCTTGTTCGTGGCCGTTTGAGCAAACCCCGTTTACGCCTGAGGCAGCCAGCCGGTACAGTACAAAGCCACGGGCAGCAAGCCAAGTCGTTCTTCTCCCATTTCTGCTGCTGGTCCCCTTGTCCCCAAACGTGACGGTAACAGTTTCGATCAGGGGTGCAGCCGCTGCCGCTCCCGCCCGCTTCGCTGCTGCTCCCCAAGGACCATTCCCCCGCACTCTCAGAGTGGGAGGAGCGTGTCCAGGGCTGTCTGTCAACCCTGGAAAGCCGGCCACTCCTCTGTCCAGACGCCCTTCTAAGGGCCACGGGCGCGGCACCGTCTCTCCCCTCCGAGGTTTGTTGTTGCTGGTGGCGGTGGGGGTGGGGGTGGTGACAAAAAAATGGTAGATGGTGTTGCTGCGGCCATGACTGGATGCTGCTGTTGGTTGTCGCTGGTTGCTGTTGATGCCGTTGGCCGTTGCCATCTTGGACTTGGGTGCCCGTTTTTCTTGTTGGTGCCAAAACTGCTGCTGATTGGCCCCGATTGCATATCTGGCGATTCCCTCATGTTCCATACTGGTCCATCAGCATCGATGGCTTCCGCACGCCGATGATGGAAAGAACGAGTCACGGAACTTCGCCTTTTGAATAAATCGAGACGTGTGATGGTTTCGACAATTAAGGCCCGATGCTAGTGCAGCCAATTGTATGTACAGTAGAAGCTTAGGTGGCATGCGTGTAATGTACCTTTGCGACTGCTGGTGTCCCGATCTACCAACGGCCGGCTGTCTCGTCCGGTTTTCCAGGTGTGTGTGCGAGGCGGCATGGCGAGAGAGGGCAGAAGCGTGAGCGTGGACGCCGCGAAAGGCAGGAACAACAACAGAGGGTTTCCTCTGTCCGAGGCGTGCTTGTTTGTAGGCCTGGATGTGGTGGAAGAGGCGGTTCTGGGAAGAGGTGGGGAAGCGGCCGCAGGTTTGCTGAGGGCGTTCAGGACCGTTCGGAACAACGGTGGTGGTGGTGGTAGTTATCAGGACCACGCGCTCGCTGGGGGTGGCAGGGGGCACGCGGAAGGGGGGGAGTTTTCCCTCTTCGTGGCGGTTTTGGGGCAGGTGAGAGGCGTGCGACTGGGAAAACGCGGAGCAAACGAAGCGAAAGGCATGTGTTAAACGTAATGCCACGCATTGTTTTTGACGGATTGGATGGGTTGATGACCACTCTATGCGCTTGCACGTGAGGTTGCCGCACAACGAATTGTAAGCAATTACCAAGCACTGGCGGGCGCTCGCATCACCGTAATTAATTCCTGCGGTAGATCCCCCCCCGCAAGGCAATCTTACCCTCCTACCTTGCTTCCCTGCGCGATTGCTTTGCGGTGCACGACGGGGTGCGCCTTTCCCTCGATGTCCGCTACTAAACCTGCGGCAACAAGTCAATAATGACCGATCCCCCGGCTATCCCTGCGTGAAGAACTGAAGCCTCCAAAAACTCAAAATCAAAGAGCTTGAGCACTTTTTATGAGCTCGGTTAAGAGCCACTACACTAAAACCTACTACTATATACGTAGCGGCCAATCGTAGCATTACCCTAGGAACTAAGAACCCCTGTCTCGGCATCAACTAGAGGATGGTTCTAACTGCATTCAATTTTTTTCCGTGCTTCACTTTTCTTTCTCGCATCGAAAGGCGCCTTCGGGGTGTGTGACGGCCATGTTGGACGCGTTGTTCTGGGCTCTCAAGGACTTGGCCAAGCGTTTCGGCGGAGGCAAGGTGGGGGGGGAGAAGCGAAAGACGCCACGTCCGGTCTGCGGACCACGGTTCCGAGCGCGCGCGGGTCGTACTGCGTGCGGGTCGCGGGTCTGATTGATTCAGACTACATCTGTTTGTTTTTTTTCTGCATGAGGGCGGCCACGATGCGATGGCCAACGAACGGTGAAACTTGCACGGTGGTATATGCGATGGACGGAGCAATGTGTCCACTTCAAGCACGTGACATTGTGTGCGTGTGTGTTTTCATTCCCTTTCCGCTGTGTGTTCTACACCGCGTTTTAGGGCACCTTTTGTGGCTTCAACACGGAAAAGGTTCACTTAGTGAATCGTAGCAGAGGCACGTTTGGTGTTTTTGCATCCACAGGCCGCTCAGTCACAAGGGGTCAAGCACTTCATCATACATGTGGTGCCGACTCGCTGCTTGTTCTGTTGCTTATTCCAGGAATCACATCAGTGTGAAGACAATGTCTTCAGCAGCACCACCGCCATGTCTCTGCCTACCTTTCGGCGGCCCTTCGAGTCGGAGCTGTGGTTGCTAGTGCTCGGCTATCGGCACTGGGTGATGGTGGCGATGGTGCACATTTTTTCGACAGACTCAAGCTCACCCTGTGAGTACCGATAAGGGTCAAGGTTGGCGGGGGGGGGTTCGAGTGGAATGCGACATTAGAGAGGCAGGCGTCTATCGGGGATGTAGTTGTTGTTTCGATTATCAGTTACCGAATCACCAAGACTCTCAAGAGCTTTATGTAAGGAAGTTTTTTTCTAGGACTGTCCACAGCAGCGTTGGTAAATACTTTTAGAAACATCAGCGCCTCTGAAGCAGGCTTAGATGGTGATCTGTCACGACCATGATCTGCAGCTAAAAGACGAGCTCATGTTGGTTCGTGAGACGGTTGTAAAGCTGTGCCACAGGAAGTACACAACAGGGAGGCTTTCGCCCCACATTGGTGGCGACCCAGTTTGCATTGGCACTCTGTGTTTAGAGTGTCGGCGTTTGGTTTCTGTCACCATGAACCATGCGACCAGCCTGGAACTCAAGCTCCGAGGGTTCACGAGACGCAAAGAACATATTGTCGATCCAAAAGGAGGAAGCAGAACAGTGGTCGTGCACAAAGACAAACACTAATTTCATTCAGAGAGAAGCGTGTTGGAGAGGAATCGGAGAGAGGTTTGACTACACACGTTGAAGGTTTGCACGGCCGAAAGGAAGATGCGTGATCTACATCCAGTAGGTGATGTTCCCGTTCTTCAAAAGAAGCAGATTCCGACGGTCATGCGTTAACTCAATCCAAGGTACAAGTCGAGAGAAAGCAGGCCTGGATAACTTCTTACTCTCGAGGAATCGAATATCCAATGGAGCCCGCAAAGAGGATAACAGCGTGGGGCACTGGAGAGCCCCCGCAAGGAAGTTGAGCCCTTGCTTCGGTCGATTGCTGAGTCGCAAACAAGGTATTCTGGCGGGTCACCTCACTGCAAGATTGGAGAAGAAGATCGAACAGGTGGAACAACCTCTTTTCGAGCATGGATACAATAAGGACGCATACAAGAGCGCACTCACAGTAGCTCGAAGAAGAAAAGCGATAGTAGTACTCCCGCGCTGTCCGTTTTTGCACACATGCGTGGACATTGGTATGGATAGCCTGGAAAACTTGTCAAGGCCGTGCCTGCCACCCCTCCACACGCCCTTGCCGCAAACAGGCGTCGCAGGCGATACTGATGCTGGCATCAAGGAACGAAGGCAACGACAATCGTCCGCGGTCTGGCTGCTCGCATGGTACGCCTGCGGAGGCTACACGAAACCGCCACATGCCAACTTCAGTGAAATGGAGGAGGCTGTCCGACAAATGACCACGTGTCTCACGGAGTGCTCCGAAAGAGGTAATGGTGAAGGATATGATGCGTCACAGCCTGGATGAACACGCCAGTAAATTCATAAAAAATGAAATCTGGTCAACCGGCACGGAGACCGAGGTTACCTTTCTTGTTTTTAACTGTTGCCGACAACGCCTTCTTGTCAAAAGAGATCGATATCTCGGTTGTAGTAAGTGGGGCTCTCACCTTGTATATGTCGCTCCCAGCGGGTGATGTCGACTTGTGCGAGGCGTAGATAAATAGCCTTTTATCCCAATGATTGGATACGCACGCCTGATCAGGGACAGGGACTGGCTGTCGTTCTCGCTTCACAGCAGGTCACAGCAGGTCAAGGTCTCGTTGCTCCAACTTCTTTCTCGTCGGCCGGTGTTATGCGCGTCTCACGATTACCCTTAGTCCGATTTTCTGGAACAAGTATTGTGACATGATGTGTAGTAAGGGCTGAGCAGGTGGATAAAACCTAAGGCAGTCGTTTTCGTTCCTCTGCCGCTTTCATCGCTGGTGCTGTTGTCACTACCGATCGGCTCGCCGGGGCAATAGTGAATATCTCGGCGAAACCCCCCACCGAAGATGAAAATTCCTCTTCAGCGGAGGCGTTCAAGACCGGGGATGCGACTTCTGCGTCCCCTGTGTCAGCAGGCGTCCAGGTGGCGATGGCGTTGAAGGCGGCGGGTGAAGCGGGACAGGTGAGAGGGAACTAGCGGTGACGCGTATTGATTTCACAACGCACAACAACTCACGAATACAGCCGAAACGCAAGCAATTCTCAGCTCCCAACCACAACAAGCATATTTCTTTTGCGTTCGGAACGGTCGAAAGACGTTCCTTCCTACGGGTGCCGTCGCACATCGCTGTCTGTAAGTCGTTACTTTCTGCCGGCCGGTTTGTTGTGGTGCCTGGATTGTTGCTTGGATGGTGACGCCGATGTGATGCCATACTTCGGAGAACTAGAGATACGCAATGCGGCGCTACTGCTTCGGTTTTGCTGTGATTCTTCCAAGTCGTCGTTTGTCCAACTACCCAGACACTCGGAGCTCGAAACGGGGGGTAGAAAATCTGCCCCAACCCCACCCCCGTCCGCTTTGTCGCTTTTTCCCTAACGTTGCCGTCACTTGAACTACGTTGTCTAGTGCATGCAGTTTCGCCCTCTCAAGCCCCTAGTCGACAGCTTTATGATGGCATCCCAACCAAAAGCTTGCTTGACGTTCCCTCGCGCTCGCACGTCTTTTTCTGGGGACGGACGGCGTTTGTTTGCCTGAACACACGGTGTGCATCACACGGAAATGTTGATCTCTCCTCTCAAGGGACTGATGGGCGAGATATTTTCTCCCTGCCTAGCGGTGGCGTGGCTGCTAACGTCTCGGCTCGCCGTCTGCAACTGCGAGATCGTCTTGGGTTCTAGCGTGTTGAGGCAGGAGGACTTGGATGGAGCATTCCGAACGGCGACGGTCACGAGTACTTGGACGTCTGCCGAGGAGTCTACTCATAAAAGGCGGTCTTGTTGCCTTGAAAGCATTCTCCAAGGCTTGGCAGCACTGGAGGTGAGTTGGCTTCGAGAGGGTATATCGTACTGTCTAGTTTTTTTGTAATGTCCAGCTCTAGACTATAATAGGTATATCCCAGGGAAGTTACAGCCACCACGTCACCTTTCGTATTGATCTCTTCCCAAGAATGTTTTTAAGTACCGTTCAAATCCCGTCACATACAACTCTCATGCGATCCTCGCCGTTTCGGAATGTGCTCGTATAACGACTGCCGTGCTTGCTGGTCAATCAGGATCTGGTGTGGCTCTGTACTATGAGACCCCCAATGTCGCACGTGCACCAAGGGCAACACTTAAGGGCGTTGCTAAAGCGCACCAAGGCCTGGGTGTCGGGGCTTCTTGGCAATACGTGTCTACAAGGAGAGGGTGGGGTATCCAAAACTCCGGTCGCCGCTGACCATCTTTGTGGCGATCAATCTCTGGTTGACTTGGTTGACTTCCGTTCTAGAAAGGATGCGATCTCTCAACGCCTCGGGCAGCTGCTGGCTGGTTTATAGCCACGGCTCGTGGCCAAGCACTTCGTGGTTTTAGGAAGAGTTTGGTGTCTTTTAGGAAGTAGACGACGGGAGTGGGAGGTTCTCTCACTTGAAACGGAACCGGGCTTTGATTTACCAACGTACGTCATGTGGTGGTGACGCGAGGGGCATTGGGGGTTGTGCTTCACCGCTCCCGGGGCTACTTTCGAGCCTGAGACCCCAAGCGTTTTGGCCGACAAGGGACATTTACATGTGTGTGTGTTGACGTTGCACTGTGGTGCAAGCATGCAGTGCCAAGCTCAGATTTTTCACTTGCCGGAAAACACCCCGGAGTACCCTACAGGAATGTAGGTTTAACTTGCGCGGTTGTTTTGGGGTATCATCCACAGTCCTTTCCTTCCAGCTACCTTACACAAGGAAAATCGCGATGGTACACGCATGCGCGACTTGTTTCGTGGCGTGCGGGTGCAAACACAGATAGATGTGACTGGCTACGGAACCAAACGAACGAGCGGATCGAGACCTCCACATCATACCAGTCGCGAATGCTTCATGAATCGCCCCACACATTCCGCACAGCCGCGAGACGCAACATCCGTTACAAGGGCGAGAGAGGCTCGGTTCTTCTTGCACCTTACTGCCGCTGTCCACCAACCCATGGATGAAGCCGTGAGGGATATTGTAGGGAGGCGAGCAGCTTGTGGTGGAAGACACCGCACAGCCCAACGAAATAAAGACTTGCGTTTAGGGCTCTCATGTGCAAAATGTGAACGGGTGCACGTGCAGCGGCCAACCGCCAGCACAACACAGGAGGAGACCTCCGACAAACAAAAAAACAAAAACTTGAATTAAAGGAAAGAGGAGAGAGGGGCAATCGCCGAAACGGACCCGTGCCATGGTTCGCAACAGCGTTAAAAGCAAGAAGAGGGGCGGGCTAACGAAACACTCCTTCTATACCGGCTACAAGAACCTCAGACAACCGAGAGAGGAACAGCAGAAACTACTATTAACTGAGCTTGTCTGTGTTTCTCTCAAAAAGTCGACTTCGCCGCAAGCTTCTCTCCACACCCGTTTAAAACCCCTCCTCTACAACAAGACTCACGGCAACGTACCAGCAACGGCATCTATTCGATCGCAGCGTGCCACGAGTTGATCAACCGGGGTGATGCAGCCCGTAGGGTTTCCCCCAGTTAGTACTTCTTGTGGGGGGACCCGACGTGCCACGCGAGTCGTGAAGCAGGGGTGAATCTATCGCAACGTAGCAAAATACCGCCAACAAATTGCCCCGATCGCGGTGGTCGGTAGCCATATTCCGCCGTCCAACAGAGACCCGACAACCAAAAAAAGAGCCAGTACTTGACAAACAAAAACTGTTCCGCCACGAGACGAGTTAGCCCGTGTAAGGGAACCCGCTGTTGGTGAGCACGGCCTGGGTCACCATGCCGCCGAAGGCACACATGGCAAGACGGCAGTGGGTGATCTCCTTCAGCTCCATGTCCGCCTTGAGTGTACAATTGAGTGTGCAATACAACAAACGTCCATGGGGAGAGACGGCAACAAGTCAGCAAGTATTTGTATGCATATACATGGATGTGTGCTCGAGGTAAAAGGGGCACAGGTTTCAACATGCTGGCATCCAAAAAACGACTCATAAGCAACAAGACAATAATGGGGGGCGGCGGATAGCCATAGGCATATGCGGGCCAACCGGATTATGACTGACAATGGCGAGTTGTTGAGGCCTCAATATCTTGAAAATACCCGGCAGTTTCGCCTTGCGCGCCTACTCAAAAATCTTAAAATTGGGCAACAGCATCAAATACCACTTCACCTAGATTCTCGTCACTTGGCACGTCCCTCAATCGGTATGAAAACGACGCCCCGTGCTGCAACATTGAATTGCACAAACTTTCAGACACACGTAACACAATATCTACACTTTCATCATAAATGTAAGCGAGATCCGTCGTGCTCGACACATGCCGGCACTCACAGAACGTTTTGATCTGCGGTGTCCACCCCACCGGCCGAATAGGTGGATAGATAGGCTGTTCGGGTTGGAGAGGTACGTACACTTGTACCGGTAACCTTGCATTTTCTAGCCGGGAAAGCAAATTTCTCTTGGGCAGATAAACGGTTCGCCTGCATATTCCACGGCCACTTCTGCGGGCGACGATTTCGATCGCCTAGAAATGGTCCACCTCTTGCAAAAAAAGACAAGACGTCAAATGGAGACCAAATATCGCAAGAAAAAAAAAGGTGGCCCGGCCATGAACACCTACGTATATACTACACTACCGGTACATGACGCAGATGCTAGCGCGAAAGCCAGTACTCATGTCACGACTACCGACTACCAATACGACAACCCTTCCGTGAGGGTGCCTGACTTTGACTCTTGCCCACACTTGCGTGATATGATTCAATCCATCTCACCTTCTTCTTCGCCAACTCAGGCCGGCTGTAGAGGTTCGAGGGGTCGAAGCCGAAGTCCCCCGGGATACGGCCGGAGCCCTCGAGCATCTGGATGACGGCCACAGTCGAGATGGCCTCGAAGGCACTCACCCACAGAAGGATTTGCGGCATCGCTCCGGTAGCCACCGCGGCGTCGTGCGCAGCGATCGACGCCACCTGACGCACAACAGTTCATATTTCCAAAAGCATGGTCAGAGAGGAGCGCAATGCCGATACAACATGCTTCGCATCAGGATAAACACGTTGACAGATGGCAGGAAGACAACCCCAGATCCATGCGCGGTTCTGCTCTTTCAGCGAAACCAAAACGAAGTAGTAAACGTCAGCCATGTGCCGTGGTATCGCCCAGTTTGGTTGTGTTTCGTGCGAATTTTTGTTTGTTGTCTTGCCCTGTCGCAAGGCCATGGGAGTGAGCAGTCGAATACTGCAAGTACAAACGAAGCAGCAGCAACACCCACGGCACGAACGCCTCAAGCAACAAGCAACTCCTCAGCTGCACAACAGCAGCCATCGGGTGCCCTTTCCTTCCTTCCTTTCGCCCTTCTATAGACCCTACATATATATCCGCCAGATTTACACCAGCCGGTGAATCGCCCCCATAAAGTGTACCCCAGGCCCACACCCCGTCACCCGCGCACGCGACGCACGGAGGTATCCACCGCCGAGGGAGTCTTCGTGACACGAACGTTGTGTCACGAACGTCCAAAACTCACGTTCTCCTCGTCGCCGAAAACGAAACATGCGTTCTAGGCAACGACAACGTGAACGTCATTTCTTGACGTGCGTGACTCAAGGGCTTCGTTGACTCCGGATAACTCGTGCGTGGTGCGCGCGGTGGACGAGCCACGTGCCACGTGAGATGAAAGTAAAGGATGCATGTGTTGGTGTGGATCAGCTACCAGCTGCTATCGGTGACGTTTCCCAGGCTCGAACACCTCACACAGCTGGCGTGATTCTTACTTCAACAGCCCAGCGAACCTCAACGCAATGAAAAAATCGCAAACCTGTGGACAGTCTTAACATAGAACGAAAAAAATACAAACCTGCATGGAAATCTAAGCAAGTACCACATAGGACATGAGGTTTCCAAGAAACTCACGGCGTGTTCTGCGCCGGGAAGGCGGAAGCCCAAGTCCGTCGCCGCGAAACCAACGACGGCCAGCTGGCAGATGCGTCCGTGCTTCAACTCCGCCTCTCGCAGGAAGTCGAGGGGGATGAAGTTAGAGAAGCCCAAGGGGTCGAACCCAGCGTCCCCTGGTGGTTGTTGTCAAGCGTTTGTCGCCCGTTGTGTGCAGTGTGCAGTGTGCAGAGTGCAGTGTGCAGCAGGGGCGGTCGTTGTTAGGGGTTATTGCCCGTTGTGTGCAGTGTGCAGTGTGCAGTATGCAGTATGCACGCAGCAGGGGAAGGCAGAGTTCTCTTGAATAGCACCAGAATTCTCTTGAATAGCATCGATTTCCTGTTATAGGTGGATTCTACTCGGCAGCACGTCAGCTCTCTGTGCTGAAAGCACCCATTGGTCAGGCGATAACACGCACGAGGGTGGGAGGGGGGGGGGGGGGGGGCTGCAGCTTTAAGCTTAGCAACGGCGAACTCGTTCGGCGTGCTGAGATTCAACACCAGTGGCCAAGACTTAAGACTTGCACAGAGTAGCGTACGGCAACGTGCGAAACATGACAGGTACTGCCCCAGCGTCTCAAGATTAAACTTTGAAAGCTTCGATGTTCCCACAACAGGCACGACAGCCTAGAATGATCTTGGAGGTTCGAAGAGTATTTGTGGGAGGTCAGACCGAAAGCTCAATAGCGCCCAAGATTGTGGTGTGGCAATTTAAGAGACACGAACACAAAAGAAAACAACCACAAACTCGTAGGTAGTCCCAGCGGTTCTACGTTCGCACGTGACTACGGATCTTGGTGCAGTCACACAAGTCGGGAGTTTCCTTGTTCTCCTAAGAAACTCGCCGGTGTCGGTCTACTACTGCTCCAGAAAGGCGGTGTTTCGATTCTCACCAGCCATGGTGCCGTCAAGCTTAGCGGGCTGCGGCATGAAGGGCAGAGACTTCGACTTGGTCGCCTGCATGCTCATCTGATTCCGCCACATGTGACGGCATTCATCATCATCACAACAATTCCCATCAGAAAGACGCGTGAAGACAAACGCGATGGGTGCACAAAACAGAAAGGAAGCGGAGGGAAAGGGAAACAGCATCAGACAAACATGCGCGTCTCGCGTCCAAAAGATATCAAATCTGTCAACGCCACTCCTCGCGACAGCAGTAATTCAAGGCAGGGCACCGCTGGAGAAAACTGATGGAAATGACTATTTAGTCGAATAAAACCGAGAAGCGGGAGGAAAGAAAGGCGTTAACAATCGGTTCGCGGTCTGGGATACATGTATGGAGTACAATAGATCATCAAGACGGCACGATATTATGACGATGGTGCGGACAACCAGGATTAACACCAGCCAGAGTTGCGGACAAGAGGTACTGCTTTTAAGCCAAAAGCACCGGCGGAGGTGACACCATCCGCATCCAACATCAAACCAGCCGTTCGTATGCATGAGGAAGGTGTCGTGACGAGTAATTGTAGGTCGGGGGCACAAGGCTCGAGGCGAGGCAGGGTTTTTTACGAGAAAATCAGCGACCTCACCTTACCACTCCCGCCTATCAAGTGGTTTGTGTTCTCGAGAAACAGCATCCATCGACAGTGCCGAAACCCAAATCAAACATCATCTTTGAGGAACCTTTCGTGTGTGAGATCCCGGTTCCGAAGCCTAGAGCAGCAGTAAATTACAAGTAGCATTCCACCGACACACTAGAGCATCCTCCGCAAAGAAAAATCGTGTCCGATCGGAGCTTGCTCTCTGATGGCTATGCACACCAGCACGAGCGTGGCTGCTGATCACTCTTGCTCGATGAATCTTTCAGCTCGTCCGAGTAACTCGAGGGGTGTGCTTGTTTTCAAGGAGGCGAGAGCTTGTATTTTTGGGAGTTTTTGTGTGCCGGATGTCGGTGTCTAGGAATGTCCCGCAGCATGGTGATCGAAGCACTACATTGTACACGAGCAACCCCGACGTCCCACTGCTGCAACAAGAAGGAACACCAGGAGGGGGGTCTAACAGAGTGGCTCCTGCGATGACCCTCAAGTGCCTTCAAGCAATCTTAATCTTGGCTGAAATCCATGGTACGCTACGCCGTGCAGATTGCTTCCAAAGTGGGGTAGTGTACAGCAGTAACCACATGTAGTTAGTTGTACGAGTTGTAGCAAACAAGAACAAACAGTAGTGCAGTTCATCACGACGTGTGAGACGCGTCGTGCGTAGATTAGTCTCCCTCTTCTCTCTCGATCTTTGTTGCAAGCGGTTCCAAAACCCCTGTACTAGAGTAGTACGCATACGATGACGACACTGTAAAATTGTGGCACTCGCCCGCTTCACATCCATCTTGCGCGAGACTGGAAATCTTCATCTTTCAAAGCACCACCAAACATCTGGCATTTAGACTGGTCTGCTGTTGTCCAGTCGAAATGCGGCAAACATGCACACTATGAGGACCAGGCCCAAAACACGGTGTTTTAGCCATGAACAACAACGCCGCAGGCGAACAAGCAGAACCACAGGGTAAGCCACGTACACCACGTATCAAGGACGCCGTACATGGCACTGCTGTAGCATTAGACCACAGGAAGGGGGGAGAGATAAGCAGGAGGAACACATGCACACCAAACACCATCTGGCCTCTTCCTCTCTCTCGCCGTCAACGAAACAAGACCACCGCGGGTCACGACATGGACTCCCGTTATGCGTGGCACACACACCACACACCACACCTACAACTAAGTCCTTCTCTTCCCCTGTCTCGATACGCCGCGACAAGCTTCCAGCGACTAGACTACAGCAGTAGTAGTGGAAGACATGCAGCATCTCTCTGTCAACCCGCGAACAGCAGGAGGAGTACACTTACCCCGCTGTTGGAAGAAGCCACTCGTGGGAGCTGTGCAGGGGGTACAAACGCCGACGCAGAGGCCAGCACGGCGAGCGAGCATGCCAGAGTGTTCATCATCGTTCCTTTCCGGTAGTTTAGAGGGCTTCGGGACGACGTGAATAGGCGGGAGGGCTAGAACAAAGATAGCGAATGTTTGGGTGACGTCCTTGGCGAGATGGAGAGATTTTCCGATGGATTTCGTCTTCAAGGGGGACGCGGCTGAGATAACCTGTCCGTGGGGTATATGCGGGTAATGCGCCGCCAGAGCAACGCACACCACAGACAGCAGATCGTCGCGGCTCTCAGCTCGCTCCTCCCTGCTGTACCACCGAGATAGCCCAACGAAGTCCGGCACGCAGCAGCTGGAAGTTGTGCTGAAAACGCCCGTCGCATCACATATACATACGAATAACGAAGGGTTAACTGCTGAAAGGGAATCTCCTGAATCCCTTTTTTTTTTTCCCGATCGCGATCGATCGATCATGATTTCATGTGATGATGACGTCACATCTCTGACATCATGATCAGCGAGAGCAACGTGAGAGATATGAAAAAAAAAACTTAACCTTGTGCTTGATTAGCAGCTGTTGTATTTCTTGGTACATGTAAGGCGCGTACACTGGGAGGAGCGTTTGTTGCCATTTCTCTAGTGCCCTCGCTCAACAATGCACAACACATCTTCATACGTACAACGAGAGAGCTCGTCCCGTCCGCCCGTTCAAATTTTCAAATCATTCGCCTGTCTGTTGTATGGTGCATGTAATTGCCCCCCCAACCGCAAACTCCACATCCCACACACACAGAAGAGTTAACACTTGCATCACCACGGCAGATGAGGTCACCCTTCATGCTCCCTGCGAACCTCTGTCCTCTGTCTAGTGAAGTACAGGTTCTCTAGCAAGCTCAGAAGCGTTGGAAGCGTTGGAAGCGTACTACTGCTGTAGTCTCCTGAAAGGCCACTTTACCCCAACCCCCTCTGCAGTTCGAACGCCAACACATGACATGTTGAAAACCTCGTTGCACCCCCCCGCCCCTCCTCCCCTTAGTTCCTGTCAGCGGCACAGGGCCAGCTCACACAGCACATCACCACAGACGAGCACCACACGTACCCCGTCTGTGTCACCCGCGTCGGAGAGGGAGAGCACCCCATGTTCCAAGAAACGGGGAGCATTGCCCAGCCTCCATGGCGAGGAGGTGCCTTCGTAGCCCCGGCGGTGCCATCCAGCGCTGCTCTCTCGCAGCAACACGCCGGCGGCGCCATTTGGTTGAAGTGCAGGAGAAGAAGACCGAGGAGCAACGGCATCGCCGAGTGCGTGCACACCGTCCCCTCGCCCAGGTCTTGCTCCTCGCCGGCCTCCATTTCCCTCTCGCAGGCCAGCATCCAGCCCAGCAGACCTCGCGCTCGCCAGCCTGCTGCTCGCGCCGGCGCCAACGCTCGAAAACGGGGTTCTCATAGCTCCGCTGCACCGCAGACGCTGGCCGACCCCGCCGTGCACGATCGATGCGGCGGGGGGATTGCTGCGGGGGGGGGGATAGAGGTGGACATGTTCGGGAGCAGCGGTGGTATGTTTGGTGATGTGGCGGGGGATGTGGTGAGTATGGGCGAGAGTAACGTGCCTGCAGCGGCGGCGGCAGCGCTGGGAAACGATGACCATTTGGAGATGATGGGCACGCGACCCGAGGTGCAGCAGCAGCAGGAGCAGCAGCAGCAGCACGTGCAGGACCATTTGAATGGGACCGAGGAAGGGGAGGTGGTGTGTGTGGAGGCGGAGCTAGGGTCGGGGATGGACGCCTACAGGTGAGCTAAGAGCTTGACCTTGTGTCGAAAATAGCAGTGCCAACAGGCTTGCCCCCGACCAATGCCGACCTCTCGTGAACTATCGATAGATGTGTACAGAGTATCATGTCGTGTGCATGTATTTCTCTTCAGGTATACTACACTACTGATGTATCCAAACGATGAATGCACAAAGAGCGAGGGCGTACCATGTGTTCGGGCGTGCCCGTTCATTCTCAACATAATGCACAGCGTCTCTGTTGGGTGCTTAAGTGACGTTTGGAATGCTTGACCCCTGGCTTACTTGGTCGTAGCAAAGCCTACACGTCTGCAACACTTGTATTTTGTGACATATTTATATGATCTGCAGTACCTGTCCAAAGCGCGCCATTCCACTAAGCCGTAGGATCAACGGCCCAAGCCCTAGCCCTATCAGTCTCTGTTAGTGTCATCATTCCGGATGTGATGTGAGCTTCTTCAGCACAAGGACGTACATTCTAACTATAATAACGTGCACGTTGGCTGTAGCATGTCTCAAACTTCGTTTGCTGCAGAATGCCGCCGACTAGTTTAGGAGTAGGGTGCAGTTATGTTTGGTAGCAGGCTAAATTAACACGGTAACTTCCGTGTATTCGCTCCCCAGTTAGCGATGCAGGTACGGCTACCGCGCGTTTCCTGCTAAACAGACTCTTACAGCTCGAAACCTGGTTGTTGTTCTCGAGGTAGAGTCAAGGAAGACTTGATGAGATGGCCGTGCACGTTTTGTGTGTCACGTCCTGCTCAGGTTCCGTTTCATATAATGGATTATTGTAGCCTCCTTGCCGATCTGTCTATTATAGTCCTCGGCCTCTGGTTGGTACTGCATTTTTGCGGTGCTGCTCTGGGCCCCAACATCAGCCGCCGTGATAACCAAACATCTGTTGACGGAGAAAAGCGCTTGACCACATCAATCCAACACGCCTGCAGCACCCTGACTGACACTATTTCCTTCCCGTGTTCATGATTGAGATTCACCCCAAGGTGTTTAAAAGTGCACAGCACTGACCTGTTCCGTGTTCAGCCCGGAAAAGTCGCTGTTTCGCAGTACGAGCACTTGCATTTGGCCTTCAATCCGAGCTGTTGAGTGGCACCTTGCACACGCGGCCTTTGATACAAAGAACGTCGACAGCGATATCACGCGCCTTTGCATTTATCCCCACGAGTGTTTTGAAAGCCTCAACACCAACACCATGCTCTTGTGCCGTACGTCCAATCCAAATTCCACTGGCTTTCCAGTCGGCAGCTGATTGGAGGGCTGACGAAGCTAGCTCGAAATGGTCTGTGGAAGGCCTCGTTCAAAGTGCTTCGAGTGGAGCAGGCGCTCAACGCACGGAAGGTTTCAGCAGCTCAAGCAAACGGGGAGGTGAATTGGAGTTGTCCTTGTCGTTGTCTAAAGTCTTGTTGATGCTGCTGTCGTAGAGGTAGCTCAAGCAAATGGGGAGATAAATTGGAGTTGTCGTGTCAAGAAACCTACACGAGTAATCGTGGGGGTACAGTGCAGTATCCCACAGACCAAAAGAGAAATGGGCCTACGGCCTTAGGCCAAAGTAGCATACGAGGTTGGTAAAGTGGTACCGCGTACGGTAGTGACTGCGAACGCGACCCGGTAGCAGGATTGCCGCCAACACCGACGACAACCATGTGTATGTACACGTGCATTGGTGTTGATGTGGATCGCAGGAGTACTTATCTTCTTGGCTGATTGTGGAGCAAAAGGCGTACAACACGATTCTGGCGGCGTTGAGCCGGGCCGGCAAGTGGGAAGAGGCCGTCCTGCTGCTCAAGGAGATGGAGACGAGGGGGATACAGAGAGATGCCGTCAGCTATGCCTGCCTTATCGCCGCGTGAGTTGTTGCTCTCCGTCTTGGCCTAGCTGCTTTTTTGGAAATACACATCCACATACACTCAACGCGAGACTCCGCGTTCGAGGTGTAGTATAGCCACAGTCACTCGAAGGGTGGGGGGGTACTCATAGTCGTGCATGCCGTAGTCGTGAGACCTTTGACCTCGCACCCCTACAACCCCGGGACGGAACACTCTGGTGCATTGCTGTTGATGTTGATGATACTGCATGATATGGCACCACGACTGACGTGGGAGATAAGAGAGCACACGCATCGACTTAGCATCGATATAGCACACACCTGATTCGCACGTAGTCATGGGGCATAGCTCCTGTTGGAGCAATGCTTGAAGTCCAACACCCTAGGGTTGGTCTTGGAGATATGTACATGCGTTGATTTGTTTCCGGGACCAGCTGCGGGTGGGGCATGCCGCAGAAGACCTTTACTTCTCTTGGCTCTGTGGATTAATTACACCGACTTGCGATTGGAAAGCGCAACGTGTCTGAGCCGTAACTCCCATCCCCAACGGTATTTCCTTGATGGTTGTTGGTGCATCAGGTGTGGCCGGGGCATGCAATGGGAAAGAGCCCTGATTTCTCTAGCGGAAATGAGGGATGTGGGGATCAAGGCGAACTCCTTCGTCTACTCTGCCGCGATCGACGCGTGCGCTAAGGTACAGAACGCGCCACCATTTCAGAACCTCGTACTTCCGGCCTACCGTAGGCTCGTTTCTGTTTTTGCCCATGGGGTATCCCCACGGCGATTAGTGTAGGCTGCTTGACTGAGAACCTGTTCTTATGGCCAAGTTCGTAGATTTTGGGTTTGAGGCCCAAGTTTTTTTACCTCTATGTTCTAGAGTGGTAGCGCATTCTGTATGCATGTATATAAATATTTCCATATTTTTTGTCGGTCTTGACGCCCAAATGATGAGCTTTTTGTACCGACCCTCATTTTTCCTAGAGATAGTATGCATAAGACACTTGAGTGACATAATCGCATTCGGAACAAGCCACCCTGATCATATTCTGGCAGTTACTTCTGTCTGACAAATCTCGTGGGAATCATCGTTCCGCCACGCCCCCTACCGTTGGGTCAACAGTGGCGTCCATATTGCTATTTTATTATAGCTAACGTTGTTATGTCGTTATACGTCTCGTGTATTGGTCACACTGCTGTTGTTCTTTTGATACACCTTATGTAGTCTACATATGTGTGTCACGTTTGAGCACTGTCACCTAAAAGACGTGTAGGTTGGCAGTGCAGTGTCGGGTGCTGAACGCTCTCCTTGTGTGTACCGCCGCATGGTACTTCACATGTTGATTTGGCCAGGGACGGCAATGGCAGAAGGCCTTGATTCTGCTGCGGGATATGGAGGTTGTCGACGGACTCCCGGCGAACTTGATTTGCTACAATGCGGCCGCTGACGCTTGCGGGAAGGTGCGTCTCGTTCTCAACTCGAACGGTTATTACCATTGCTCCTATTATAGAAGGATTCTGTGCTACAGATGGCTCTGTTAGGTTGGCGTTTTAAGAAGGGATGTACCGTAAGAGTCGGAGAGTTGGCACCGGGTGCGACCGTGTTTTTAAATGTTTTTTCCTCGGGTTTTTTATCGCACCCCGGTGCCATCTCTCCGACCCCGGTGCGGAAATGCAGTGAAATCATTTCGTTTAGAATTTTGAAGGCACCCCGGTGCGATCTCTCCGACCGGTGCGATCCCCGATGAAATGCACACAGGTGTTGTATGCACGCACCCCGGTGCCATCTCCCCGACCGGTGCCATAGTATTGAATGGTAGACGGAGTTGTGACAATCGGTCGTTGACAATGCTATTGATCGGTATAGAACCACACGTTTAGGTACCGTTGTTGTTGGTTGGAAGCACACGGGTAACGGCAACGTAGGCTGGCACGTAACAGCTTTCCATGCAGCGAGTGGTCTTGTGTTTGATGCGAGTTTGGCTATGGCGTGACAACAACAAACGATGTCGTTTCCATCTGAGGTGGTACCAGTACACACGGTATCAATTGTGTCCGGCTTTCGTTTCGGTCTTCTTCTACGGATACCAGTACGTACGCAGAAGTACAGTAGTTTTGGGTTGTGTAAGGTGGGGTAGGGTGCGGCTTGTACGTTGTGTGTTTGGTTGAGTGTACGGTTGGCAACTCCCACACCAATAAAAATATGAAAACAACTGGCATCCCGCGTGAACCGCGACAATCCAATCGTACGTAAAGGAGTGGCGCTCCGCTGACTCCGTCCCCACGTGTAAAGGTACGCACATGTACCTCATTCCGGCTGCTGAAAAGGGGTTCAATCTTGGATTTGGGGGTCGGACGATCTCACCGACCCCGGTGCGTAAATCGAACTAAATGTTTCTTTCTCTTGGGTTTTATCGCACCCCGGTGCCATCTCTATCTCTCCGACCGGTGCCATCTCTCCGGCCGGTGCCAACTCTCCGACTCTTGCGGTAGTCCACCAATGACTTGGTCTTAAATAGTCCATGCAGCGGTCGTACCCAACACCAACAACACCAACACCCTTAACTGAAAAAACAATGCACAACACTTACTAAAACCAACAATACACGTGAACTGAGAGAACAATATCCCCACTTATGAAGGCCAACACTACACGTAGGTGGAACTGAAAAACAATACCCAACACATGCATAAACCAACAATGCATGTAGGCGGGCAGACCGGGCGAGGCACTGGCGCTGCTGGCGAAGATGCAGAAGGTGGGCGTCAAGCCGAACGAGGTCTCGTACCTGTCTGTCATCTCGGCGTGCTCCCGCGTGGGCGATTGGAAGCGGGCGCTGCTGCTGCTGGACGAGATGATCGTCATGGGCGTGCAGCCCGATCTCAAGTGAGCTACGCAGCGGTGCTTGCAGTTGGTACTCAAGCACAAAGCAGAGCCTGTCCCTTGCGTCCCTAGCCTGCAGGTCTTGATTTACTTGTTTTGTTTGGTCGGCAAAAGGTGTCACGCGTTTTTATCTTGTTGTTCGGCCTCCGAGTGTCTTGTACTTGATCAAGTACAGGTTTTCGCTGGGTTCACTCATGTATTGTTTTAGTCTCGATCGTTATCGACCCAATAACGACGAGGAAATGAGAAATATTCCGTGAAGCACTTCCAGCAATAGGTTGCATAGGGTACCACACACCCTTCACCGAGTTCAAACCTCGACTTCTACACGACGGCGAGCCGTGGTCACAGTCACAGACCAACTATTCAACTTTTAATACCCACAAAACGGTGTTAAGGGTAACTGACCGGTGGTATTCATTGGCGTTTCATCTCACCGTATAAGTATGTATGTCGCATTATCGCTGCCACTATCGGGACCGCGAACACTGAAACCGAAACCGAAACTGCAACAGGTGTTATTGCTCGGCGATCACGGCTTGCGGAAAAGGAGGCCGGTGGAAGCAGGCGCTGGGGCTACTCAACATCATGCACAAAGACGGACCGCCTCCCAATGATGTGAGACCCGCTTGTAGAATGTATTGACATTTACATACCGCCCTGGCCGCAAAGGGGCCATTGTATTCTTGCTGTGGAGAAACGACAATGTTGTGCGGCCACAACGTTCACGAAGAGATGTGCCAGGTACAGAAGTATAGATTGTATCAAAGGGCTTGTGGTAATAAATGTCTTGGAAGGGCCGTAGGGGTTAGCCTTTCGGGGGGGGGTGTTATGATTGTTCCCCTACCGGCCGACAGTCGAGGTGGGGCAGATATTTTCCAATGGAAAATTCCTGGAAATTTGTGGCACTAGTCAAAGGTTACAATTCGGACGGTTGATTGGCCCAACACCTGGCGGATAGTACTTTACGATAATACCATCTGGTGTCCCCATTACGACCAAAAGTCTACGCAGCTTTTTCTACGCAAGCAAGCATACTGGATAAAGTGTAGAATCGGCTAAGTTAGGGCAAGGGTCTGCGTGCCCCCTGCACGGTCTTTTTTCGAAATAAACAGTATTGGTAGTCCGTTCCGACGTTCCAGTGTTACCCTTCCCTTGTCTCTGGATCGTCGCCGGTGGATTGTGTGGTTTGAACGCAGTACTGCTACAACGCCGCCATATCGGCCTGCGGCAAGTCCGGCCAGTGGCGTGAGGCCAAGGAGCTGCTCTCCACCATGCGCGATAGAGGGGTCCCGCCGGATCTCATCAGCTACAACTCGGCAATCGATGCTTGTGGAAAGGGCGGCAGGTGGGACGAAAAGGACGCTCTTTTTTTTATTTTTTCGTGGTGTTCATCCCACTATGTATGGCTTTTCGTATTTGTTCTGAACAAGTGGTAAGAGTCTTGCGGTTTTTCCAGATTCGTATGTTTTTTTCCAGAGTCTTGCGGTTTTTTTCGGTTATCCGGTGATGGTGTGGGGTTAGCCCGCCAACACGGCGCACGTGCCGATTCGCGCCAGAGCAACGCCAAGCACGGATGCTACAGCAGGAGATTATGACCGACATCGTGGCTTTCGTTCGTTCGAGTCTAAAGCCGAGGTCGAAACACAGGCCCGAAGGTTGTGGTGATGGATGAACACCGACGAAACGCGTTTATTTGTTTTCGGGATCGGGAGGTGACCAATGCTTGGTGAAAGGAGCAAGTGCGTCTCTAATACGTACATCTTACAATTGTATATCTTCAAGGAACGGGTGCTATCAGGGTTCTAGCGAATGGTCACCCGTCGGAAAGACAGACAAACAGCATGCCATTGTTATGACCCTTTTTTTTTTTTTTGCTTGGACTCACGAGACGATGAACAGGCCGGTCGGGGATGTATGTACTATATATAGTCTTCGGCTTTTACTTCTGGTCGCTGCTGCATAGCGCGTAACTGAACTTGTCTGTCTGTCGCCAGAGTAGATAACAGCGTGTGACTGCTGTGTTCCTGTTCCGTGTTACACTCACGCGGTATCGTTGTTTTTTGTTTTTTTTTTCAGGTGGGAGGAAGGTCTGAAGATTTTCGTGGGCATGGTGAAGGCTTCGGAGGTACCGTGGGACGCGGACATGGGTCACCCCAAACCCCCCACCCCCGACGCTACGACTTACGGTGCCGCCATCACCGCCTGCAGTCGGGGCAAGCAGTGGCAGATGGCCCTTCGATTCTTGGAAGATATGGAAAAGAAGGTGAGGAGTGATTCACTTCCGTTGTCGAGAGAAGAACGGGTTTGTTGTTGGCTGAAAGCGGGGGAATAGGCAAGATGTTGTTTTTGCTGAAAGTATAGCAGAGGAGGGGGAGACACACAGGGGTTTCCTGGTTTGTGTATTGGCGAGCGGCGGAGGCACGGCATGGGTCAGAGTTATCGGTTTGAAGACATGGAAGAAGCACAACGGTGAGCAAGGTTTTGGCTGTTGTTGTTGGGCACTCGGATAATAACGGTGTGAAGAGCAAATGGAACGGAGAAGGGTCGTGAGTTGGAAACGCGACAACAGGGCAGAAATTGTCGCAGGGGTTCTCTTGCTTTGGCAGAGTAACAGAACAGTGCAAAACACTGTAAGACAGATAAAAAAAACACGTGAGACAGTTAGAAAACTCACACGGCGAACGCTGACAGAGACGTTGCGGAGACTGCTTGGTTTTCCCCCGGTTTGGGATCTATCGCATGCGGCTGTGTTTTTTGAATCGCTCGATGGTGATCAATCCAATGCACCATGACTGTCAAATTGTTGTTGGCAACTGCTACAGCATTTTCTGCACATGACACGATGTGTTGATGGTTTTCCCGTGTCTTGGTTGGCCGAGTTTGTGTGAAGGAGCACAAGCGGTAGAGGTATGGGGGGTAAATTTGGATACTTCTACAACTGTCCTTCCCGAGGGCGGTGTTCGTGCTCTTTGATCCGGTAACATTAGCTTCTAGGATTTGAGAATGGAGTTGCATATATATCTTAGGAGGGGGCTAGTGTTGGGGGGTGTTACCGTTAGCATTAATAGGGGGTACCTCGTGTAGCATAGGGTGTGGGATGTCTGGAAGGTATGTCTCAAAGGACCCATAACAAATCAGGACTATCAGCGTGCCCCCTGGGGAAGTTGTGCACCTTTCAGCTCAGACCTTTCTGTCAGCAAGTCCATGCAACATCCCTTTCCCACACGATCGTGAATCAAGACTTTCACGCGACCCTTACCCGTTGTTTTACCTACTTCAAAGTATTTAAGATCAAGCTGGCCTGTAGAGCTTGTTTCCATCCATGGTTCCCCTTGTACTGCTGTTGACGGCAAATATGGATGACCACAAGCTCTGAGGGTAGGTTGATCTATTGTAGGGAACACACAAAGGGTACGGGTTGCTTGATAGTCTTGATCCGGTAGGAATGGGATGTTGCTTGAATTTGCTGGGAGAAAGGTCTGTGCATGCAGGGGGCACACATATAGTTCCGACGTTGGTATGGGCCCGCAGAGGTATACCTGCCGGCCATCCCACACCCTATGCTGAACGAGGCACACCCTTTTCATGCTAACAGCAACACTTCTTGACGCGTGTTCGTAGTTTTCCATAGGCTGGTGATGGATGAGACCCTTGCGATGGGTCGTTGAATGAGGCGTGAGAAGGCAGTGACGATCATAATTGGGAGACGCGCATGTCACCTTGCTTTGCCCAGGCCACGATTCCTTGCCTCTTGCAGAGGGGTCCCTCAATAGTGCCGGTTGAATACAATACTCCCGCTGCTCGGTATGGTGCCAGTGAAATCGTGTGACAGGGATAAAGAAAACCAGGTTTTTTCTCATTCTCTGGATAGTACAGGGTGCCCGGTTTAGTGTCGGCGAATCTGGCGAGCGCATACCGGCACTACTGAGGGACTCGGACTGTACACGTTTCGTGTTTTTTTGCAGGGCGTGGAGAGGACCGAAGGGGTGTTCCAGGCTACGCTCGCAGGGTGCGCTAGGATGGGGAGGTGGAGGGAGTGCATCGTGACGTTGGACCAGATGCGCAAGAGTGGCCTTCAGCCACGGGCGGCGGCGTACAACTCGGTCATCACGGCCTGTGGGCGGGGCGGGGAGTGGCAGCGGGCGATCGCTATTCTGAAGCAGATGTCGTCGAGGGGGGCCACGCCGGATGTGATCACCCTCAACGCGGTCATGACTTCTTGCGCTCAGGTACCGACACAAGATAGTAACCCCCCGTGTGCAATTCCGCACCCGGTGGCAATATGTTTGTACGGGTCAGCATGAGTGTAATGTGTTGCAATGTAGGAAGTGCTCTTGAATCAAGTGTTAGGGCGACATAAGGTACCATTCCGCAGACGCAACACGAGGCGTGTTTCTTGTTTCTTGGGAAATATACACCGAAAAGTTCGAGACACACCATTCTTGTGAGTACTCGGTAAGACAAGGCCAGTTCTGCGGCAATCTTTCCGCGGTGGTGTTGTGGACGAATAGGTCACAGTGGTTGGCACGGTTCAGCGATCCCTATTATAATAAGTGTCGGAAAGGGAATGTGGTCGCTTTCCAGTACAGGTCGCTATTGCTGGTATAGCGGCGATTAGTCGGGTAGTGCCAGGCAATTTTGTGGTCGCTATTCCGGGTATGTCGCTAAACTGGACTCACCACTGTATATATGCACTTATTTGGAGGCAGTGTATTAAATCTGGGGAGGTTTGCTGTTGACAATTGGAATGGAATTTCTGGTGACCCATGTATTTTATTTACTTCCTTGTCCGGGAAACTCTATATAGAAGTAGTAAATACTTCCGCCCGGTGTCGTGCAAAGAGCCCTCCTGTTATAACGGCACTTGTAGATCTTCGTACTTGTGTTTAGTCTTGATACGATGTGTGCACGATGGTGTCATGTTTCTCCCTCGTCTCTCTGTCCCCCCCTCTCTGCTGTCTCTCGGTCTCTCTCTGTCTATCTCCCACTTCCTCTCCCCCCCCCCCCCCCCCCAGGAGAA
>FN649730.1:66452-90388 GCA_000310025.1 Ectocarpus siliculosus | reverse complement strand
GTTTCCCCCCCCCCCCTCCCCCCCCCCCCCCCCGCTCTCGCTCTCTCTCCCTCTCTCTCTCCCTCACTCCCAACCTCAGGCGCTCAAGTCCATGATGATGGCCATTGTCACCAAGACGGGGCTAGCCCCTGGCGTCGACCTGATGACCCTCCGTCCCTTCGTGCAGTCAGGACTCCTCATGTCAACCGCTCCGGCCGCAGCTACCCCAACCCCATCCTCTGTCAACCAGGGGGGGGCGACGGGAGCCGCGGGGATGATGGCGGAAGAGCTCGGGCAAGAAGCCAAGGCAGAGATCAAGATTGCTGCCATGCTGGTGAGGCGTTGGGGGAAGTATCAAAGGGTTACGATGCCCTATCTGCTAGGGGGGGCTGGGTTGCGGCGGAAGCATGTCTAGGGTTGGGGTTAGGATTAGGGTTAGCGTCGGCAAACCGAGCATGGAGATGGTTGTCTTTCGCCAGCGGCACGATAGAGAAGAGGGGACCGGGCCATCAGTGTCCAATTATGCAACAGCTTACCCTTGTGGCACAAATATTTGCCCCTACGTGTGCCAGCACTATGTGTTTCCGGTATACCTACCGCAACAGGCGGAGAGAGAGAAATGGCAGCCCTCCTAGGCCGACTTTCAAAGCCCGATTTCTCTACAACCAAGTGGGAGCGGAAAGAGCCCAAACGAAAGCCCTCGACGAGATGTTTCAAATACCCACCATTTTCGGTCGGTGGTCGGTGTTGGCACAATCTTGGCTGTGGAGCAAGCGCGCCTGCTTTGAAAACCGGTCTGGGGGTGGTGCCATCTCTCGGCCTCTTGCGGTATCTAGTGGAGGGCGCATCCCACTCGTTGATCTATTCAGCTGAAACGTGACACGAGACTTGACATTGACCCCCATCATATGCAGGCCGCGGAGCGGAGCTTGGAGGACATGGCGATCGAACCAGCCCAGTACAACAACGTCACCCTCTTCCTCGGCAGGCTACAGGGCCTCCCCGTCCAAAGGCAGAACCTCATGTTCACCTACCTCACGGTGAGTTGTCTATTACTCTCACCCCATAATCAGCGAGCTAGTCTGGTGTGTTCCTTTGTACGGTAGGCCGCGTTGTGCCAAGGGATTCGCGTTGTGCCAAGGGATTTGGCCGCCCTTAGTCCGGGCAACCCCATAGTCAGCGGGCTAGTCTGGTGTCTTGCCTTGCAGTAGTGGTCCCTGTACATGGCTGCGTAGGGCCAGGGGATTTGGCCGGCCTTAAACGGGGCACCCGGCAGTATTCAGGGCATGAGCCAACTTGAATGTTACGTATGTGTCCCGTGTGTTCACTGGTGTTACACAGGACAACCGGCCTTCTGCAGGGGCCACTAACTGCTACGGTGTTCTCTTTTGCGATGTACAATGTCGTGGGTGCTTGCTTTGTTGTATGGTATCCTCTCTCGCGATGTGTGTTGTGATGAATTGTGTTGTTTTGTGATGTATCGTGATGTATCGTGATGTAACGTAATGCATTGTGGTGTTTGTGATGTATTATGATACATGTGGTTGTCTTGTGATGTAGTGTGATGTGTCGTGTGTACTTCCTGTGTGCGCTTGTGCCATGTGGCGTCCTTGTCTCTGTTATGACGTACAGCAGTGCGGGCCCCTGTTAAGTGCGGGTCGAACTGTTGCCGGTTTCCGTTGTAATGCCTTTTTTTTCGACCGGCACAGAGCAAACCACCAAGTCATTCCGTACTTTGAATAGTGCCAGTGTCCGGCTATATAGTGCCGGCCAACTCTCTGGACACATACCGGCACCAAGTATCGCCTTTTCTCTGTCGCAGGGAACTCTGGATGCTGTGCTGAGCGAGGCCCGCGCCTCCGGTGTATACGATGAGGGCGTGGCCGACCTCCGTGCTAGCTCGGTGACCCTCAAGAACGCTCCGGAGGAAGTCGCCAAGGACCCTGCAACGGGAGCTGTTACCCAACTAGCACAGGCAGGACGTCATTTCTGCTTTCACGACATTTATCGCTTCTCCAGATACTGCGTCCCCATAACTGCAAAGTAACAACTCCCGAAGCGAAAACAAAACACACCCAAAGATAAAACACGCCCACCCATTCCGTTACTCTCTGTGGATTGAGCAGCTTGGTCACAATGCAGAGTACTTAAAGGTATTGGTTTGACTCTGCCACGCCGAACACGAACAATCTAGCTTCTCTTCGTCGGCGTGACGCGTATTTGGCCGCAGGAGGGTTGATTGACTTGACTTGTCCTCACCGGCTGTCAACGCTAACGCCAACAGGTGGTGCTAGACCGTGGGGTGAGCTGGGACCAGGCTTTGGCCAAGCGAAGTGAAGCCGCGGACGCTGGCATGGATGAAGCTGTCAAGCCAACGTCGGGGGCCAAGCCGGTGGGAGTCTTCGTCCAGAAATGCCGTTCCCTCTTGTGCCTCTGACGTACCCTTCCGACTTTTGCTCACAATGTATCGTCTGTATGCTCACTCCATGTTTTGTCCAAGGAACCAGTACTAATATATATATTTGAGTCTGCCTTTTTAGTCCCATCGGCTATGTTCGCCACCCCCCCCAGCTCCACACCAGCGAAATCCTCTCCCGAGTGCTCCGTGCCCCACCTAGCGAGTCTTGTGAGGTGCACGGCTGTAATTTGCCGATGTACCCCGATAAAGGTCCAGGCAGTCTTGTGTAGGTAGACAAACTCTGTGTCTATCTAAAAGCTAAAGGCATTGGTTGAAGTTCACCTGGTCTGTTCCGGTGTCTGAGCTCTTCCTTCCTCCAACCCTTGTTGTTGTCCCCATGCCCTTCCAGAAATTATGTTCTCGTTGCTCAAGTCTTGGTGTAGCTGCTGCTGCTGCTGCTGCTGCTACTTTTGCTTGTCCACAATTCTGCCTCAACAACGAGCTTATCGGACATGATTACTGGTCTTCTGTTAGATAGTGTCGCCGTCAAGGGTATCTGGTGCGCATACGGGCTCCTCCCCGTAGCCCCAGCACGCGGACGCCGTGAACGGTTGGCCGTTGTCGCTGCGTTGTTGTCACTAACCAAAGGCTGCTCTCTCTCTCTCCTGCTTATCCTTGTTGATATTGCTCCGCCTGCCGCGACCGCTGTTTCTTTGCTTGGATAGCCGAAGGGGACGGGTTTCTATCGCAGCAGGCATACCGACATCACCAGCCAGCGCAAGCTCGTCGTGCTTGCCGTTCGCAAGGCCAAGCACAACAGGCTGATGGTGAGTGGCGACCTTTGTACTGTCACTGCTGTTTTTCGACTGCTGTTTTGCGTTAAGGCGCATCCAAAGTATTGGTAAGAGCGATTGTATTTTGTAGAGATGTGCTTGTTTGCACGCCGTCAATGGCGGGAAGTGGAAGAATGCGCATGAACTGTTCACATAAAGAGTTTTTTTGTTTCCGTTGAGTCCAAGGGAATGCCAAAGCACTCATTTTATTCCACCAGCTGGAAGGAACTTCGGTGAGGGCTGGTCGTCACATGGTGTCCGGGTCCAGCGACCTTGCATCGTTTGATTACGAAAGCACATTCGCAGCAGCGACATTCGGGTCGATAATCGTACAAGAAGCTCCCGTTTACTGTCTCAAAGGCAGAGCATTGTCCGTCGCCATAACGTGGGTGCGTGGTTGCGAGTCGCGACACGTGTACGGGTAGCATCGACTGCGCCAACTGGTTGAACAATGAAAGTACGTCGTCAGTCGAAAAGAGCTCATAAAGTCGGTAACGCTTGTTATATCCCAGGCTCCCCTAACAGGGGGGGCGTGGACGTGCGGTTGATTGCGTGTTTCTTGATAGGCTGGACCGTGTCTATTTTGTTTAAACGCTTTCCCAGGTGATTACCCGTCCGAACACCGGCACGTCGGGATACGAGATGGACCTTCAGGAGCTCAGAGAGAAATACGATAGGGTATCGGACAATGAAGAGGCCACAGCGACGGTGCAACACGCCTGGACGCAGGTGAGCTTTTGGCGCGTCGTGGTTTTTGTGTGCTGTATGCTGATGCAAGTTTCGCCCCTTCGAAACGCGAAACGGTGAAGGATTCGGAGAAAAACCAAGTGTTACATCGCGGGAAAACAAGCGAAATGAGGAACCGCCCGCTTCCTGAGGACCCGCCCGCTTCCCCGTCCCCCATCGAAGAGCGGTGTTGTCGTCTGCTACTCTTGTTCTAAGTCGTCCGGCCTGTGGGTAACGGTGGGAGTTTTTTCAATTTACTTTTTGCAGGTATGAATCGGGGCCTCTGTTATTTGCGTGGTAATTGCGTAGTCTAATGTTCCGGTGGTTGTTGCGGCTTCCTCCAAAACAGCACGTGCTGCATATGTTCGCGGCTGAACAGCAGGCTGTTCCTTGTCTGGAGTAAAGAATTGTCGACTTGACTGACGAATTCTCGAGGTCCTCCTTCTATCGGCACCGCGGCTTCGTTCTAGGTGTACCGCTTTAAGTGAGTTGGCTGGACGCCCTTGCTCTGCTTGCTTTTTTACGTGTGCTTGCAAGTGGGTTCCATACCCTTGTGTCCTTGTAATTGATTTGTCTGGACACCTTGCTTGCTTGTTGTAACGTGCTTGAATGTGAGTTCCTTGGACACCCTTGCCTTGCTCTACTTTGTTTGTGATTGGTTCAACCAGGCGTACGACTCCTCGAACGGTGCGGACTACCGAGGTTCGAGGAAGGTCACGCTGGGGCTCTTGTCCGGCTCAGTGCTACCGATGTGGTCCGCCCTGGAGAAGACCGTCGCCGTTTGCCGTGCACAGATGACCAAGGCTGAGGAGGCACTCAAGGTATTTGACCGTTGTGTAGCCGTTGTGGCTGTGATTTTTGCCGCCATTCGTGCTCTCTTGTTGTCGCTTTGCTTCGTTGTTGGTATCCGGTGTTCTGCCGTTCTTGTTGATGTCGTTGCAGTGGGAGTAAATTCGATGCTTGCCACTCCCACCCTCGCAGGTGAACCGAGTGATCCTGGACGATTCTACAAAGCTCGTGGGGGTTCGGCTCCCAACCACGGCGCTCTCAACCCTGAGACAGCATCTGGCAGAGGCCGTGCAAGCCAGAAAAGCGGTTGTCGACAGCGGTGGGGGGGGGGGCGTCGATCCCGTGTCCCCGATCAACCCGAAAACCCTCCTCCAAGTCAAAACCCCTCCCAAAAATATTCTCAGCTTTTTCGGGCGCGCTGCTTCCCCCTCTCCGTCATCTGCGGCAACTCCGCCCCCGGTCGGCGGCAAGCGCCACGCTGGGGTTTCCAGTGTCGGCGGCTCTGCCGGCAGAGTGAAAAAGAAAAAGGGGTCGGTTGGAGGCTCGGGGCGGAACGCTGGGAAGGAGAACAGCGCTAGTAGCACCGCCAAGGGTGTCGCTGCGTTGTTTGGCTCCCAACTTGGTAGCAAGGACACCGCCGGTTCGACGGCCTCTGCGAAGAGGGATGATCCTCCTGAGGTTATCTCGATTGACGACTAGACTATAATAGTGATGATCCTGACTCTTGCCGCACTCGCTCGCTTTGGTGGCTTGTGATCTCGATTGACGATGAATGATGCACGATTTCCCACACTGTCTGGCTTTGGTGACCTGTGATCTCGATCGACGAGTACATTGTCATCCTACAGATCTCCGACATCCGCTGGCTTTGGTGACCTGTGATCTCGATTGACGAGGAGTTACCCATGATTATCGCACAATCGCTGGCTTTGGCGACCTGTCATGTCGATTGAGAACGACTGGTCCACGGTTCTCTCGCAATCGCTGGGTTTGACGACCTGTGATGTCGACGACGAATGATCCATGATTCTCCCACTCTCTGTTTTTTTTTACCGCTGATCGATTTGTCTCTTATCGTGTTGAGTTTCCCGTCTGCGAGTGAATTGAACACACGAACGAACGAGCACGCACGCTCCGCACCGTTTCGCGACTCATGGCAGCAGGCGGTTAGGCCGTCTGTCCCACGATGCATGGCTTGTCCTTTCGCGGCATCTGATCGAATCGTGGCCAGAATCGGTTTGACTGTGCTACATACAGACTAGGTAGCACCGGAGTCCAAGGGCTTGACAGCGTACAGTACAGCGACAACAGCCTCCGTCGTGGTTGATGCCGGCTTTCTTAGTGCTGGAGGGGGCTTGATGGGTTGTTCCTACGAACTGCGGATGTAGCGTGTCCGCCACTGCAAGTCATGTCCGGAACTCGAGATCTTCCTCGGCGAGTGATACAGACTATCAACGGTACATGCAGGCGTTTGCCTGGTGTCCATGTCCAAGAAGTCGTTTCGAGAGTCTGCGTGATTCTAAACCAATGGTGGAGGTCGACAAAGTAGGACTGGCACACCGCCGGAGAGAAATGGATGTACATTGTTGGATAGTCTACATCTTTCAACGCGAGCCTCAAACATCAACACTTTCGGACAAAAAAATAAATGTCCGGGATACGCTAAACCACAACCCTAAACCTTATAGAGGGAATGGGGAAAAGAGACTGGAAAGGTCCACAGAACCTAGCAGCACTTGACTGCAACCTGCCGGACAAGTCGTCCAACATCGCCTAATAAGGACACCAAGTACGTGGAAGAGGTTTAGTACATCAAACACACAGCTAGTACACATGTCGGAAGGAACACCAACTATCCCTCGGAGACACGTCTAGGATAAAATGGCGTGCCAGATCCTCCAAACGACAGAGGTAAAATACCCAACGCCAACACCAGGTGAAAATATCAAAGGGTACAGACACGCACGAAATATCTTCCAAAACGTCTGACCTCAGGTTGTCCCACCGCGCCACTTTCGTGCAGAGATCAAGGGTACCGCTGTGCGATGCAACCGTTTGCGGAAGAGCGTGCTCTTGCGCCAAAGGTGCCGTTGACGAACGCCATCAACATGAAACGAGCCCTGCCTTCTTGGCGTTGCCCCAACCCCCGTCCGTCGACGCCAAGTGGTAGGGACAGTCACCGATGACCCACTATTATAGCATCGACACAAACAATCCGCCATCAGTCACCACGCAAAATATACAAAGTAAAAGAAAATACGAACTTCAAACCAAACCGAGGCGTGTCGACTCCAATGCAAGTCGCACCAAACGTTTTATGCTTTGGCTTGAGACTCGACTTGGCTCTCTCCCAGCACACAACATTAGAACTAGCATGCTGGCGGGGGGAGACCGCAGAAAACCGGCTTCAAATCAACGCGGCTCTTCAAGCTTGAGGGAGGAACAACTACTCGGACGATAGGATCGTCGCGATATCGTCGCCTATCAAGCATACGAACAACAGCAGCCCAAAGCCAATGCAGGCGTACAGGGCAGGGGTTGACGACGTTATGGCCCCAGTGAAGGGCGTTTTACTCGCCCCGAACCGTTCCTCGCACATTCTCTACAGCAGCAGCGGCAGCAGCAGCAGCAGCGGCAGCAGCAGCGGCAGGAGCCCACGAAGAGATCGGCAACAGGGGGCACAATGGGAGCAAAGTTGATCAGGGTGGCGAAGGTGGTGAAGCCTCAACAAAACCTTCGACATGGACGCTCCACTGGGGGGGAGAACGTATTTGCGCGCTCGAACGGCATTCTTGTGGCACCAGATGTAACACTACCACTACGAATGGGACCCCCGAGGGTGCCTTGTTGTCAAGACAAGTCCGACTCTACGGAAAGAGGGTTCCTGTCAACAACTTGGCCGCAAAAACACGTCTGGGAGGTTTGCTGCTCCATTGCTCTCTACATCCTCAAGCCTGCGGCACAAGCCTAGCGGGCACGTCCCACAATCGCGTTCTCTCTCAGCCGTCGTGTCATTCTCTACGGAGGGCAACACACCTACGGTTTTGCTTGTCTAGGAGCGATTCCAAGAACAGGGCTTCATTTGGCATGGGAATGGGTGGTCGTGATGCGCATAGCATGACGATATCAAGCAGCAGTTGACAAGCCTCTCCTCATTTCTTCGAGCAGAAAATTGAGGTGTTTGTCCCAAACGACAGTGAGTTGCACCCAATAAGGACTAAAGACTCTTTCAGTCGTCAACAAGCTCCAGAAAAGCCAACAATATCAGAAACAATAAAGAAACACACAAAGTGCAGACAGTTCACAACTCCAGGCCACAGCAGAGCACTTCGACAGCTTGGCCACATGAACAAGTGCTCAGCTGAGAACCCCACAACAAAACCTATACAATCTCCGCGTGGACATGCCCGACAGAGAAAAGACGATCGAATTTGGGGCCAAAAGGCTGAAATCTCTATGTTGTGGGTGCATCGCTCTGGTGAATGAGTTTCCAAACCTTGGAGAGGAGGTTGACGTACGCCGGGAAGACGAACGCGATCATCACCGTCAAGCAGCCTGTAGCCACCGGGCAGACGGAAGGGATTGCGGGCATTGTGTGGACGACGGGCGGATTATTCGTTAAACGTGAAGAAAATCGGCGCTATTTCTGGGCAAATTTCGGAGCAAGGGGGCAAGGAACGCCTGGGCGTTAGGGTGTCTACCATAAACACAGCGTAGTCTACCCAATCACCGGAATCAAGCTACAAACACTAGTCCGTTTTTCGATCAACACAACTGCTTTCATGGACGATTTGTTTACTCCACACCAATGACCTGATGAACCGGACAATCCCCGGGTACCCCAAAAACGGCCTCTGTTGACATCTCCGCACTGGGCCAGCGTCTCCAACCATCACAACGGCATGTCCACTCAGACCAGAGTGCACACATTCGACCAACCCCAAACCTCTGGTGGGTACCGACCGAGTTGTAACTGGTTGCCAATCAATGCAAGGTACCACATCAGCTTCACTCTTTGTCTTCTCACCCGCATACCCCACAATCGCGGCGAAGTCCTTCCACAGCAGAGCACATAGCAGCGGTGGCACGGCGCACAAGATTCTGTGGATGGCAACGATCGTGGGCGGGGGTACGGGCGAGGGTGGGTGGGAGAACCAAAACGAAACAAACGCACAACGTCTAATGAAACTACAAATGCCAACCTTGAAGCACCCCACAGCAGTGAAATGAATGGTGTGCGCTCTATCAAAAATGCTCGCTGGGAAAAACCACCTAAACTAATCCCTGTGTCTTGTCAAGCCTGTTGAGCTAATATTTCGAGTGTTCGAGTGTTCTTATTACAAATGTGTGTTGTTGCAAAAAGGCCAACAGGTAATGACACCAAGAAGACCGTCGTTTCACGTCTCAGATAATGAGACATGACACTTCGATACATACGAATCCAAATCTACGATATCTCCATCCAGTTGCGTCCCTGCGTCGACAAGCGAACAAACATGAGGAACAAGGCTTCCTCTCTCGCAAGGGTTAAGTCACCAACACTACATGTGCCTTCCAGTGTCACCTAAAGGTCGTGACGATCACCGAGTCGTTTTCTGCGTTGTCCACATGGTCGTTGTACACCGCCGCCATCATGTTATTCGCGACCACCTGTTCTTGTCGCATCGCAATGTTTTGGGGAGAATCACAGCAGCGTGTACTCAGTTGCGGCTGATGGCTGTTCTCGTGTAGCCCAACAACGGATGAAGTTGTGCCGCACTACGTGGAAAAAACAACAAAGTTGCCACGTTTTGGGTTCAAGAGCGCAGCCGTATATTACCCCGTCCCACCCGCCTACACCCGTAGGCTAGAAAATATCACGTAGTAAGCAAGCGTTATACACTCGAAAAAGTTCCTGTTCTCTGCTGCTGACGCATGGAAACGAGTGCTTGACGCGTCCGTCACCTAACAACATCAGCGGAGCACTAAAAATAAGTGATCACTAAAAATAAGTGATCACTAAAAATAAGTGATCACTACAAATAAGTGATCACTAAAAATAAGTGATCACTAAAAATAAGTGATCACTAAAAATAAGTGATACGTGCCATGAGTAGGAAACCGCTACCATCACGTTGGATCACATCGATCGCCCAGTTGGCCGTGTGATATATGTGATAATCACGGCTCGAGAAAAATGCACCTTGCCAACTAAAGTCGTCATGTGGGTTGAGACAAGAGTTGGACAAAGCACAGGAACTAACCAAGTGACTCTACATGATGTTGGGACGAGACGGCTCGGGAGAGCAAGACCGCTGCGGGAATTCCACAATGACGTCAAGAGGAGCCATGTCGTTTAGCGGGTACAGTAGCTCACCGTGACATCGAGAGGGTACATTGACTCAACATCACGTTGAGAGGGTACACACAGCAACTCAACTTGACATCGAGAGGGTGCATTGCCTCACCATGACATCTTGAGGGTACATTTGACTCACCATGACATTGAGAGGGTACACGCTGGTAACGTCCATGGCGGGAAACAGCACCACGAAGTAGGCCATCATGCGGCCGGAAGTGGCCAGCAGCGACGCGACAGGACCATCGCCCTTGGGGGAGTAGTTGGCCCAGCTCACGTTGCAGCTGCCGTGCACGCTCGAGCCAAAGTAGTAGGCCGTGGCGAGTGAGATGCCTGTGTAGGTTATAGTCGCGCTGATCATAGCTGCCCACACCACGTTCCTGTGAAGGTGAGGATAGAGCAGCAATGCATGCCATTAACGTGCAGCCATTGGGGGGTGTACTCGGGCAAACGTATGCCGTAGTCGTTAGACCATTGCTCTCGCATCCTACAATGACGGGGACGGAGCGATATGAACCAGACGCTGGTCATCATCCTTGCGTTTGCTGTGCTAATCCAGATACACCATGGGTTGATTGGCATCCGGGGCAAAAGGAGCGCAAATGTAGAGAAGAAAATGATCTCACCGAAAGACCAAGAGGTTTGAAGATTGAAGCGGCCACTTCAGCCAGCTCAGAAAAGTGTGATTGCGTGAACACAGCGTGTTCCCCCATCAAATCTCACTCTGAACCATGCACAAATCGCTTGCGTTCCGTGTTATTTCTAAAGAAAACAAGACTGGTATGCTAGGCAAGGCCCAACGGCTATCTACCGTTCCAAGCGTATCCTCGCCGGATCAGGGAAACAATGACGATGAAGTCAACACCTCTACTGGTACCCAATTTTCACAGCACCCCGCCTGCAACGCATATCGAAAGCCGCGGCAGCCGCTTGTTTGCAACCTAAAAGAAACACTATTCAACACCCCGATAGTGGAAGACAGGGTCGGGCGACAAAGCGCGTGAACCGTTCAGAGCCGGAGAGATGGCACTAACCACACCCACCCGCACCTTCGAGTAAGGACCGCCACAGTGAGATTTACCCAGGCATACGCTCTTTCGCTTGCTCCCCGTTTTTCGGATTGGTACCCCCCATATAACCGAACTGCGAAGCTCGATTGGTCCACAACCAAGTGGGTGCGGAAAGGGTCCGACACACCCGACCAAAAGCCCTCGACGACTTGTTTCCAAAACCACCTTTTTTGGTGTTGGAACAATCTTGGTTGTGGGGAAATCCAGCTTTGAAAATCGGCCTTAGGGCGGGTGCCTTATTTCCGCCTCCTACGGTACATTGATAGCCCGTACGGTTTCTACGGCCAACGCTTCAACGCACAAGTTACCGCCAAACCTTGCACAAGTTCTCGAAATAGCACGCCGAAAATCAGGCATGCAGCGCATCACACAGGTCTACACTACACACCGGGAAGCTTGCCCACAAAAAAGGAGATACCTCTTCTTCTGCTTAGACCTTCTCTCACCCGACGGAATGCTTTTGGTCCAGGCCTGACACAATGGTCGGAGTCGTGGCAGCCAGCGACAGCGCGAAGATGCCAGCGGGGACGGCCTTAAAAATCCCTCTCCAAGTGGCTAACGGCGTCGTGCCTACGAATTCCTCCGTCTGCGCTTGGTCGGACGAAGGCGATCGTGGCAATTCAATGAAATTAGGGCAGAAAAATACGGGAACGAATGGGCGACGCAACCAGGAAAACGGCGGGGAGAATCTCCAATCGCAGGTATTTGCGCCCCAGTCATGGAATTGGATTCGAAAGAGTAGCTCGTGGTGGGATCATGAAGACACCTTGAGGTGTGGTGGTGGACGGACGGCGACCACAAATTAATTATCTATCCACAATTGATGGAAAGGTACATCGCACATCTCATCAAGGGTGGTCGGTTGGTGGATACCAACAAGGCCATGGAGGGCCGGTTGCGGATACCCCGGTGAGCAACGATTCCGGTTCAAACCGCACCTGACTGTAATGTAATCTACCACATGTACGACATGTATGCGTGAAAGCCAACGGTAGCATCTTATTCTTATACCACGTAGCCTTGCATGAGGTGTGAAACACCGAAAAGTAAAACCAACCCGAAAAATCATTCAAGATGAACACAACCGTTAGACGTAGACAAGACGAACGATGATTCGTGTGTCCGAGAGTCACGACTCTGGCTCAGGAATTGTGGACGGCAACGAAGAGAAGGCGATTTCACCGGCAGTGCGACTTGGTTAGCATGAGGTCTAAAAAGGCAGCATGATGCCAACAAAGCGTGAACAAAAAGATGCCAAAAAGTGTTTCTAAACACTGTAATAACCCGACGACCCACCTCCAAAACAAGCCATTCACATAAGGCAATGAGGACAGACACCAAGGGATACGTAGGACCAACGATCAGCAACGGCAACGACGCGCCATGTCATGGACTGCCTACGAAAAGAAAGCAAGACTGCTATGTCGGAAAAAATACCGGGCAGGGGACACGCAGACCATAACCCTAACCCCACCTAACCCGTTTATACTTTATCCAGTATGCTTGCGTGTGTTTGCTTACTTAGAAGTCCTGCGTAGGCTACTGTGCTGCATGTCATGATCATGCAGACTGCATGTCATGTGATGTGATGATCATGGCAGGCTCACCCCTGGGCCGAAGGGCTCTCCACCTGTGTACAGGGAAGCCAAGATAGTCCCGACCATCACCACCAACGCCATGAAGCGCAGGATGGTCAAGACGACCTGCCCGCCAAGTCGAGTCAAACGGGAGACGTAAAGACCGTCATCAAATCCAATCCGGCCAAAAGCAAAGGAGCAAGAGTGTTCACAGCAGTATCGATGGTCGTCCTTGCCGTTGTTGGTGTGGGTGCTCTTTTTAGCTTTCTATGCATAGCAAAACATGCAGAGGAGGAGACTCGGAAACCTAACCCTCGTTCGAGATATTAGTAGTACTCCATTCAAAGGCATGACTTAATTTCTTTACAGTGAGGATTGAAGGATATCTGCTGGATACTGGACTCACATGTGAGTCTGTTTATGCCCTTTCTTTGCCCTGGGAGAGCAGGGCAAACAACCAAAATATATTATTGTCGCGGTGGCTTCGCAGTCGTTGGTGGTGTCATAGTGCTCGTTCATGCTACCACTAACATCGTCGTTCTCGGTCATTCAAGGACAACGCGAATCATCACTCTGCACGAGCAACGCTTTGTCTTGTTGCGGTTGGGTTGACTATACGCTGCCTTGTGTCCCTCAGCACCCACGCACCTGAAACATCGCCTGCTCCTTGATTTCCAGCGTGGACATGGGCACCACCACCATCCCAAACAAGACCACGTACATGCGGTAGGCGCCGGCCGGTCCTAGGAACGGTACGGGCGCGTAGGTGGCGAGGGCCTCGCCAAACACGGCGCCGTAGCCCCATAGGGCGCAGAACATGTACAGGAACAGCACGAAGTTGAAGGCTCGCTGGGAAATAAGGGAGACGCCCGGGGAAAAGCAGACGTACATAACTCGTCATGACACAGAATAAAGAAAATGTACGGGATGGCACTTCTTGCAGGAGTAAGGGGGATACCCGGTCAAAAATATATGAAAACACGTCATCACCTTTAGTACAGAATGAAGAAAAGTACAAAAATAGATTAAAACAATGTAGTGAGGAGAAAATGTACAGGAGCAGCATGAAGTTGAAAGTTCGCTGGAGATAAGGGAGGCGCTCAATAAGTTGTCACCACTCAGCACCAAGAAAATGTACTGGAATTGCATAAAGATGAAAGCTCGATGGAATGAGAAGAGGAAGGCGCCCGGGCCGATGTTGGTGTAAATAAGTTGTCATCGCCTAGCAACTCTAAATATCGCAGAATTCGTACTTCTGTGCGCAAGAAACAGCACCCAGTTCGAGGTGTGCTGTAGGTTGAAGGGGGGAGGGGGGGGTGACAGATATAGATGATCAAGCTGCCGTTGTTGAGTCAGCTACCGGCCACCTAGCGGGGATAGCAGCTACGCAAAAAATCGAGAGCAATAGACTAGGCGAGTGCATCGCGGCACCAACGTGTGGGAAACGCCGGTAGCAAACGGTTCGCTGAGCACGGTAGCTAGCAGCTGAACACATCAAGAGCTGTCGCCTTGAGGCCACCCGCTCTGGCACTTGTCTGTCTCAATTTCAATCTCAAGACTGCCATGCTCGCGTGGCATGTTCCCGACACACACAACAAATAATGTTGTCCAGCAAATGTCTATATAGTAAACGTTCAAGCAGTGTTGAACCCAAGGCCGGCATCATGGAGAAGGCGGTAAAAATCGGTACGCCGAAGTATCGGGGTACAGGCACTGCCGGCCTGACGTCAGCACGGCGCATATTCAGCAAGGCTCGACGCCATACAGGGCCAAAACTATCGAACAAAGGCTTATTGTATACTTCTACCAATGTCTTGTACGGTAGGGTTTAGTGTAGCGCCGGCGGGCGAGGTCTCCATGACTTCTTACGTCATTTTCCTTCATTCATCGCAAACCATCTGAGCCTTGATTGTCTTGCGAACATGAGCATGTCTGTTACGACAGGCTCTGGACAACATACACGCAAGTAGAGAGGTAGGTTTGCTTCGGCATTCCCATTCCTACGCGATGCTCATTTTTCGAATTCGGCCCCCTTCAAGGGACCTTTGATATCTTACCCGCTGGCACTAACGTCCTTGCACCGGTCGGCCGGTTGGCGCGGTCCACGCTAAACAACAAAACACACGCACACGCACAGACACTTTGGACACCTGCAGCATGCGACCGCCGAACAAGTCGCACATCTCGGTCATCTGAAAGGCGTGTGAGCTCAGATGCATCTCCGACTCCGCTCCCTCCTGCCGAAAGTTATCAGAATCCAGGCGCCAAGAGGTAAAGAAGAAGAGACGGTTTGTCAGAATGCACAACATGCCCGAGTGGCGTTCAGAGGGGAAAAGATCAAAGGGCAGTCATGGTTGACTGAACCCGTAGATCGTCGACATAACGGAACACAGGAACATCTCCATGGATAGAAGCACCTCCCTGTGAAGAGTGAAGAACACCTTCAAAACGAGGACCATCTTCCCAACGTCTATCAAGGAGGACGATTCCCTCTTTTCACACCCCTCCCATAACTCATGGTGCGGCAGTGCAACGCAAAAACATGTACATGTCGGAGATCGAAGTACCACAAGCCGGCATCGTCATCATCGGACACCGTATCATACAAACACCTCCCTCCAATCACTCATGGTACAGACACTATGACTGTGAGTTTTAGACAGCTTGAGACTCTTCCTGCCCTGCGCAAATCATGAAATCAATGTCACCAATGTCTTCCACTGCTGTCTCACTCGCTCACCCTAGCCCTCTGCTTGTGGACGAGAGGAACCAAGTTGGCCTTCATCCACGCCTCTGCCCGACACATCGTCTCCACCTCGTACATGGCCGTCATCTGATGCATAGATTCATCAGTCATTCGTCATCATTTCGTACATGGCCGTCATCTGATGCATAGATTCATCAGTCATCCGCCACTATTTCTTACATGGCCGTCATCTGATGCATAGATTCATCCGTCATTCGTCATCATTTCGTACATGGCCGTCATCTGATGCATAGATTCATCAGTCATTCGTCATCATTTCGTACATGGCCGTCATCTGATGCATAGATTCATCAGTCATTCGCCACTATTTCTTACATGGCCGTCATCTGATGCATAGATTCATCAGTCATTCGTCATCATTTCGTACATGGCCGTCATCTGATGCATAGATTCATTAGTCATTCGTCATCATTTCGTACATGGCCGTCATCTGATGCATTGATTCATCAGTCATCCGCCACTATTTCTTACATGGCCGTCATCTGATGCATAGATTCATCAGTCATTCGTCATCATTTCGTACATGGCCGTCATCTGATGCATAGATTCATCAGTCATTCGTCATCATTTCGTACATGGCCGTCATCTGATGCATAGATTCATTAGTCATTCGTCATCATTTCGTACATGGCCGTCAACTAATTCATAGATTCATCAGTCATTCGCCACTATTTCTTACATGGCCGTCATCTGGTTCATTGATGATTCATCAGTCATTCGTCATCAATTCGTACAAGGCCGTCACCTGATTCATAGATTCATCAGTCGTTCGTCATCATCGCGTCACTCGCTGTGGTTTAGGTTATGGATGCCACCAATTCACGTTAGACGGTAGGTGCTGGGGGAAAGGACCATCGGTCAATTGCGACGGTCAAATCAGTTGTTGTTGTCGCTGTTGTTGTTATTGTTGTTGTTGTTGGTGGTGGTGGTAGTGCAAGTCGTTGGGGCTGTGCCTGTTGCCATGACGCGATGTCATTTTGCAAAACGAAACACGTAGAATACCCGTTAATATTTTCGCCACTGCATCGCGTTGCAGTTGCCGCGACCAACCGAGACTACAATCACTCCATTCTGGAGAAACCGGTTTCAGGTAGCAGCTGAAAGGCGAAGCTACGCGGCCAACAGCTGTGATCCTCGGTGTCATCAATGTCGCGTCAAGGGGTGAGAAAAACGTACACGATTGCACATCTACAAGAGGCGGTATGCTAAATCTGTTGCTGCTGTCGCGATCTCTGTACCCAATTATATCTACGGTGCCGTGCCACATGCCGCTTATCTGTGCATCGTGTGCCATCTCTCACGTACGTGCTTACCCTCAATAGCCCCATGCACGCGAACAACACGGCGACGCCAAGAAACATCCCCGTCGCCACAAACGCCGCCGGTAGTGCCAGAAACCCCGATCCCATGACAAGGTTGCTGTCAGAGCAGCACAGCGCGTTTTTCAGACGAGCGTAAAACAATTTATTGAAGAAACCGTTGTGTGTTGTTGTTGTTGTTGTTGCTGTTAGTGGTGGTGACGGCGGTGGTGGCGATGATTTGTGCCGTCCACGCTTAAAGAACACCACACAAAATTCAAGTGTCATCCATGCATCCATTCCGATCCAACTTGGACAAAAACTGCTTCGGCTGCAAGGCCATAGCCACACAGACTCAATAGGGAACAACACCCTACCCCCCCCCCCCCCGCTACGGCACACGTAACCCCCAAGAGAAACAAAAAAAAACACAAACGCGGCACCATTTCGCAGAATCGGTGGTATAGGCACCGTGCTTCAAAAAGTGCCAAGAGTAATGGATTGTCGTGGCTCCAAGAGGGGAATCATCATCGCAGGTCGCTTTAAATGCACGGTATCGCCCTGGGAAAGGTAGGGTTGGCGTGGACATTGTAAACCTGCATATGTGATAAGGTGTACGGAAGAAATATATACCCAAGGCAACAACATGGAAAACATTGCTTCCAAGAGAAGCCGACAACCTTGATCAATGCCGATCAACTCTAACGGTTACACGCCGCACGCAACTACGACGGTAGATACTACAGCAAGGCCTCCCAAACCCATCGCATATTCACAAGCCAACAAGCCGGAAAATCGACTACCTTAGTACTCAAGTAGACATCGCAGCATGGCCTCCTACACATGGGGTAATGCGGGCTACTTCCTCGTATAGCGCACTGCGACAGCCCATCACGTACACAATCATTCGCGACTTCCCCAAACCATCAAAAACTCCTAAACCCATGCAACCCAAGCGGTTCAATAGCTCACATGGCGACGCAAACGCCTGTGCCGAAACCCACCCCCTTGTGATGAGCTTCGAAGGTCGAAAATTGCAAGGGACAGACGTGGAGTGGACAATAAGCGACTTGGAGGGGACAATGAATGACACCAATATTTCAAGACGGGTCAACGTGAGTGGACAAGACAAGAGTGGACGAGGGAGGAAGCACAGGCACACACTAGGAAGCTGCTAGGCCGTGCCGGAATATCTAGCTTCATCACTCTACCAGACACTTGCCGATGAAACAGACAACCTGTTGCTACTTAGTTGTTCTTGTCTTCACGATAAACAGCGTTCCGTTTTCTGCTCGGTGTCTTATTTCTCACGTACCGGTCAAAACTGGCCGCGGACGCCTTGCGTGGTCGCAGGCTAACTAGGGGTCCAAACACGAAGGTCAAGAGACATACATACGAACAACCAATACGATGTATCGACAACAACGCGAAAGATAGATGGCTGCACGGGATTGCTTAGCAAGGCGTCGTGAGCACCTACGCCCGAGCAGCAACACGAAGAAGCCAAGCAACCAAAGCAAACGAAAGGGACAAGGGTTTCGCAAGGGGCAGTTTCGCTTCCCCTCTGCTCTCTCTCTCTCTCTCTCTCACACACACGCAGGTGTACCCGCCTTCGTAGACACGTACAGTGAGCCGCCCCTCACGGGGTCCCAGTTAATACCATTTAGAAGTCTTTCGTGTTTTCAACCACACTGAGACTGACGTCTTTTCATTGGTCAGCCCGTTAGCGTGGTCGATGCTAATCATAAACACACACGCGCACGCAAAATTTTCATCATGATCCCATGCGCCAGCCGAACTCTGTTGCGTTCCACCCAGTCCACCCACCAGAGCGAGCGCTAGCGAACCATGTGATTGACTGACTCACTCACCCATCTCATGGTACTTTTTATATCTGGCCAAAGGAGGTGTCTGTCTCACTTGGAGAGGGGCCTGCGAAGCATAGGATACATACGACGGCAGAGCAGCCACACGGAGGATACAGAGGCGTCAAAGCACGACAAGCTGGCAGAATTACCTAGTAGTATACTCTCATGTGCCATTTAGTCTTACGCACAGCACTAGGAAAAGCCAAAGGTGGAAATAAATGCGACCCACCCACAGGGCTGTGGCGACATCAAGGTACTCGCAAAGATGGCCCTCGTTGGAACCTGTGACCGGGGAACAAGCAGCCCATATGTGGTGGGCTTACACGGGTTGCCAGAAACAAAACCTAGCACATGCAACGCCACCAGGAACAATAAGCGCCTGTGTCGCCCTCAAGAGCTTAAGAGCGACCTCCACCGAAACCTAGGCGCTACTAAAGTATGCACATGCACACACAACAAACGAAAGAAAAGGGCACAACGCAATAGATGGTGCTTGCCGGTGAATAACGCCTACTTTCATAGGCGCTGTACTCACGGCAAGACGGCGCCGCAAGAAGCCGAACCACGAACAGCCCCGCATCCTTCTTCAGATCGATCCAAAAACCGACCGACCGATGATGTGCGATACTCGGTTCCCGGCGCCTTTGACGCTGTCAAGTTACCGTCTGGGGTTGGATGCGGTCTGCCCCTCGTGTTTAGGGACCAAGTGAAAGCGTCCAACAGCCTTGATTCTTGCTGGATCTCCTTGTAGAAGAGGTGTGTGTGGTGTAACGATTTCCCTGTGGGACACGATAGAGTTAGGGTGCCGGTACGATTATCGGGGGGAAACGGTTGGTTGTCGGAGGTGGTCTCGTCAACTGCTGTTGTGATGGGCAGCAGGCAGGCTTGCCCGTCACGAGGTTGGCCGTGCATACGTACTACATGATGCAGGAACATTAACGTCGAAGCGTACACAAGCTTTCGTGGAGGAACGTTTCGCGGACAAAATTATGATGAATGATGAGGTGTCACCGCGCAGCATGACCTATGGCTTGATTTTTTTCTGCTACTCTTCCTCAAGCAGCATATGTTGCACAGCAGTAGTGATATATCTCCTGCGGGTAACAGCCTCAACAAGACAGCGGTGTATCCAGACTACTTGTACCGTAGGTCGCCTACCGTCAAGCGCCCGCGCGTAAGAAACGTCGATTTGGGGTAGAGATTCAATTTCTTACTCCATCCCCACCTTCGAGCATAGGTTATTATATTGAGTTTAGTGCAGGATCCACGGCTGAGGTGTGTTCCTTGGTAGATTTTTCTCATTTGTTGCCATAATCTGAGCCTTTGTTTCTTAAGGTTTGTTTCTTGATTGCGGCCGCTAACTGCAACGTACCACACCCTCTGGCTCGATTTTCAAATCCCGACTACCCTGCAGCACAAGCAATGATGGTGCCGAAATTGGCGCCGCAGGAACGGTCTCGTCGAGAGCTTTCTTCCGAAAGACGTTAGTCCCCTTAGCCACAGGAGAGAAATCGGAGTTTGAAATTCGTGTGGGGTGTGGTACCTCACGTGTGTAGCCTGCGGAAGGTAAACTATTGTTTTCTCGAGGGAAACGAACACAAGAACGGCTGGATCCTTCGCGTTGACAGATCGTAAGAAGTGGCCATCTTTTGCAGGTCGTCGGGCAACGAATGTGGAGGAAAACCAAAGGTCCCGTTTGCCCTTCCCCCTCGCTCATTATGACTACTGTTATTATTTTGTTTCTCCCGTCATTGGACTCTATCGTCTGCCATCTGGCCCCCATCCGACACTTCTACTAGCTAGACGACCCAACCGGGGTCACATAGGAGGGCGGGGGGTTGGACCCCCTCCTGCGGTTCCTGCCTGAGATTTTTATCGCGAGAAGGGTACAGCAATCCCTTCCCTCGCGACTTATGAAGTCGATCGAGTTTTTACTGAAAACAACTTATGTGACCCCGGCGGTCATGCATAGTCTTCCCAACGAATCGACATCAAACAGATCAATTACAATACAATACCGCAAAATACAGTAGTAGATCCTCTCCGAGTGGGTTCATGAGAGCACAGCACTGAGGCAGTGTCATCAAGGGGTGACGCAAGAAGAAGAAAAAAAAGCAGGCAGCAAGACCATAGCTCACAGCTGGCTGCCAGCGGCCAGCTGTGACGTTTCCCGAGCTCGACAAGCTCAACAAAACACGCTGACGTTTTTGACTCCAAGAGCTCAAGCGAACCTCCAACGAACCAACATGCAAATACTCCATGGGACATGGGACGGCCACACGCCACACACACGTCGATATTTAGATTACATATTAGTGGTTCCGAGACTATGCAGCTATTCTGAACTGCACGGCCAAACCTACCTCGCCCAAGAGCTCAACATCGGGGTCACAAAGAAATGGTAGCATGAGAGCAAGTTGTGTACATACTTAGTGCCGCTGGCAGCCCGACAGCACTGGAGTGATACAACGATACAAAGCGTAGGCTAGACCAGATACAACGAGTTCACGTTAAAATCGGAACTATTTGTGAGACATGTTTTTTCATGTTTGTGTTGTGCACTTGTGCATCGCCCAATTCCTACAGAAAAATGCTGTATATTTATCTAACTACGACTGTAGCCCCCACCACTGTGCGGTCGGGCTGTATCAAACTGCACTTGTACTATCCGTCCACAGGTGCTCTCGATTTGAGTTGCATGGATACAGGAGGTCACACACAGCAGCAGTACAGCACGTTCTCACGTCAGTGTGCTGTAGAGGTTGCGACTCTCATCACCGACCCTCAGACACGCAAGACCTCTCTCCTGTAAACAAAGAGAAGGATAGGTCTGCAGAGGGGGAGCGCTGACCGCGCGCTGAAACACGCAAACATGCAACACGAACATGCAACATAACATGACTGCTGGACAAGGCGGAGACGTACGACATGCAACTTGGAAATACAGGTCTCAAAAGGTCAACAGATTGGACAAGTCTACAACAGCAGTTCAAAAAGCTCCGAACACTATGAGGTATCCCGTTCCACACCCGTACGGTAGCGAGATGCGAGGACTGCCAACGAACAAGATTTGCGCATACCATACCTCCCAGTGCACGCACAAGACGCTCGGAGGTGCAGGTGAATGCTCTCTGCTGCTGCGCACCCACACGGCAGACGGAAATCTGTGTTCTGCTGTTGTTGTTGTAGTTTCGCCCATTTGTTTCGTCTAGTCAACCATCGACCCTGCGCCCATGCGCAGCAGCGATAGGGTACAGCAGTGTACTCAGTGCTTTGGGGCCCGCAACCTGGAGTCTAGAATTACGCACCTGATTGGGAGTGTGGTCCGCTACGCACAGCGGCTAGCTTTGCTAGCAGATCGAGGACAAAATGTCGATGTGTTCTCGCAGCAGGCAGGTGCTTTCAGGTGCACCAACCACGGAACTGTTCCGCACATGAATTCGCGGAGCTCCCTGTTTGTCGCAAGTCCTATTCGCAGACCCCCCCTGGGTCGGTCGATTGATTGTGCATCTGCATACCAGCACTTGACACAGCAGCAGCAGCACACACGGGAGTCAGGAGCCTACCTTCCCCTTCCCTGAGAGGTGAGACGGAGTGCTGGGTTCGTTGCCATCACAGCTCGTTGTCGGGGAATGGCTCTCTTTGACAGCAGGCAACAAAGTGAGAAACATGATGTTGATCTTCTCCAGCTATGCCGACGCAGAGCACAAGCGGGGCACACGACTCTGCTCCTTTGAGGCAGCAGCAGCAGCTTTTCTTCCAGCCCGCGGCATACATAGTAGGCGTGGCAATCAACGGTGGCAGCTTGATGTCGACGCTTCCGCTCAACCAGGCCGAGAGGGTGTTTTTCAACGTACGCACAGCTTTTTTAGACCTGGAGCTCTCGCTTTCCATACCCTCATAATGATCTGGCTGCCACGACTGAAACCAAGCACAGCTGTTTACCTCATGTATCCCTGTACTTCCACCGCTGCTGTGAACTGCTGCCCCGCGTGCACAGCCAAGGGCGCCTCGGCAAAGGATCCACAGCCCCGGGCGACACCATGCACCGACGAGCGGTGCCGTCGGCGCTTACGGCGGCGGTCTGCTGCTCTCTACTAGCAGCAGTTGTAGCCTTTTCGACCCACTCGCCCGCACCCGCCATCCGACCAAGGATAACAAGCGACAGATCACTAGCAAGACAGCAGGCGGGTGGAGGTGTCCCGTGGAAGAGACAGCAGCGACGAGCTTGCGGTGGGGTCAGGGTGATGATGAGCAGTGGCGGCGATGAGGAGGAGACCGATGAGGAGGCTGAGGCTAGAGCGGAGGTGCGTTCACCGTTCGTGCATGATGAACTTGCAGCAGTTGAGACGACCAGATGGTGTTGACATACCAATGATTTAAAGGTGGATGAAGTACTGTACTAGACACGCTTCCCTGTTACAGCAGTACACGGAGTGCCTTTACTTCCTTTCAGGCGCTGTTGTGGCTACTATAGAAGTACGATTCATCATGTCAGAGGAGGAATGGATCAATGCTGTACGTTACATAGCTCCTTCACAGCATTATAGTAGCAACCTCTGGCCCAACAGCAGCCAGAGACAACAGAAAGGTAGGTACACTGGCATGATACAACCAGATCCTGTATGTCCAGGTTAAGAGTAGAGGGTCGCGTAATGAGACTCCGTCTCTGGATGCCGTCGTATCTGTCCGGGCCTCTCTACACCATCCCCCTCTGACAATTGTGTTGACGTCTTGACTCCCACTACGGTAGATAGACTGACTCGTCACTGCTGTCGGCCACAGCTGCATACAAATTGAGTACTCGGTGTTAGTTCTCAACAACAAGCAGAAGAGATAAAAAGATAAAAAGATAACCCCTGCTTGCCCAATCGCCGCCTCTCCAACCGGCCTTGTGGTACATGTACATTGTTGCCCTCGACGATGCGATGTTCGCCATCGTTCCTGTCGCACTCAGGTGCTAGGGTTAGTGTCACTGATGTACGTGCGTCACTCTTACCACACTTTTTGCGATGGTATTGCGGCCTACAGCCGGCAACGCGCTACGATGCCATGTGCTGTGCATCGGGCCTGGTTATGCGTTTCTCAACAATACACTACTCTTGGCAAGGCTCCCAAGGGCTCTTTCACTGTACAATGTGAAGTCAAGACGACACCTTTATCTGCCACTTCACCCTCCAATATCTCAGCGTCGTTTTCACCCTGAGATGCCCCCACCTGCTGATTTCCGCTTCCCCCTTCCCTACGAATCGGAGAAGGTCACGCGGGAAGCCCCCCCCCCCCCCCACATAAA
>FN649730.1:38324-66352 GCA_000310025.1 Ectocarpus siliculosus | reverse complement strand
AACCGGTTAGGGTCCCTTTTTTTGGCCTTGGGGCCGGTTTTTGTTTTTTTAAAAAAAACAATTTTTTGGGAAAGGTTCCCAGGGGTTTTTTCCTTTTAAAATGGAAAGCAAAGAGGCCCCCTTTTTTTCCCCTTTCCCCCCCCAATTTTTAGGGGTTTTTTTCCCCCGGGGGGCCCCCCCCCGGGGATTTTCCCTTTCCCCCTCCCCTAGAAATGGGGAAGGGTCCCGGGGGAACCCCCCCCCCCCCCCCCCCCCCCTCCCGCCGCCACCTACATGGTATGTACGTAGATACAGCAGTAGAGCGGTCTGACGAAGTTTCGGCACGAGGATTTCGAAAACCATACCTGGTACTTCGAGTTTACCATCGTGTTGTTGATGCGCCTGTTGTAACCGTCGTTGTTGTCTTGTGATGGCGGGACGCTGCCTGAAACGGTCGTTCTTCCATGCAGAGTGCCGCGTCTTGGATTGGAAGGAGGATTAGGATTAAGGGCACAAATAATGTGAGGATGGTCCAGGTCTTTTGTTTGATTACACTGACGGGATTCGCCTCTCGCCCTTAACGATCAGTCCGGACGTACGGGGATTCAGAAAACATCGTGTGTAATGTAGAAGACGAGACGACGATAACAACAACGAAGCAGGGTTAGGGTGGTGGGAGTAGTGATTCGGATGCGAAACCTTGTTTTCACGATCAGGGTTTTGGAATTTTGTTTGCGTCCTCTTACACGCCAAGTAAAAAAAAGCACAGCGATGTTGGTTGGATGCCAACAGCACCAAGGAGAGCAATTGAGACAAGTGACAGACGACGTGACACAGACGACGGCAACAACATAGGACATGCGGCCTGCAAGCAAGCAACGTTTACGGGTCCTCCATCCTCCACCCATCCTCGATGCTACAGCATTTTCCCACGCATGTCCGGTTCAGTTCAGTTCGACTCAATCCATCCCCATGCATGTGCGTGCTGCTCGTCGGTGGGAAGCACGGCAGTATAGTGCTCAAGTTCGACGTCTGTGAATTGCTGGCAGCGTTGTTGTTGTTGTTGTTTTTATCGTTGTTGCTGAAGATACCGTCTCTGGCGATGATTCGGTTCTTGTTTTCAGTATGGTTCTCGAGGCCGCCTGTTGGTGATGATGTTGCGGGCGAGGAAGGGGAGCGCTGCCTGTGTCGCGCCGCAGACACAGCGCCTCCATACAAAAATCAAATCCCCTACACCCACACGGACGTATTTCATGCTTGATGCTCCATCCCGCGATGTCGAAATTAATTAACCCGCCCGCTGATCCGCGTCGGGCAATGACCTAGTTCAACGTCAAGAAGACATGAAACCAATGAAAGTTGCGAGGCACTTGCTGTCTGTGCGTGTTGACCGACTTTTCTCCCTAGACTGGTCTTGTAAGGGTAAAATGGTAGAGGTGAAGTCACATCGTCAAAAACTGACGACAATCAAAAGGCCCAGTAGGGTTCATTGTAATAGAGTGCTCTCTCTCTCTCGTTGCGGTGCCAGAAACAACACAGCGACCCTGAAAGTCGTCCACAGGGAGGATAAGGAAAAGGATAAGGGTAAGTGAGAGACTTGACACCGCCGGAACCTATTCATAATTCATCATTTTGTTGGTGTTCCACGGCTACAAGGAGAAGGTTGAGATTTCGGACGTGTTTCGGACCGAATAGAAGAAAAGGACGACCGTTCACGTATGCGTACTGCATCGGTCGAACTATTAGGTACTGTCAAGAACCAAAAGTTTATAAATGTGTTATTCGCACTTGGTAGGTGTCGGGTGTCGGAAAAAAACGTACGGGCGTATTGCTGCAGCTTCCTCCCCCCTTGCCATAACCAGAGGACGAGAGAAATCAATGTAACTATCGACGAGAATTCTGCCGATGTGGACCGACTCCACACCTAAACACTTCCCCCGCCGCTCCTGTTGGATCTTCCCCCCATTTTCATCGAAACCAAGCATAGAAAATTCGAAATTGCGATGGTACCATTGCCGGCAACAGGCCCTGCCTATGCTGGCTGACCCATGTCTTTTGCTTCTACCGTTGTTGGTCTCTCTCTCTCTCGCCATGGCACGAAGCAGAGAGAGTTCGACAGCATCTTCGACAAGAACTCGGCCATCCTCGACGTGCCTTTGGAAACCTTCGATGAGTCGAGGGTAGAGCCTCTCATGCCGGGATCCACGAAGACCGAGCTGCCGGTTTTCATGCTGGATATGTCGGCATGTCCAGGGGGGGTGGTACCGTTGCACATCTTCGAGATGCGCTACAGACAGGCAAGGAGGGCGTTGGTGCCATTGTACAGTAGGAAGTGGTCCCTGTATGTGGCCGCATGGCCGCATAGTGCCAAGTGATTTGGCCGGCGTTGAACCGAGCATTCGAGAGAGTATGTGACAAGTCGAATATCTTATCTGTGTCTCGTGATTTCACCTGTCTTATTATTCATAGGGTGACTGGCCTGTTTATATAGGGACCACTGCTTTATGTGTGTTGGCGGGCGGTTATCGCTTGGAGTTCTTTGTGGTTTCGGGGGTTCGAGTCGAAAACGGAGCTGCTGTTTATGAGCTGTTCGAGCTTGGGGAACGTCGCAACTGGCAGCTGGCAGGTAGCTGTGGACGGGTCCTGCCTGCTGTTTTTGTCGTCTTGCGATGACACTGCTGTGTTCTTATGATAAGCCCACTCCGGGGGATAACTTGTATTGTGCTATTTTTTTATTGAGAATCTACGTTTGCTGTACCTTTTTTTGGTTTGCGCGAGGCAGATGTTCAACGACATTGGGACGACGGACAACCGCTTCGGCATGCTGGTCACTGATGCCAAGACGGGGAGGCCATGCAAGTACGGGGCTGTGATGGAAGTGAGTAGTATGGAATGATCGTACAGCAATACTGCAGCAGTAACCGCCGGAAAGAAGACACCTCCTTGGGATGAACCCCCGCGGATATGACTTGTTTCGATGTGTCGAACCTCATGCGTGACGACAAGAATGCCATGGTGGTGTGGAAGCTCTTCCTCTGATGGGAAGCGATGTCTCTGGCAAGAAGACGAAGGTCTTGAATCTTCAAACGTCAGATTGACAAGGATGAACTTATGTCTACGTGGTGCCTGCTCTCACAGCCCCTCATCGTCCCCCTTGATTGGTCAACTGAAATGACCTTCACCTTAACCTTACCAGTGCGCACAACGAAAGCTCCTGCCAGATGGACGGCAGTACGTCCTCAACCAGGCGGTGGAGCGGTTCAGGTACTACTTACACAGACGCTGTCTCGTGTTGAGCGTTGAGTGCTGAGTGCTGTGTGTTGAACTGCTGAATGTTGAATGCTGAATAGCACACAGTTACACTCGGAAAGCTGCCGTGTTTCTGGTGGCCCCACCTCTTTGGCTGTACTTCGACGGACATTTGGTGCAGTTCAAGCCAAGAAGGAGATTGTTAAGAGCTGCGCTGCGATGTTGTCGATAGACGCAGTGTGGGTTACCTTTGGTTGAGCTATGTAGGGCTCGATAACAACGAAAGTACGTAGATGCTTGGGATTATTTCTCTGTCATGATCTGGCGTGTGACGAATGTAGGACGTGATGTTCACGGAAGGTTGGAATATGCCACGTTCCGATATGTACATGCGGTTTCCCCCCCCCCCCCCTCGTTGCATGTGCTTTGTGGTTGGGCTGTACCTCCACGGGGTGCCTTGTTCCAAGTACAGCGTGGTCCCGGTTTAGCAGTCAATGGTGTCACAAAATGTCATAACCGATTGAGGGCATCGCCGCTAAACGGGATTGCCAGTTATATAGAGTGTAGTTTGACTAACGAGGTGCAGCCGTGCCACGAGATTTGGAACCGCTATTCAGGGCATCCCGCTAAACAGGGAAGGAACTAACCGCTAAACCGGGACCACGACTACTGTATGAACGTTCACCACATCCTCTAGGAGGGTTGTTGTTTTCTATTGCGTGCGCAACCTGCGAAGGCATGGACCTCCAAGTACGCCTTGCGTTCTTGACAGAAACCCAATCTCCCTGTACATGCCGATTCCAGCCTTGCCCCCAACACACACATTCACTTTCGCTGTAACACCACTGCATTTCGATCATGATCGTGCTATTGTGAGCTGCTGCTGTATCACGTGCATCCAACGAATTTGACACCCCGCCCCCTCTTCTCTCCTTGTTGTACCCTGTGTCCTTTGTGCACCTTGTCTTGTCGCGACTCACCGCCCTGGCGACCGATCCTGTCAGGGTGCTGAAGGTGTTGAAGACTAACCCGTACACGGTGATGGAGGTGGAGGTGGGCATCCCGGATAACAAGCCGCTGGAGGGAGAGCCGGTCAAGTGGGGGGCGGAAGAGGGGACAAGATTGGAAGATCTTGAGCTAGAGGTGTGATTGAAAGATCTTGAGCTAGGGGTATGATGGGGAGATGTTGAGCTCAATAGGGACATGGTGGGAAGATGTTGAGCTAAGTAGGGGTATGATGGGACGATGTTGAGACGAGGTGTGATTGGAAGATGTTGAGATCGAGGTGTGATTGGAAGATGTTGAGCTAGAGGTTGGTTTGCTGCTCGGGGTGAATGAATTCAAGCGACAAGAGAGAGAGGGAGAGGGTGAGGGAGGAAAGGTGAGATGTGATGCATGATTATGAGGACATGTTGCACTAGCCTGTACCAGCGTGACCGGCACAGAAGATGGCTAAAAGCAAACAACAAATACAACAGGTGCCAAGCATGGCGGTGACACGGTGCACACTGTTAACACCGCAACCATTACGTCCTAGACCCTGTATCACGATGGAATTTTCGAAACAGGTCTCAGCGGTTGCCATCTGAAGTCCTACCGGGCAGAAATGCCTGTGAGTGCTGATTTTTGAAGTGTTGGGAAAACAAAAGAAGGGTTCTCTGATTCGATGTTTCCGCTGGAAATGGTCGTTTATGTTGCCTGGCGCCGCCTTTGCTTTTCTTCTAACGACCTTTCTTGCTTGTGTACGTGCTTGGCTGGCAGGTGTACGATACCGTCAACTCGGTGGTGGACCTGATGAACAAGCTAGCGCCTCCCGCCACCCCAGGAGAGAACCGAACCCTTTCCGAGTGGTTCTTGAGGTGGGCACGCTCGACCAATGAGATGATTCTGATTCTACTGCTGTTGTTGTTGCACTGCTCGACCAGTGAGGGCGATCTATCCGAGAGAGAACCGAGCCCCTTGGCGAGTGGTTCTTGAGTTGTGCACGCTGGACGCTCGACCAATGAGATGATTCTACACTAGCACAGTAGTGCACTTCGCTGGCACCTCATCCTACGAGCGTGCTGTAAAAGTGATGAAACTTTCTCTCAGTTAGGGGCGGATGCAAGCCACTATCATAGAGAGACTTCCTGCTGGCGATAGCAACACCAACACCAACAGCCACAACAGTAGCAACAACAAGAGGGAGTTCATAGATCTATCGTCGAACAGGTCACCCTCTCCCATCCCACACTTGCTTGCCCCAAAGAGGTACAACCCTCTCCATCGACACGCTTTCATGCCCCAAAATGCCCTATTTTCCATGGCACACTTTCTTACACCAAGGAGGTACCCTCTTCCTTGAACACACTTCCTTACGCCCTCTCCTATCTTACCCTTTTTATTGCCCGAAAAAGGTACTCTCCCAAGGTGAAGCGTGACGAGGGTCTGGACGGGGAGTCCGCGGGGGACGATCTGGCGAAGCAAGCGAAGGAGGACGAGAGGCGGATGAAGTTCTCTTACGCCGTGGCCGAGATGATTGCGATGGAGTCGCGCACCAAGCAGCTCCTCCTCCAGGTGAGGAGTGACATGAAATGACGCCGTTGAAGGTTACCGTTGGGGTGATGACCGTTGGACGTAGTTTATGTTGCCGTTGAAGGTCGTTGGACGTAGTTTGTGTTGCCGTTGAAGGTTACCGTTGGGAGTACTTTCTGATGCCGTTGAAGGTTACTGGTGGGGTGATGACCGTTGGAAGCACTTTCTGATCCTCGTGTCTCGGTTAGGAAATCGAAGTGAGCGGTGATTGGCAGGTGGCCATCGGTGTGTTGTATGTGTTTCTACAAACAACGGCATTTTCTGTGAAGAAACGACACAGCAGCATCGAAAAGTTGTACCATGCTTAGTAGTTCGAAGCATAAATCTATGGTAAATTCTTATTTTTTTTCACTCAGAAGATCTTTGTGATTCGACATATTGGCCATTGCCGCTGACCATGAAGCCGTTGAAAACTGAGGGTTAGGGTTAGGGTTAGGGTTAGAAACTGAGACGAAACCACCACACCGTACATTCGTGGGTGCATTGTGTGCACAAGGTAGCTGGTAGGGTGCTGTTTGGACTGGTTGTTTCCAGCGATCAGGTTTCCGCCCAGGTGGTACCCGTGACGACGACCGTGCTGTGGGAAGAAGTTGGTAGACTTGACCGACTTGGTGATGGGATGGTTCACTGGAGTCTGTTGATGACGTCATGATCACTCCTGTATTGTGCTTATTAGAGAGGTGAGGGCTACCGTCCGGCCCCCTACATAGTTCTGAGTATAATGGTATCCTGCCGGTGGTATCATCCTCACCTTCTTCACCTGTGATCGTTTGAGGAAGGTTAAGGTTAAGGGTCGGGTACGCACGCCTTTCCGCTGTAGTTGGTGGCTTAACCTAACTCTTTGGCCGTCTCGTTCTGCCAGCTTTCTGACTTGTGATTGGCAGGCTGCTTCCACCCACCGCTGTGTGATGATACTGTATCTCGTGGTCGTGACGCCTTACCGCCGTGGTGAAGCACGTAACGTAGGTGGCATGACATGACGTGAGATATCACACCCCCCGGAACGATTTTCAAAGCGGTATTTAGTCGATGTAAGTGGTTCAATTGGTTCACGACGGAAGACGATGACGAACACAAATCAATCAATCCATGTATTTTTGGGAAGCCCATCGCGACGGCACGGTTCTAACGCCGCCATTTTCGGCTCCGCCGCTTTTTCTGCTGCGGAGTAGCCGATCTTTGAAAATTGTGCGGGTGTTGTCACTTTCGGTATGCTTTCTACCCATGTCACTTACTGCGAGAATGATGGGTGCTAGCATCACCGCTGAATTTGCTGAATTTTCACGTTTGACGGAAGGAAATTTGAATCAACATTGATGTGCGTCATACCGTCGTGTTTGCTGTCTGTCTTTTCGCCGCTGCTCAACTTCTCGAAATTTCCTTGAATTTTCTCTCCCCACACTTGACAGTCCCGCAGCACGGCCTACCGTCTCATGGCCGTCAGGGAGATATTGGTGAAGGCTCAGAAGGAGCTCGCCGCCAAGAGCTCGCTCAAGGACACCCTGGGATAATAACCGTTTCCCACAAGGAAAACATGGAAGTACCTCGGAATGGAACACTCCGTGAAGACGGTTAGTTGTGCTTGCCTGCGTGGGAGCTTGTTGCTTGGACGCGGGTAGGTTCTGTACAGAGTCATTTTCTCAATGTCAAGAGTATCACAAACGCGTGGATTGGTGTCACCGCTGCGAATCCCTCTATCCCGTCTTGGGGGCAGGGGTGCAAGGCCCGGGGGGTATTTTACGCTGTGGTCGAAGAAGTTGCCCGTACCCATCCATGCATTTTCGAAGAATTAGGGGGAGGGGGGTGGTGTTTCTTGCACGCGATGGGAGACAGCGAGCGCCGTTTTTGTCTAGGATTCGCTCGAGGGCACGGTTGCCCACAGGCCATTGGGTTAGAGACTGATGCCTTGCGAGAGACAAGGAAGGGAGGATAAGGATGATACATGTGCCTTCCCTTCCTGCGGGGTATTTGGTATTGGTGTGTGTGTTTTCGTCCCTTCTATATCTCGGCCTTGGAAGAGAAGACTGCTGCAAAAAGAGAAAGAGAAAGAGAGCAAGGACGTGCTGGCTCCGTAAGCGGTACCGGCACTGCTTCTGCTGTAGAGATTTATCCTCGCGGGGGATATGCTCACGTTTGGGTACCACACCCTCCTCTTAGGGTCACAACCACCTCGATTAGTGCAAAGTTTCGGCGTGTTGCTTTGTTGGCCCCGCTTCGTGTCCCTTCGGGTCTAAAAGACTATGTGTCTCCTGTGTTGGAAAAGATGAGCCGGCCTCGCTGGACATGGAAGATGTACTTTTCCTCGTGGGATGGCTGTACCCCTTTTGGGCAACAGGGAGCGTGGCCTGACTTCGGTCTTTTGTGGTCTTTTGTGGTCTTTGTGGTCTTTGTGGGATGACCGTACCCTTTTCGAGTAGAAGGGGAGTGTGGCCTGAGTAGGCGCTTGCCGTACAGTATTCGCGACGAGACGAGAGCCTAGCACTGGAAACACGCTACTGAAACTGGGTGATGGAATCTTGCATGGAATCTTGGGGGGACAGGAGAAAAGGGTCGACCCGCGTAGATGACAGCAGTAGTTCACTTCCGATAGGGCAGATTCTTGGCCCAGACAGCTACTAATAATAGACGACTGGAGTTTGTTCTTGTCGCGCTGGGTGTTCGTAGATACGGAGATAGTTTGAGTGGCAATCTCGGGTGTTTTGAGTGGGAATTGAAACTCAATCCCTTACGGGGCTTGGGGTACTCTGGGACGATGCGATTGTTGGACTCATGTGCCGGATACTCTGACGCAACAGTGAAAACAGTGGTTTTAAGCGGGCCGGACGACGACGAAACACGGAAACGCCCACGTGTGATTGGCCTGCTCTTCAGACCCGCAGTCTAATGGCGCATGTGTAGCTTGCCCGTTCCTTGTCACGATAGAATGCCCACACCCAATCTGGCGCGCGTCGCGTTTGGATTCCTACGTGCATGTGCAGCCTATTTGATGCCGTCGGATTTTTCTGTGCTTGACAAGACGGGGGATATCACTAACAACGCCGAACAAGGGTGGGTTGAAAGAAACACGAACGAACAACACGAAGTTTGTTTGGCAAGTGTCTCTTCTTAACAATGTCTCTACTGCGAAGGTGTACCGGTTCTGGTAAAAGTCAATCGACGGATACCCGGCGAATCGGGTCCTCCTTAACACTACCCATTCTTGTTTTGGTCTTGATCGGGCGTGATGACGGGATGAGATTACAAGGCGTTGCCGGCCTATGCTCCGGGTTTGGTGATGGTTCTGGACATACATGCGGCGAAACCCCATGATTTTTTGTTGCCGGTCATACCCCAACTCTCTCGCGGCATGCCGCTGACGCTATAATAACTGTAAGCAGAAAAAGCGTGTTGTTTCACTTGGTCTCCCAAGAATTTCACTCGGATGACAGTCCCGGCATAGTTGTTCATGCCGCTGGCCGCTCACGCAAAACAAAATGTGTTTCTCTTGTTTCGTTTGCCGAGAATTTCATTCCATGACGAGCGCAAAAACCACACCAAGAGCAACAAATGCATTTGCCCTGATCAACACACGGACAGTTTGTCCTGTCCGCTGCCTGAGCCAACGAAATAGTAAGTAAAGCCTGGTACTATGCGTATTGTAGAAACTCCCGAAGCGCCTGGTGCGGCACGGTGATCCAATCCTCAACCTTCTCGTAATGTGTTCTCCACGGCGGGTCCAGTCATGCCTAACCCTATCTAAATCACAACGAGGTGCATTCAAAACCTAACCAGGAGTGAGAGTCAAGCAGTTATCTAGCTTTGCCTAGGGGGGTGCCGCCCCTGCCCCCCCCCCCCCAATACAGAACCACCTCAACATGGGGCAAGCAACGTGTTTGAGCATCCTAGAGGCAACTTCACACCCAAAAACACGAAGAGAGCAGTCCGTCGCACTGAGATTGACTGACATCTCTTCATTGGTCAGCCGGTTAGCACGGTCGATGCTACTGAAAAAGACACAAACACACACACCATTGGCCAGCCGATTAGCACGGTCGATGCTACTGAAAAAGACACGCACACGCACACCATTGGCCAGCCGATTAGCACGGTCGATGCTACTGAAAAAGACACAAACACACACACACGGTCGGTCGGTGGGGCAAAAACTAACAACTGTCCTCAAGGGTGTTGGGCAATGCTCCCGGCTTCCATCTCATCGTCTGCTCTCGTGAGGTGTATATGTGTGTGCGAGCGTGCCGACTACCTTAGGGTTAGATCCACGTGTGTGTCTAGAGGGCGTATTTTCTTGCCAAGTCTTCACGGGAAGGCATGACCATGTTGAACATCTGCATTCCGTGGAAGAGGTCCATGTGGGCCTTGAGCTTCACCAGCTTATCCGGAAACGTCCTGGAAAAAAAAAGAAAAAAATGGACAACCAAACGGGTGTGTTCCGTGGTTGATGGTTTTAACTTTTTTTCACTCATTTGGGCGACGGAAAAAAACAAACGCAAGGGGTATCGGTAATTGAGGTCGAAGAGTGAAAGTTGTGAACGTTGCCAGTGAAAAACATGAAATATTGGAAAGCTTCAGACAGGCAACGCGACGATACTCGTCAAGTTGCTGTCACAAAAAGAAATATTGGGGTATTGTACAGTGTCCGAAATTGAGGTCGAAAACAAGTAAAATACAGAGTACTCTCCGCTATGACAAGAGGACCGCCACAACGCTTCCAGCGAACGTTAACTTGTGGCGGGCAACTTGATCGACATGTGCGGGTGCACCATCAACGACAGCAACGGCACGCAGAGAGGGAGACCTCTTGCCTCTGCTTCTCCATCTCGAAGGCGATCTGCATATAGTGCACGGAAGACTTGTACAAAGCAACCACAAAACCATGACAACAAAAAATAGCAGCAACGACAAGAACAACACCAACAAAGCAAAAACAACACCATTTATCATCGTCAACAACAACGGCAACAACAACAACAACAACAACAACAACAACAACAACAACAACAACAACAACAACAACAACAACAATAACAACAACAACAACAACAACAACAACAACAACAACAACAACAACAACAACAACAACAACAACAACAACAACAACAACAACAACAACAACGAAACCAACATACAAACCAAGAACCACATAGCAGGAACAAGAACAAAAACCAGAACAAGAGCAAGAAACAAGTCTCACCACTGCTTTTCGATGTCAAAGGCCGCCAGCATGTGGTACGTGGTGACGGCGAGGCGGAGATCGCCGATAGTCAGGTCGTCTCCCTCCAAGAACGGGCCCCGAGCAGGCCCGTGCTTCAAAAGAATGTTCTCAATCTTCTCGAGGCTGCAGGCAAACACCCCAGGATACGACCAAAACAGCAACAAGAACAAAATACGGTTGATGTGCTTGAAAAGGATGTTCTCAGTATTCTCGAGGCTGCGGGCAAACAACGGTCCATAGCAACAAGAACATCTTCGAAGCGGTTCTTAGATGCAACAGCGTACTGTACCGAAACAAAGGGAGAGGCACACTTAGGAGAAGCAGCACGGTAGGGACAGACGCGCAGGTGTTGCGCAGGTGTTGACTTTCGTCCTTGATTTCGAGAGAGCACATTTCGATACGACGGTACGATGGCCCTCATCGCCGAGGCACGGTAAAAACACCATGCACGGTCAGGCCAACGCTTCCTATCGGGCCGGTGAGAACCTTTCGAAACTTCCCTCCCGAAAACTACAGCAGCCTTCGAAGGTATTTCTACTAAGTCAACATGCTGGATGAAGCATGCAAGTGGGGAAGTTGGGTTAGGGTTAGCGATGATACTTTTTCTTTTTTTTTACTGTTCTGATTCCTCATAAAGTTACTGTAATTTCTCGCGAAGGTAAGGCGGTCCGAAAAGTAACTAATGTTTGTCACGGAAAAGAGTGCCACGTCGTGTGGATGGCGGGTACCGAAGGCCATAGACTAGTCCTCCAACACGTGGTTGTCCATCCATCACAACTTCGAAAGACTTCGGTCGTTGTAACAACAAGGAGGGCTGAAAAAGATGCCTATTTCGCGTCTTCTTGTCTGTCTTTTCTCCTGCCTGTCTGCCTGTCTGTCTACGTTCTGTCTGTTTGTGTGTCTACCTTTCTGTCTCTGTCTGTCTGTCTGTCTACCTATTTGTCTGTCTGTCTGTCTGTCTGTCTGTCTGTCTGTCTGTCTGTCTGTCTGTCTGTCTGTCTGTCTGTCTGTCTGTCTGTCTGTCTACCTGTCTGTCTGCCTGCCTTTCTGTGTTTCTCTCACCAGTTGTTGAGTCTCCGCTCATCCGTGTCTAGGTCAGTCTTCCCGGCCTTGTTGAAGTGCAGTGTTGTCCACGCCGGCTCCAGCTGTCATCGATCGATCGGTCCAAAAACAAACAAGCAAGACGACCAAGAGAGAAAAGTTCGTCATAAATGTAGCATTATAGAAAAAAATAAATAGAAGTACTACAACCTCCACAACACCAAACACTAAACATACTAAACATGGCAGAATAAACAGTATTGTAGCATTCATTGTAGAACCTCCACTCCACCAAACACATCAGAACACAAGAGAAAAGCTGGCCAATAACAAGCAAGACGACCAAGAGAGAAAAGATGGCCATAAAAAACGGAAATGTACCAAAAAAGCTGGCCATTACAACGCATTGCAGAACCTCCACCCCCCTAAACATGTCAGAGCAAAAAGAGAAAGCTGGACATAAAACGAAAATGTAGCATTCATTGTACAAGCCCCATTACACTAAACAATGTTCGTTCGCGTTCACAGTTCCGAGGAGCATCGGCGTCTTCGGCACATGTCTCCATAATCGCGTTTGGTGTAGAGCTCGTTTCCATTCCACCAACTCGCACACCACACACGACCCGACTCTGTCGATGCTCCCACACCTCTCAAACCAACACCAAAGGGGCATCAGTCCTATTCTCAGCAAACCGCTGCTGCACGGAAACAAGACAAGACAGGTGTACAGCCGAGGATCCTTAGCAGTGCCGGCATGTGCACCAACGATCACAACACCGGCAGTATTGAGGGCCCTCAACTACAATACAATCGCCGCTGCTTTCAGGACACAAAATGTATCTGAGGCTGCAAGGAAACTCATGGGTACAGTATTCTTCACGTCAAGTGTCCTTACAGCGAGGGGGGAATCAATAGTATATAATTACACCCCCCTTCTTTCTTCATTCTGCGGGGCACCAGCCATGCTTCATGAAAAACAACGGCGTCCTTTCAAAGCGGGGATTGTCCTCAATTACGTCCTTAAACCTATTTCGGCGTCCTCCTTACACCGATTGGGCGTCCTTCAACCGATTTTGGCGCCCGAAAAATCGGTTCTGGCGTCCTTCAAGATTTTGGCGTCCTCAAACCGATTTCGGCGCCCTGAAACCAGTGGTGGCGTCCTTAAACCGATTTCGTCGTTCTTAAACCGATTCTGGCGTCCTTACACCGGTTCCAGCGTCCTCAAACCCGGGGAAATACCGCGACACATGCCTCAATCACCTTTGCGACGGCGTTCTTCTCTGGCTCCAATGACTCCACGAAGTCGGAAAGCAGCACCCTCTCCGGCAGTCCCGCCAAGAGCTCCTCGGCGTCGTCGTAGACCTCGTCCCCCATCTCCAGCATCGCCTCGTCCTCGTCCTGACGGTGGGGGTCCCATGGTGTTGGGGTCAGAGTTTGCGGGACAATGTGGTCCCAACTAATCCCAGCCCGAACTTACAGCCAATTCCATACTTTATCCAGTACGTGTTATGTTTGGTCAGAAAAACCTGCGCAGACTACGGACTGATTTACCCAAAGAGAGTACGGCTATTACGAAAAAGGACGAGGGAGGGGGCACGCAGACCATAACCCCAACTTTTGCCGATTCTATGCTTTGTCCAGAGTACGTTGCTCTCAGAAAAACCCTGAGTAGACTACGGACTGATTTATGACGAGAAAGTAAGACTATTACGAAAAAAGACCGGGCAGGGGTAGGCAGACCCTTAACTCCAACTAAGCCGATTTCATTCTTTATCCAGTATGTTTGCTTACTCAGAAAACCTTCCGTAGACTAATGCAATAGCAAGAGGTAAGGGGGGCGGGATTACAACACGGACGACAAATATGAACGACAGCAGTGCACGGGTAGGGTCGGAGGAAGGGGCGTGGTTGCAAGAAAGAACGGTAGCGACGAACGACAGCGCGCGGTATCATCAGCATGACAAGCTCTGCTCTTGATCGAGATGGTTCAGGATGAACGGCGTGCTGGTCGATGGGCAATAAGGAAGATTGAGACAGAGGACACGTGTCTCCGAAAAACAACGGTCATTTCTTGTTGCAAACTTGCAGCTTTCTCTGTCGTCTCCCCACTGAGAGGGACCACTCGACAACCTTATAGTTTAGGTTAAGGCAAACGGGGAGCATCGCGGGACCCTGTTGAGTGTTTGGTGTTGAGCGCACGCTCTAACGCCAGCAACACATACAGCAGCCCACAGACAACAGTTACGACAGCTTAGACCTTCAAAACAAGCAAAAACTCAAAATTTCACAAGCAACAATTACCCACAGATTCAGAGACAAAGACCCACACCTTCATACGCAATACTCACATCTTGACAACAATTCATACCTATTGTACAAATATTGAATAATATTTGTTTTTTGGGTTTAGAGGGGCCACGTACTCACATCTCAGACAAGTTACTCACATGTTCATCAAACAATGCACATCTTCATATGCATGGTTTATTCATGTCGTCATTAACAGCACTCTAGACCTTAAGAGTTCACACCTTCATAGACAACAATCGCTATACTCACACCTTACTACTCACATCTTGACAAATAACAATGCACACCTCAACAAAAACAACTCACACTTGCATACACAACACTCGCATCTCAGTCAACAGCTCACACCTCAATTAAAACAACTCAACATATCACACAATCCTCACATCCATCCTCATAAGCAACACTGTATCCCATAATAGACAATTCTTTATTATACTCGTATCCTCATAAGCAACACGTTCTCCCATATGACAAAAAACAATTCTTGATTATACTCACATCCATCTTCATAAGCAACACTTTATCCCATAATAGACAATTCTTTATTATACTCGCATCCTCATAAGCAACACGTTCTCCCATGACAAAAAACAATTCACACATTCATGAACAAAATTTGATACTCACATCTCCACAAAACAGTAACTCACAGGTTCATAAACAACAATTCAGACAAATTGACACCTTCAAAACAACAATGGCTATACTCACATTCTTCATTACACACTCGCACATCTTGATAAACGGCTATTATTCTCATCTTCATAAAACGATTAGTCACATCTTGATTAACGGCTATTATTCTCATCTTCATCAAACGATTAGTCACATCTTGATAAACAACATATATTATGCAGCTCACATCATCGTTGATAATAGTTGAGTCTTAGCGAACAACTCACACTTTTTAGCAAAGTTTTACTAATAGCGCCTTCATACACAGCACTGAAAAAGTCCACATCTTCATAACTATCGCCATACTCACATCTTCATGCTCGATCTCATAGGGCAACCCGAGCCACCTAAAGGCGAGAAGAGCTGTGTGCCACGCAGGATCGGTGCAAAGCGTGTCGTTGCCGAACTCGCCCGGAGTCTGAAACCCGAAAATAAATTAACAAAAAAAAAGATAAACCAAAATACAGGTGAGGAACCGGGCGATGATCCATATTTACACGGGACGTTCCGTAAACCCACGAAGACGAGTGGCAGGGGAAATTGCGGCATGGAGCAACGGTACGATACCTGTGGCTGGTGGGGCGAATAATAATCCGGTGAAGACACGCACAACCTACAACCACCACGGAATTGGTGTACGGGTCATGGAAACCGACACGCTTGACACGCTCATCTTCCCACGGTACAGCCGTCACGGTGAGGGTTTTCGGATATGGCTTGGCTTACCCTGAAATGGTACGGCGGCTGGGGTAGGTCCTGGATATCTGCCGAGGTGTAGGCGGCGTCTTCTTCCTCGTCCCCCTTGGCCAGTTCCTTAGCCTCCCTCTCGGCCACCATCTTCATGGCCTGCATGAATTAATTGCCGTGGTTGTTGTTGTTGTTGATATCTTCTCCCCAAACCCAAAAACAATTAATTAAATCAAACACCCCCATATATTTATTATTGATACACCCCCCCCCCCCATTTTTTCGGGCGCGAATCTTTGTTCGGTTTATTGGAGTTGAAAATGTTCCTATATTCACGTTCATGTTGTCCGTTGTTGTTGTTGTCGTTGGCGTTGTCGTTAGTTTTTGCTGTGTCCACATTAAAAAGCGTTCCTGCTCTGCCCCGCACCTTCCAGAGTCCGTACCGGTCCAACTGGCGTAGACGGCTTCAGTGGTCAGAGAGAGGCCAACTACCCAACAAAAGGGTATGTGACACACTTCAAGATATCAAACGCGTGACATTGGGCAACAGATTGCCGTGTGCCCACGGGTGCTTCCCCATTTGATTTTTCTTTACTCCTCCCTTGGTTTGCCGTCCGTTCTGTTTCTATTTTTTTGTCAACTACCCAACAACAGGATCACACTTCTAGATATCAAACGTTTACCAGCAGAAAAATAGGCCAACGGTTATCTACCTCCGTGCAGGCGGCTCTTGCGTGTCTACCGTGCCGTTGGGCGAGCTGGCAGGTTGCTCACTGTTCTGTTTACGCTGGTTAATTGCCCCGCTTGTATGAACGTCAACCATGAAATCACCGGCGTGTGTAGCAGCAAGCAGCGTGCGACTACGGTGGGGTACATGACACACGATGCCACGAACAACCTGGATCAATTTTCAAAGCTCAAAATCTCCACACAACAGAAAGAGTGGACTGGAAGCGCCGAAAACGGCGGCCTTGCAGCCGTCTCGTCGAGAGCTTGCTTGCCGAAAACGTATCGTTTCATTCGTGCGTCGTCTTCGTCGTGGAGTAATTGAGCTTCGAAAATTGGCCCTGGGTGTGTGGTATCTTGAGTCATGTCACCTATGGTACACCTAGGGTGGTAGGTAGCCATTTTCGTGGGGCTTGATTGCGTGGCAAGCGTCCCAAAAACACGCTCATCAGCACATGGGTGCAACTTGTCCAGGTGTGATACCTATATATCCGTCTTTGCCGTGACCGATACTCTCTGAGCATGTACGGGGAAAAAGGCCGTTTGAAACACAGCCGTTTCGCTTCCAAATTTCCAAATTTCCAAATTTCCAAATTTCCAAATTCCGGCTTTGCAGATTTCCATTTTTTGCAAGCAACTCGTTCCCGATTTTCGGTGCGGTGCCGGTAGTTTCCACATTTCCAAATTTCCAAATGTTTTCCCTTGACCGCAAATCAAGGTTCTACGGTCTACGGATTTGGTCATTTGGGAATTTGGAAGAAAAATAGCTTTGCTGTTTAACCGGCCCCAACGCCCCATGTCGCAGTCGCCTACGGGCGGGAAGGCAAAGCACGTACCGCTTCTCTGTCGGGGGGAGGTAGGATCTCCTTGGTGCTAGTAGTCATTTCTGTCGACGGCACGAACTGCGGCTTGTCCCCTTGGCCCTCTGCGACAGAACGAGCATACAAGTATAGAACGCAAAATAACAAGGTTCGGAACACGGTCCGGGTGATGTGACGCGGGATGTCTACAGCAGTAACACGGGTCGTTCATTCCGTACCATAATGTGAAGACAACAACAACAACACAAGGTCGGGTGGCGCGGGTCCCAATTCCCATGCCAATCTACCATGCCTATCTACCATGCCAATCTACCATGCCTATCCCAGGATAATAGGAACTCCACGGACTGTTCATTCCGTGAATTCGTGAAAATAACTCTAAAGACAGATCACTTTCATTTTAAAATGAACCACTCCGGAGTAGCTCCTAAACAGGTAGACCACTCTGCCCCTATGCAATAACTGGGGGGCCCGTAGTGAGGTATAACACCGGGGTATATGTGGCGTCTCATCGCATCGACGGAATAATTGGCCGATTTGCTGTAGATATAGAGTAGAATAAGAGATGGCATATCTCGTCATAGAGCGTGGTTTTCTGCAGGAGGTGTGGGACAACATGCACCGGTAATATCTATCTACATAATGTGCGACATCATCGGTTGCGACTCGACAGGGCAGGATACGGTGGAACGTATTGTGACAGTACGGTATGACGGTATGATAAGATGTATCACGATATGCTTCATCACAATATGCCGCAGGACAAGAGGAAGACTTGGGGGCAGAAGCGATACGGAATGAATGTACGTACGTGAGGAACGATTTCGCGTCGCTCCCTCGGCCGGAAAACCAAGAACACACCACCATCTTCCTCCGTCCGGGTCACAACTGTTTGCAAATAGGTAGCATGCAAGCATAGTGCAGGTATCTACTCTACAACCGTTCCCCGGTACACGAAACGCATAAACCACAGCAGCCTACAGCAGTACAAGGACAAGCTTATTTTTCAGCGGTGGTCCTTCCTTCTATTTCTCATCATCGAAACGGGTCACCGGATAACCAACCGGTCTACCTATCGACCGGGGAGATGCCTTCGATCGGGCGAGTAAATCGCGCTGGTGCCATTTTTATGCAGGGAACTAGAATACATATTATCTTGTGGATGCTCGAGATTCTCTTGCACTAAGCCGCCGGTCCCAAAGACCACCAACCAAAAAAAGAAAACGCTTGTAAGAAATCGGAGACGATCGGCTCCCCGCCGGGCAGACAGCTGCTCCGCGCGCACAAATTGCTCCTCAAAGAAGATCGTGTAAAGATTTTGACTCATGTTCAAGGCCAAACAACAGAGCGTTTGCATGTAGTCTGCGCATACATAGTGTTGAAGCATTAATGGACTGGGTGTAGCTTTGCTTTCGTGGAAACTATGCTAGGAAACCGCGGAAAAACAGATGGAACGACTACAGCGAGCGCCTCCACTTAGGAACCTCTGACAAGATGCGAGGCTTGTTTCGAATTTCTCTGTGGGGTTCTTGACGATATTGGTTTTCAGTGTACAAGTAGGTTTCTTAACTGTGAACCTTTTCTTATGGCCAAGTTCTTAAATACATCTCTCGTTTAAGCCTGAATTCTGAATTCCGTAGGTGGTGTGCTCCCTGTAGCAGATTCCCCGGTCTTTCTCCCCCTCTCTGCTGCTGGTACTGGACACAGGAGACCACAGGCGACGCCCGGTTTTTCTTACAACAAAACACAAGAACTCAATCTCTTCTCTCCCACAGATAAAGAGTCCGTGGTAGATTTTCAACGAATTCTAGTATTGCAGGGTGACCAACTTGTAGCATATTTCTACGGTTCCCCGAGGAGCATTTACATGTAGGGATATCTCCCCCGTGGGTAACAGGCTAGAAAAGACAGCAGTTAGATGGCCATCTGCGTTTTGAGATCAGCGTCCAATAGCTCAATTCGCTTTCAAGGGACCGCCGCCTTCGCGATAAACTAAGTTTGTGAGGAAATACAACAGGGAGGGGGTTCGCAGACCGTATCCCTGTCCTTAACCTTAACTCAACTTCCCCGGTCGCATGCTGCACCCAACATGTTTGCTTCATAGAAATACCCCGCGAAGCCTATTGGTTTAGATCTCACCAGCGGCAGCATCGTCAGTCATGTGCACCATCACTTTCTCGCCACGCCCACGACAAACCCTCGCCACAGCAGCTGCCCCCCTCCTCGCGCCACAGCCCCCCGCCCCGTCCAGGCGCGGCGTCATCGGCGCCACGAAAAACGCATCTGCTCTAGGAAAACCTGCCACCGCCACCGCCGCCGCTGCCAACCCCACCACAGCTACTGTAGCAGCAGCAGAGTGCTGATGCGGACATCGCCGCCCTGTGCACGTTTTGTCTGGTATTGCTTGGCCGCGTCCGGTTGCTGTCATGATCACCGAGCAGCTTGCTGGTGGGGGGTGGGGAGGGTAGACGTTAGATTTTTATTTTATTTTACTTTATTTTTCTCTCCCATCATTGGACTTTGTCGTCTGCGCCTCTGGCCCCCATCCTCTACTTCTACTAAATAGCTAGACGACCCAACCGATGTACCGTGTGGTATGTTTTGCTGCAGAAGGGTGTTCCAGGTAGGAGCCAACCGAGCGGTTTTACTCGCGAAACAACGCGCGTATGATTGTGTAAACGAAGCAAAAGGCCGAGCGACCGCACACACGTAGACTGACTTTCAAAAGGGTCGAGTGCTGCACAACTACGTGTAGACGAGGAAACGGCGACCGACCGATGTACATGAAGCAGAGCACTAGGTGAGATCCATCCAAACGAGACCCTTTTTGGCATTTGGCAGCCTCTTGGTCGTGGGACAATCGACCTGTGAAACTCAGTCTAAAGCGTGGGCCACCACTCGCACGCTTTCCGTACTACTGCTGCTGCAACTACTTGTAAATAGCTGTAGCGCAACACAAGGGTGTGCAATCGGTGGATCCGGGTGTGCTGCATTGCACCGCCTGTATTTGCTGTGCTGTACATCGCCGAGAGACACAAGTTGCTGAACCGACAATTTTGTTCTCAGTGACACGTGCAACACGCCAACCCGCGCACGCTGGCACCAACACTGCCGATGGCTGCTGCGCGTTGGCTTCCCCCTCCCCTGCCACAGGGAAACACTACATGCCATGCACACACACGCGTTTCACCTGGATGTGTCAGGTGCAGCGCCGGTGCTACCGTACGTATGCATGCGAGGCTTCCGGCACAGAAATGGGGCCTGATGCTCCCTCGGTGGAGGATGTGTGCATCTCCCGTCTCTCTCACGACGCTACAGAGCATCCTGCCTGCTAGATAGCGGCATGAGAGTCTAGCATAGGATTGCTCTCTCGCCATATTGCTGCTACCACCGCTCTCGGGTGCTGCAGAAACATGCACAGCAGGACAGTTCAGACAACGTTCAACTGTTGTATGTTGGGCCCTTTGTCTCAAACTATACCCTTCCCCTGACACATCAACGCCACAAAAGTCGCGCGACTGCACATGTTTCCAGAGGCATCGAAGGCTACCGGCAACGCTCACCTGAAATCAGACGTGTTCCCCAGGGAGAAGAGGTGTGTTGGCTGTGCAGTGTGCTCGGGCGCTACTGTACAGGCCGCCGCAGCGGGCAGAACACACACACCACCCCAGCCTCCTCTCGCCAATTGATACACGGTGCCCCGGAATGGCAGATCAACCCAGATGCCCAGCAGATTACCCCATTGCACTCACTGCAGTTGCTAAATTGGAACGTGACGGACCAGGAGCGAGTAGAGAGGGTGGACAATCGTTCGCAGCGGCACGCTGAGTATCCCGGGGAGTAATTTACAGGGTGAGTGTGCTTCGCCTTCTTTTTTGATACGAGACAACACTGCTGCTGTAGTGAGACACTGGTACATATCTTGACCCATGCGCCATCAGGGCTGAACGTTCTGTACACAGCACTACTAGGCAGTACAGTAGATAAACTATACAGATTCTCCGCGTACAACAGTAACAGACTCAACCTACACAACAACACCAGAGCACTCAATCCTCACAGCAGTAAATAGTTTCTTCATTCAATACGTCCCCTCTACATGCATGAGAATATTCTTGGACGGGCGTAAGTCTCTGGTGTGGTTGTACATACGCGTAAGTCAGAGGTACCTGGTGTGTTGTACACATTTATTTCCCGTTGCCTCGTTCTACGAACTGTCGACATGTACTGGCGAACTACCTACTCCACAGCAGTAAGTTATAGCGTTGGTTTGACTACCGCTTAACTGCTCTGTGGTTGTACAAGGTATGTTGGCACACAGCAGTCGCTCTGGCATTTCACAACGATAGCGGCAGTTCGTTCCCTACGAAAGAACAGCATTGTAACGACCTTTGTCTTTGGACGCTGAGTTCAGCTCAAATCGGTCATGATCGCCTTCCAAGGGTATCGCGAGAGAGAGGGAAGGTACTGCGGTGCATTGATATTTTGCTCTAGGCAACAGCAGTCCAGAGTTTTGGTATACTGTAGTTTGCACCATGATCAAGTGCATCACCGTTTTCTGACGTGAATCGAGTTCACTACGGAATTCTGACACATCATCCCGCGCACAGCCATGATCTAGACTTCGCCTCAACCTTCCGACCTCCTCAAGGGCTACTGCTGTAGTCTATCTATGAGAGGTCTTCAGACCTTCCTCGGCCACAAGCGACAGTACATGTACGGCAACCCAGAGCAAGGTGTAAACATTACCAAACGTGCAACAGCGTCGGACCAAGAGCAATCGTATTCATAATTTAGAAACTTAGCAGTGAAGACATTGATATACTACAGCCTCGAAATAACTCAAAAGTCTAAGAACTTGAGCAATATTTACGAGCTCGGTCATTGTAAGAACCCCTACACTAACACCTATATAGCGACCATTCGCAGCACAACCCAAGGAACTAAGAACACCAGCCTCGGCCACAACTAGACCTTATGTGCGGGCGCTCGCCGTGTTTCTGTCTTGAGATACACAGGCAGTTTCCTTTCGAATCGCGCCCGGCAGTATGTATACGCGACGACTCACCCGTTCCTGCGAACATAATGCGTCGCACGGTTCGCCGCCTTCAGCGCCGACGACAGGATCTCCACCAACTAGCACTCCATGTACCACGGGTCGCCCCCACCCGCCTCTGGTTCCGTCAGTGTAAAACGCAACCCGGCCCGGCGAAAACCCGGCATATCGCTCCGTCCCGCCATGCTAGGGATGCGAGGTTAATGCCCTAACAGCTTTCGGCAATGCGTTTACGTGGTTAGTCGCCTTTTTTGAGCCACCTTTGGCAAAGTAGGAAGGAACGATTGGCCATCGGTGATGCTCCTTCCTCTCGAGGACGCGTGGTCAACGGTCTTACAACTGCGGCATGCGTTGACATGAGCACCCCCCCCCTACCCTGGTCCGGTGAGAAATTGGCGTGCTCGGTCCCGGCCTTGTAGGGGTGCGAGGTCAATGGTCTAACGACTACGGAATGCACGACTATGAGTACATCCCCCCCCCCACCTCTTGCTCTGGACTACCACTGCTTGCTGTAGCCGGGGTGCGTTCGGCTCTCTCAAGGGAAGGAGGGGGTTACGCGGGACGGGTCAATGTCGCTGACAACGCGAGAACCGTCAACTTCACGGGTCGACCCCGTGGCGGTGAAACGGATAACCCCGTTCGTGAGGCCTCCTATCAACCCAGAGCAGCTGCCTCCAGATTACCTCGCTCTTCTGTCTTTGACCTTTGGGGTGGCTGGACTCATGTTGAAGGTGTGTAGTTCCTATGGTGTTCTTGCTGTGGGGGTTGGTCCTTGTAGGTGTAGCTGCGTGCGAGATTGTCTTTGGTAGCGTTAATAATATGGTCATCGCTGTTATTGTTGAGATTGCCGGACCTTCGCAAGGAACTCTATCAAAAAAAGTCTGTCACTTAATGGTCCATGCATAGGTTTGTTTTGAATTTTTGCCGTACAACAGTTGTTGGTGATGCTGGTGTTGTGTGGATGGTGTCCTACAATAGAGCTTCGCTCATCAACACAGTCGAACAAAAAGACCCGCTCTGAAACTCGGCAAGTTGATTTTGCTGTATATCACCGGTCTAACAGACTCGCCAAATTCATGCGTAACGCACCTGCGATTCTATAGGATAACATGAGTTGAAGGGCGACACATACCGTGGGTTTTCAACGGGCAACCTAACCTCAAGAGGAAAGGTAGAGAATTGGTCTTGCGTGACCCCGGCTGGGGTGCCCAACATTCACCGAAGGTGTAGACAGGCTCCCAGAGCAGACGAGACAATGAGAAAAAGTTATATCGACGTGTGATGCCCCTCCCGATCTAACTGCTGACTTCTGGCTTCTTCCCGTGGATGAAAATTTCCATCACCCACGGTCAACTTACGGTGGTTGCTGATCCCTGCGATGTTGCCTCCATGTGCCATCCCCTTCCCGTCTCTTGCGCCTTGTTTCTTTCCGCGTTTCTTCCGGCATTTCTTGGAACGATTTGCGGCGCAACCGCCAGTCAACATGGGCATCGTGGGCTAGCGTGTTCTGCTGCATGTCCAGCCTAGGAAACATCAAGGTCCACGAGGCCGACCCGAAGCAAATAGGTTGCTCCGTTCTGTGAGTAAAAAAGTCTTACGCTCACACGCTCCCCTTGTGTTGGCTAGACTGCACTGCTGTTTTGTCAACAATAGAGAGTCGACATCATGCTTCATGACATTAGTTGAGACCTGTTCGTGAGACTTTTTAACCTGTATCAACAACCACGAAGGCGACCGACATTGCCGTGAGAACGTCACCAACACCATCAACAACGACAGCACGACACGAACGTCCTATTTTAGTTTCCAAATCCGGCCTTGTCCGTCGTTCGCGACGGTTACAACTATGCAGTTTTCGGCCGCACTTGGCAGTCAGTTTAGAAATCGGTAAGCCTTGAAAAACTCAACATCTAAGAACTCGAACACCATTCGTGAGCTCGGTTGAGAACCCCTACGCTAAAAAACTATATAGCGGTCATGTCGTAGCATAACCCTAGGGACGTACGTAAGAAGCCCGGCCTCGGCCGAAAGTAGAGGATGCTTAATGCGGGCGGGTGCTAACTGTAGGGGTTACCCCGCAAGTATCGCCGTCGCTGACAAGTCTGTGTTGGTTGTTTTGCTGTTGTCGCTCCGGTTGTGACCCCCTCCTCTGACACAGGTTTGCCTGTATGGGCTTGTTCATGAACTACTTCGGTCCGGCCAGTCGACCAATTGTGTAGTGCAGGTGCTTAGCTGGCTGCCGGGTCGGGTATTGCACTCAGAGCACAGCAGTGGCGGGGATTCTAGTCGGAGCGAAACACCGACGATCACATCATTAGGCCCTTGACGGCGAGTCGCCTCAACACGGGGCGGCCATCTTCGAATCTCCGAAATCTCCGAAACGAAACTTCTTCTCCACAAAGGGTTTCTGTTTGACTTTGATTGCCTATTGCCGTCGGAGGCGACAATGTCATAGTGCAGATAGATGGCGTACTGCAGATAGATCAATAGCGGGTCTTTCGTAGCACTGAATAGTCTAGCGGCTAGCGCTTGTCGTAGAGCACACCCATCCATCGTTTTCCGTCGCCGGCTGCCTGTCTCCACAGGATATATCCTAGGCGGCCTATTTTCATGCGCGTACATGCAGATAGCCGTCTGCTCCTTTCGACAGGTAGTGAACGGACTAACCTGAAGCAGTGCATGCCAGGAGGATAGCATGAGGACTTTTTGTTAGCTGTGGAACCAACACAATGCACAGGCGGGTTTTTTGTTCGTGTTGGAGGAAGGCGACGGTGGTCTTGTTGGTGTCGTCGAGGAAAAGCCAGAGCACTAGTAAAGTAGATGGGAAACCGCCGCATTGTAGAGGCATGTATGTACATACTGCAGCGACGCATGTGATGACATTTTGATCGTATTTGTCTTTGACGCCGTTTGTGATGGTTTTCATGCAGGAAGATCCGTTTCAGTTTTCAAAACATGAGGTGGTTACGCCGCCACCTCCGCAGGCTCACCGCACCATGACCGCGGCCGTGCTCGGCGCGAGACGCGGCGCGCAACACCTTTTTTGCCTTGGTCTCCCTCTGCGCGAAAGGAAAGCACTAGAATTGTACCCGTGAGGCTGTTCTAGAACAGACCACACACACACGCAGCACAGCAGCACTCTCCAAAACCGAATTGACCTCTTTCTTGTGTACCGCCGCCAGTGCGCCGCCACCTCGCCACACGCTCACACGCTCGCTGCGCTGCGACCGACCGCGGGCGCGCTGGGCGTGAGGCTTGGCGCGAAGCAGCTTGTATGCCTTGCTCTCCCTCCACGCGAAAGAGTCGGAGGCTGAAACAACCAACTAGCGCGTTTTTGAAACGGGACCACATGTACATCGTATCCGGCCTTTGTATTTTAGATACGAATAAGATAGGCGGGCAAGATATGTAAGATATCATACGAAGGCGAAATTGGGTTGGAAGGAAACGACGTGAACAGAGCACGGTAGCGGCGTAGGGGATGATAGTGGCGGGTGTACAGCTCTACCCATACACTACAGCAGTACAGCCAACACGAGACACAAACATGCACACAAGGGAGTCAGCACCTGGTGTGCCGCAGCTGAGATTTGCGATGGGTACCGTGGTACCGTTGTGTAACGGTGCGTTTCAGACTGCGGAGCGGAGAGAAAACCCACAGCCACAAGCAGCCAGACCTGACACAGGGCAAAGATTCACGACCCAACGACAAGTAACACGCGAATACTCCCTTAATCCCAAACGCTACACTACGACGACCATGGTATCGATCGCATTGACGCTGGTGGGGCTGCTGTTGTCCACCAATTTGGAGAGTGTGAGAGCCGGCCCGTCGCAGTCGAGTCGCCGTGTTGCTCGTCATCGTCAGCAGACGACTGAGCCAGCCACCGCATGGGTGTCATTGCCATCTGTATTTGGAAGCGTGCAAGGGAGCTCAAAGGTATGCATGTAATGTGTGTTTGGTCTTCTGGGGTAAGCAGTACCCGAAGTCGTACGACGCGACCGTGTTTCAGCACGCTTGTGGTCAATTTGATTCTCCACCCTGTATGTCAGCCTTGTTGTATCTATCTATCCATATCCAATCCACTGCCTTTCTTTGCACCAACGCAGATTTTGTTCTGACAGGACCTGCATACTACATGTCAGAGCCATCAAAGCTGCCTGCCAAGTGACATGTGTTTTCATCTCCCCTGTACTCCAGTTGCCGCCAAAGGGTTACATACATAAATTGGGGGATGGGTGTGTCATCGGATTCCTCGCGTGGCGCGACACTGATGTATGTGTGTATGTAGGCCACGATGAAAACATTACCAGAGGTTTGAGTATTTCCTCGGGCATTTTTTTGCCACGTTCAGCCAGAGGTGCTGTGCCCATTACATGCTCTGTACCCTAGCCGATTACCCGGGTTACCAGCAATGGACCGCCTAACGGTAAATTCCCGCGAAAAGCGGGGATGGAAAACGACTGTCCCCGGGGTTTCCAGTCGTCCTGTTCATTGTTACTGTGCGCTGCTCGGAGCGCTGGTACACCACCACCCCAAAACACAAGTATTTTGACAGCAGCGGTGGATTGCTTTACAGTAGATCCTGCGACTGAACCGTAATTGTAATTGTTGGCACCTTGTGTGTTCGAGAGAGAGAGAGAGAGAGAGTGGGCTGAGAAAACAGTCACAGTAAAATGAAAAAAATAACTCGGTGTGGAATACAGTTTTTTGCAAAGATGCACGATATGACAACAGCACGTTGTGTCTCATGAACATGTTTGTTGGTTCGGGCGGGTGAGAAGGATGCAGTGAGCAGTGAGGACTGCTCGTGTGGCGGCGGGGGGAGCGAAGAGAATTACCTCGATCTTTGACTTCGCCGACCCCGCCAACCCTTAACCGGCAAATTACGGGTGAGGGGTGTCAAGGTGCCGTTTGAGTTTAAGGACCCCGGTTGTACTTTTGTTAAGATGCACAGCATATCCACTACTATGCCTGCTGACTTGTAGCATAGTGGATATGATGTCCATCTTATCACGGGTAGTGTACACCCTTGGTTGAAACACGTGCAGCCGGGCTGGGCAGGTTGTTTCGGGCAAAAGGTTGCCAAAAGCCAAAAGACATGCATCCGATTCATCGAATGGATAAGGACTCGCGGGGGGGGGGGATGTACTCATAGTCGTGCATGCCGTCGTCCTTAGACCATTGACGTCGCATCCCTACGAAGCCGGGACGGAGCACGCCGGGTTCTCACGGGACCAGGGGGGGGGGGGGGGAAAATTTCTTTCATCCGGGGTTATGGGGCCCTCCCGGGGGAAACCCAAGGGAGGCCCCCCGGGGCCAACGATCGGGAAAAAAACTCCTATTTGGGGCCCCGATTGCTAAGGCAATGGTGGCCCCGCCTTTTTAAAAAAAAAAATTTTTCCCCAAAACTTAACCCCAAATCAGGCCGCGGGCCCCCCCTTGGATGTTTCCCAAATTTTTGGGGATTTGGTTTTCACCCCCCCCCCGGATTCTGGGAGGGAAAGGGTTTACTTTTCCAAAAAAAAATTTTTCCTGGCTACATACACCTTTTTTTATTTTCACCAAAAAAAAAATTTGTTGGTATTCAGGGTTTTACCCGGGGGGGTGTTTTTTTTTTTTACCTCCACCCGGCTAACCCGGGGGGCCAAAAAAAAACCCATCTTAATGGGGGGGAAAAGATTAAAATTTTTT
>FN649730.1:13443-29133 GCA_000310025.1 Ectocarpus siliculosus | reverse complement strand
CGGCAGTTCCCTCGAGAACGCGATTCTAGTCACGGACAGAGTTGTCAGTCCCGAAGGATGGATGTAAATCGCCGGCGATGAAATTGAACTATATATACAATGTCCTATCTTCAGTGCAGCCGAATTAGCTGTCTACGTGTTGATTTGGCCTTTGTGGGGAGTTATTCTTTGCCTGTGACCGCAGACGTCCACGTAGTAAAAGTAGGTTGGACCGGTAGACTAGATGGGGAGCGAGCAGAGACCAGAGAGAGATTGTTAGTTGTGTGTTGTGAAGACGCCGACCGCAACTGCAACAGCAACAGAGAGAGAGAGAGAGAGAGTAGAGTTAGAGCTGTCAGTCTGCTTTTTTGTACGGGCAAGGCAACAAGTTCTCCTCTTCTTGGCAGGACTCTCTCTGCCTATTGTTGTTCTGTTGTTGTTTTTTGTTGTTTTTTTGGCTCACTATGAAGGGGACCGTGTCGTCCGTATCGTGCGACCCAGTAACGTAGGTAAGATACATACTGTAGATGATGATCCGTGGGTTGGGAGTGCTGGATGATCAGCAATAACTCTAAATGGGGGGTTATCATCTACCATTATATATACAATAATATATGCTGCGCACAACAAAGAAAGGCTGACGGCGGGCTGGGGCAAAGGAACGAGCGTCAAAAACAATTTGTTGTGAATACCGCATGCAGGTGTAGTATCTCCTCACCACCCAAGCCGGAAAACACGCGGAGTGCTTGCCCCGCAAGACAACATGCATACGTTCCTGTTTGTGCCCCGCTGCCGCCACACGTTTGGGAAAGGGTCTTGCGATGATGATCTGTACCACCGCGAAAACGCACGGCGGCGGTGGTTCACAAATCAAGCGTGTTAAGCACAAAGCGAACCCGGTCAGCGACCTACAAGATCGTTAATCAACGCCCATAATGTGCGAACCAATCAAATAGGCCATCGTGGCCCTATCTCACTATTTCGTGCTACCAATCTGTACGACGGGCAACCTGCCAGCTGCCTGGCTGCTGCCGGGCCGGACCGATACATCATGCATGGGGCCCCCTGCGGCGTTCCATGGAGATTCACGGACCCCCCAAATTTGCTTGTTCTGCCCGAGAGTGGAGAGCGAGGCGACATTTTACGAGTCGCAGACACAGAGAGAGAGAGAGGGAGAGAGAGGGAGAGCTGCGTCGTCAACATGTGGGACCCGCTCTCGGGCCCAGACTTCGCTCTGCTGGCGTTGGCGGGCCTCCACCAGGCAAGTGTGCATGCCTGCTTCTTTTCGTTGCCAGAGAGGGAGGGGGGTACCAGAGAGGACCCGCAAAAAGTAAACGCCGAACGAGCCGCAGCTTGCAACTAGCAGCACCAGCAGAAGGGCCGTGCATGCAGCTGCTGCGCCTCTCTTTTGCTTGCGGGACCCTCAGCATGACGGTGGCGGCACATATGAACGGCCAGGGAGATGGCGGGCGCCGCGGCCCTTGTCGGCTGCTGCTGCTGCCCCATGTGCATGATGTGTAATTGTTTTGCTCGCTCCGTCCTCCTATTGAAAAAGCCGAAAAGCTTGTTTTGGGATTTGCTTGCCCTTCTTTTTTTTGGGGGGCCGGTGTGTCGGCTGCTGTCTCCCTCCCTCTCACATACTTTCTAGCAAACCCTCTACGCAGGCTAGCTAGCGGGGTGTTGTCAAGCACGGTCGATTTGACGCGTGGTTGCTGTGGCAACGCGTACCTCTTCTTGGTGCCCACCGCCGTCCGTGCCGGATTGGTTTCTCCATGTATCTAGATGTATCGCAACACAGAAGGCAGTAGCGGCATCATCACCCGGATGAAATTGCTTTGGCGTGTGGCACACGCCGATTAGGATCTGCGAACCTCAGGAGACCAGACAGAGGGGATCGAGCCCGCCGTCAAAATCCGCGGTGCTACGAGGTTGAAATATTTCAATATTTCCCCCCCGACTCTCGTCGTCCAAGTTGCTGAGGTCACTGCCGCGACCCTTCTCCCCCCACAATAGTAGCAGCAGCAGTGCCACCACCGAAGAATATGCAAGTTTCCAACAGCAGCACCACCTCTTTTTTTTTGGTCGTTGTTTTCAGCAACTTCAGTTCACTGCCTGTGGGATGAGTCACTCTTGGAGGGGGGTGCGGAAGTGCGGATACAAATTTCATACGTGCAGTAGCTTGGCCAAAAGAAGTGGCCGCACTCGCACAAGCGTCGTTTTACCGTAGCAGCACCCACGATAAACCGACTCTGCGCCAAATCTTACGTGTGACGATGGCAAAGCCAAGGGCCCTGTTTTTTTGGCGTGTCTCACGGACAGCATCAAAACATATTTGGTAAGACAGACACACACAAAATCCTCTTGGTGGTGTCATATTAAGAAAAATAAAAAAATCCCTCTTTTTAATTTGATTTGATTTGAAAATTGTCTCTTTCTTGGTTGACCCACACACACACACACGTTCTGTGACCGGCTATTTTTTCCGGTTTGAATTACTTGCCAGCTTTTTTTTTGCCAGAGGCGGCAGGCAGGCAGCGGAGAGAGGAGGGGCGATTTCTTGCTGCCCATCACCCCGTTCTCCCAGAAACACATATTGTACCAGAGAGCCAAGCTTGGTGTCTCGCGTCTGTTTGCAGCTCTAGCAACCAGCACGGCAAGCGTTGGTAGTATTGTAGCGCAACCTCCCACATGCCAGATGCCAGAACAGCCAGATGTCCCCCTGCGTTACTTGTTGCAACGGGGGGGGCGATCAATCGATCCTTTTTTTTGTTGTTCCCGATACTTTCACGAAAAGTTTGTTGTTCGTTCGCCAGAAGGAGTTTTTTTTTTTTTTGCGAAGTAGAACGTTGGGCGGTATGCTGTTGTCGTTGAGTTGATCCCGCTGGTTTCCGCCACATCGTTGTGGTCGTGGTGGGTATGCACCCCACGCGCTTCTTCTGTAGCAGAGCGGGTTTGGTTGGGAGACGGATGCCTGGGATGGATTCAGACCGAACGCATGCTAGCATGCATGCACTGCTGCTGTATTGAATTTGGCTACGTCGGTACAGCAGAAGTAGAAGTTTGTTTTCCCTGGGCCCAGGTTTGTTCTGTATGCCATCCACCTGAAAGTATAGGTCTCTCACACGTCCTCCATCATCTATGAGATCATGTTTGCTGATTTGCTGCGTCCTGATTTTGGGTGCTGCTCTCTCTCTCCCAAGAGCCTGCGTTCATTTTTGAAGTGATTGCAACGGGAGGAATCAACCGGCAGCGGCTTCGGTTGGTTGGTCCGTGGCAACCACACCGCATATCCAATGCATACTACAGCTGTTTGTTGCGGTATCACCTTACATGTAGTATCCGTGTGCAACTGCTGTCGTTGGAATGAAGAACCTCGATCTGCCCATCTGAACCAGGTGTGTGTGCATTGCGATTTTTTTTTCTCGTCCCTGCATGTTGTAGACCATGCCATGCGTGTGCATCTGTGCATCTGCATGGCTTTTTCCTTTGGGGGAGGGTGTGCGAGACAAAAAATTACCAGAAATCAACAATACGGAGATCAGCCGTATTTTCGTTGTGTATGCATAGAATAGAAAAATCTACGCGTCGTCACTGTCTTATCTTTGCATTCTTTGCGTGCGTGCAAATTTTTTTATTTGAAGACAACAACAAGCATGTGTGTAAGTCCTCCTATATTTGTGATTTTCGGGGTCTCACCCTTATGAGTACATTGATTATACGACACAACAGCCTGGGTCACGCCTTTTGGAGGAATGTAAAAAGCTAAAAAGCTGGAGTTTTTCGTTCTCTCTCCCCGCCTTTCTGTCCCCTGCAGTGTGTGTCTTCATTTTTTCAAGCGGGAAGGGTTCAACAATCCCTAACCTTGTGTTTTCTCAAAGATTATGGGCTTTCACGCCTACTTGCATGTAAATCGTAACCTTCCTTTGGAGAGGCTGAAGGGGTAGCCAGGTTGCCGATCCAACCATGTGGATGTCGGTGTAGCGTACTTTGCAAGTATAATGTCGCACACAGAGATTCTACCCCTCAGCCTTGTGGTCCAAAGGGTAGCCAGGTGGTCGATCCAACCATGGGGATGTCGGTGTAGCATACTTTGCAAGTATAATGTCACACACAGAGATTCTACACCGCAGCCTTGTGGTCCAAAGGGTAGCCAGGTGGTCGATCCAACCATGGGGATGTCGGTGTAGCATACTTTGCAAGTATAGTGTCGCACACAGAGATTCTGCCCCGCAGCCTTGTGGTTCAAAGTCCAAAGGGTGGCCAGGTTGCCGATCCAAACATACGCATGACCGGGCATGTGGGAATTCGGAAAGTGTTTTCGCACCTATGCATACGCGCCTGGCCAAGTGGATAGCGCTAGTTCGTGTGTACACAGAGGGAAGAGAGTGCTGAACTCTTCTCGCATTAAAAATTGAAGGCGAAGTACCGCAGGATGGGAGGGTAGAGAGAGGCTCTTCTGTGTGACCACGGGTTGGAATAAACGGCACTAGTGCTGTGAGCGCTGATTTGAAGTGAAGAACAAAAAAAAAAAAAAAAAACGTGCCCAAACAAGTTTCTGTGGGTGACGATTAATTATTGTGGATTACCAAAACCGACGCCAGTATGTGTTATTAGCGAGAAGAGGGATAGGAACGACTGAATCGATCCTTGTCGCGATAAAACAGGAGTAAACGTTACTTCCAAGTACAAGTTTCGAAAACAGGAGTGAAAGCTACAAGTTTCGTTTTCGGACGCCAAACATCGAGCAACCAATAACAAGACAGCAGTCCGGCGAGTTCACTCCCCTGTGCACCCCCCCCCCCCCGGCTGGGGCATCCGAACGCATACCAAAAAACTTGCAGGACGTTCGTCAGTAATATGTGAAAAACCCATACTGTGTGTATACAGTCCCTGTGGACGGGAGGTCAAGGTTTGCTTGAGTGCACATGTTGACCTGCCTGCATGCATATTTCAACGGCAGAATTTGGTCCTGGGGGGGGTTCTGTGTAGCATTTTTTTCCCAGGCGTTGCTTGAATTTCCCTTGCCGGGAAAAAAAATGGCATTTCCTCCCCCCCCCCCCCCTCCCAATGCATGATGCTGGTGCAAGATTCGCTCTTGGGATTTCAGTACGCAACTCTTCTGTAGACAGACACACCACTATCTTGGGCACGCCGCGCTCAGATATGGTCATGACCGCAGTGGCGGGCGGCGCAACAGCGTGAAAAATGATACTAGGATTAGCCCGTGCAGAGTGTTTCGACGGCACGGGACCGAAGAACGAACATTGGGGAATGATAGGGGGCACGTGGTTGGGAAGGAATACGAACATGTGAAAACTTACAATCTTGATGTTGTATTCTGCGACACTGCTGGCATCTATCTCTCAACGACCGTTGTCCTTGTCGTGTTCCTTTGGCTCACGGGCGTGATGTGATATGATGTGATGTGATATGACGCAATGTGATGTGATGCAGCAGTACGAGCGATGCCATGTGATGTACACGATGTCATGTGAACTGAACGACGTGATGTGACGCGACGCCATGTGATGTGATACAGTACAAGCGATGCCATGTGATGTGCACGATGTCATGTGAACTGAACGATGTCACGTGATTGTGATGTGATGTGATGCGGATGACAGGTGCTTGTTCTGGCCGTGGTAGTCCACCTCATCGCGTGCAGGGACTGGCCTCCGTACCTCGTCAAGAACGTCCCATTAGGTACGTCTTCACGCTACATGTGACGTCTGTTGCTTATGTGGTAGTTGGTAGTTGTTGGTGATGGTGTTGGTGATGGTGATGGTGATGGCTGTGTAAATGGTGTTGTTGTGGTGGTGCTGTTGCTGTTGGCGGTTGTTCTCTGACTGCTGTTGTCGCCGTAATAGTCGTGGGTGTCGTACTGGGTGTTTTGTATGTGGTGCCTCTCTAGATATTGATTGACCTTGGTTATTTTTATTTCAGGAACAAAACGTTCATCTCTTCTTCCACAGGTAATCAATGAATTCATAGTGTTGTGTGCGTATGGATGCCCATTTTCTTTCTAACCCATGACGACCCCCCGCCCCCACCTCATCTGGTGTCTGTCGTTTTCCGTACCGTGGAACATACCGCACCGTTTCAGTATGCGTCACCGGGGTTGCGGGGTTCATCCACCTGTCGGGGGTGGTGATATCCTTCGGTTTTTGGGAGTACTCGTCGCCATCGCTGTGGTCCAACTGCTTCTTCCAGGGAGTCGTGGTCTCCACCGGCGCGGGATTGTATTTCGCGGGCGCAGTCGTCAGGGTAAGCTTAACCATAAAACCCTAACCCTAACCCTAACCCTACGCCTTGTATGTCGTCGGCGTCGTTGTCGGGTTAAGCTAGCTGCTAACCGTTTCCCTGGCCCTTTACCGTTGTGTTTTAACCGTGTCCCTGACCTTTTACGGTTGTGTTTTAATCGTATCCCTGACCCTTTACCTTTGTGTTTCGGCTGCCGCGTTATTAGGGTAAGCTAAGCAATCGTATCCGTAGAGCTCGACGGGCTCATGCGTGATACCACGGCCGTTTTCACTCCTTGTGGGACTTGGTGCGAAAACAGCACGGTTCGTTTCGCTCGTCGCACTACATTAGTAGTGCTCGTGATTCCAAGGCATTCGATATTCGCCTTCGTCGACAAGAAGAATGCTGACCTTACCCGGGAACTGTTGTCCGATTTTGTATTGTTTTTTAATAAAGTTCATTTCGCTTATCGTGCGAGTGATCTCGGCGTACTGGTGATTCCCAGGCATTCGTTCTTCGCCTTCATCGACTACAAGAATGCTGGTCTTACCCGCGAACTGTTGCCCGATTCTGTTTGTTTTGCTTTGTTTTTTTCGCACAGGTGTATCGCAACTACAAGGTGTTGATGCTGCACACCGTGGACATGTTGCCTCCCACGGTACAGATTTTGATCGTGCAGGCCCCGGTGTGGGTGGCGGCTATGTTCTTGCTTATTCCTTCGGTGGCCAGCTTTGACTTCGAAGCAAACAGGTGCGTGCGTCCTTACAAACGCTTAGAAAAACGATATCCGTTCTGTAGGGTGCGCACAGAAGCGTTGTTGTTGTTGTTGTTGTTGTGTGTTTGTCTTGACATTATAAACCCATTCCGGTCTTCGCTCAGTACCCGTATTTACCGCCTGATACGTCCAACATGTGAACGATGGTTTTCTGAAAAATATTCACAGCTCCGAATGTCATGAGGTAAAACAAAAAATACACGTAGAAGTTTTCGGTCTCCTCGTTTATACAGACTTGACAACAGCAGTGAGAGAGCAGTGATGCCAGCGGGAACAATGTGGCGGTACCTGTATCCCCTTGCAATTCTATCCACACGTGCTCATGGTTGGTTGGCGACGACAATGTCGGCGGGGAAAGATACTCCGTGTTGTGGCCTCTCTATCCTCCGGACAAACGAACAAACCAGATAGGCCAGGCCCCATGGTTGTTTCCCTTTTCCGGAGCCAGCCAGCGTGTGCGTGACATTTTCTTTGTCATGTGGCAACTGCCTGGGTATTCAACTCCGCCGCCGTTCTCCGCTATATGCATATGTGCATACAGACGACTGCCTGCCTGCCGCCTTTGGCCGGCCGGGTGGGGTGGTGGTCTCCAAGTCAGTGGTGGTCTCCATGTCGGAGTATTCATGTATTCATAATTGTCGGAGAGTTCAGAAATTTCTTGTGGTGCGTGGCGTGCCGAACGCCTCGTGAGCTCCCGGGCCGGCAGTCCGGGCCAGACCCCCTCTGGCGTGTGAACTGCCGTGTGATGCCGCAGCGGACACACAAGCAGCAGTGACCGTCATGATTCTTGTCTCATCAGATGTTTGTTCTTTGTAGCCCTCGGAATTCGCCACGTCCATCAAGGCGTCTTCTTCCATTCCCCCAACGGACGAGAGTTTTTTTTGCTTTAGATAAGTTCGATGTGGGAGGTTTTTATTCTGTTTCCCCCATCCTTTGTTTGCGCTGACATTCAGTTTCTTTCTATTTTTTCTGTGGTGGGCCCGTTAAAAGGTGCTAAGGTGTGTCGATGAAAATGACCCGAGGTGTGGTTGAGAAAATATTTCCTTGACTTAACTCAACCTCTTGGTTGTATTAGTACATATTTTCTTCAATACCGTGGCTGACTCCCTATTGAGTCTGTTCTTAGTTTTAAGCATATTCACCGAAGGATAGGTGATACCAGCCGGCACAAAATGTGTTTAGGTCGAGCGAGAACAGGAGAAAGACTGACACGTCAGGCGCTAACGATCGACGCGTGATATACGTGAGTTATATTTTATATGCTTACTTCACCGTTTGGTGCATTTTTTTTTGTGTAGAGAGTATTTTCGAACAAGCACAGACAAATCACAGCAACAGCAGAGCTGCAGTAGAGATAGATTTAAGGGTCGTGCCAATGCCGGTGGGCGGTCCGAAGTACATGGACGGTGGGCGAGAACGCCATTATAGCGTTCTTTCATCTCACTCGACGTTGATGTTTTTTCACACCCTCCCCCTCTGTGTTGTGTGCACATTACATGTGTGATGGGCTCATTTTCTCTCTCTTTTTGTGGGTTGGTTTGTTGCAGGTGCAAGGGTAACGCCCGATACGTGCTGCTCGGCGCTTTCAACTACGCGGGGCTGCTGGTGATCGGGTCGGTTTACCTGCTCTGGAAGATGAGGGATGCTCGCAGACAGGTGCGTGTCCTCCTTACTACATGTTGGCAGCGGTGGGAGACGCTGCTTTATTCGGTCCTGGTGATAGGCGTATGTAGGATAGGGTTAGGTATGTTAATACTGTGTTTGAATGAGAGGGGGGGGCTCGTATCCCTAACCCTACCCCCTGCTAACATGAAGATCAAGCTTTCCGCGCGAATGCTACTGGCCCTCGTTTACCGTTACACTACCGCATCTTGGTCACGAACGTCCCCTCAACGACGCAGTCCGTCGTCTAAGGATATCGGTTTCAGAGTTGACGAGACGCGCCACGCACCAGAGTGAATTACATGCACTTCTATGCATACCAAGTAGCGATATGGCCACACTTTTCTGTGCAGAATAGAAAACAAGGAGCAAGAAGATTTGTTTATTTTGTCAGTATGACCCAACGAATTGGCAATGAATCCATAGCGTCAGCGAAAATTCTGTTTTCCACGATTAGTTTTTTTTTTTCCTTTGCGTCACTCACCCACGTACGTATGTCACGACGCTATGATAGTGCGTACGATATCATGTGTACTGGGATGTATCTCACGACGTTAGCACGTATGATACCACGTGTACAGGTGATCCGCCTGTTGGTGCTGCACACGAATAAGTACGTTTCTCACTTGCAGCAGTACGTATGATACTTGGCGATCCGCCTGTTGGTGTCGCAAACGAACAAGTCTGTACTGTATCTCGCGACAGCAATACGTGTGACAACCCCCGCTGTCTCCCCCTTCCAGCAGCACGTATCGTAATACCCCCTCCCTTACTTTGCGATCGGTTCGCTCTTGCCACCGCACTCAGATGACCGAGTATCGGGCGATGATGCTATCGCTGGGGTCACTGCTGCTCACGTTGGCGGCGGTAAACCTGACGATGGGGGCGATAGCGCAGGACGACACCCTCACTCGCCGCATCGCCTTGCTCAACAACATGGTCAGGGGCCTCCTGCTCTTCTGGCCCGTGATCTTCACCCCACTCTGCAAGTACGCCAAGCGGGACCAGCGATACGCGGAACGGTTTTCGGCAGGCATGAGGCCGTCCATCACTCCTGCGATGCTCAGGTAACCGGTAACTCAAGAGCGTGGCGGTGTTTGCGTTTTATTGTTTTCTTTCTTGCATTCATGCGCTGAGAGATCCTGAGAGCGCTCGTGGGCGCAGAAATCCTTCTGAGTCGCTACGGACCATTTGTAGTTCTTGTTGTTATGTGTGTGTCAATGTTGTGTTTTTTTGTAGCGTATTTGATTTGCGCGATGGGATCTTCACATCACACACGATACCTCAGTGTTATCCCCATGCCGGCCCCATCGGCAAAGAGCGCCTGCAGGCGTAGAGATGTTGCTGAGTCGTTACGGACCACTTGTTTTGTGCAAGTATGTGTACGTGATTAAAATTGAATTGAGATTATTGATGAGCGCTCGCTGAACTTGAATCGGTCCGTTTGTCTTGTCTTGTCTTGCCTTGTCTTGTCTTGTCTTGTCTTGTCTTCTCTTCTCCATGGGCAGGGCGTCTCTCGCTGACCAGCTCAAGGTGGACAAACTGTGGGCACTGTTCGAAAAGATAGCGGAGGAGAGACTGCGGCCAGCCTTGCCCGGGTTCTACAAGGTACCTATGTACTGCTGTACAGTAAAATTACTACAACCTGTGGGCGTGGGCGGTGTGCTCCGTGCTGTTTTGTGCTGCATTCTGCTTGCCTCGATATGACAAATAACACACACACAACCTTTTTTGTTTTGTTTTTGGCGTTTTTCCTCGCTTAGGACTGACTTGTTTTCATTTGCAAGTCGGGTAGCAACCAAAGCCCGTACACACATACTGCTGTCTTGCCAAAGTTTGCAGTGGTGCTCCAAGAAGCGGGTAGCGGCATGCGTTCGATGTTGCGGACAATTTGCCGCACGTTCGGTACAGGCGCTGACGTTCTCTATTCTCGATCGCAAAAGTGAGCTGACGACCTGGTCCTAAATGTTGGGTCCTTTGGTTTGATTTTGATGCCAGGCGGTAATGGAGAGAGATAAGGAGGAGGGCCACTTTCAGAGGCAAGCGATGACGATGGACATCATGGACACATATATCGCGGACAATGCGGTCTGCAGGGTGGACCTTACCGAAGCCTGTCGAGATAGGATATTGGCTTCAGAGGTCACCAGGTAGGGATTCGGTTCCAGCTTTCCTCATCCCTCGTGTCTTTCCTACAATACGAGGTAGGTTCGTTACCCGTTTGGTTTACGGTACATACGTCGCGTGTTTTTTTTTTATATTTTCAAGATGCACCAGGTAGGTGCACAATCCCCTGCCTTTTGGCGCGGCCGGGTAGGGTGCTACCTATTTCTATCATTCTATCGCAGGTGCCACTTTACAACATTTGAAGGAGATGTGAATGATAGGGCAACATTTTTTTAAATGCTGTAGTTTATACGGGTGCGGTCTGCGGTCTCTCGTACCAGGAGCAGCTTGCTTCCGTTTCCTCTGGCCGGTGCAATAGACCGCTCGTGTTTGCAGAGCAGTGTCAGAACGATAGATGAGCGATTGTTGATTTGGCCGAAGGCACTTGACATTGACGGCTGGCTGGCAATGCATTCGACAACAATTGACATTGGCACCCATGTATGCGGCGACGTTGATGGCCGGCTGTGCATGCATACTAATAATATAGGACATTTGATGTTGACTGACATGCTGCGGCGGCGGCTGGCTATGCATACGATACGACGACACAGGTATACCATCTTCAGTGAGGCAGCCGCGGAGGTGCTAGAGGTACTGCAGGAGAGGTGCGAGATGGCCTTCCAGGCAAGCCCTGCCTACGAAGAACTGCTGCGAAAGGCGGAGCAAGACGAGGCCCAGATGGAAGCCCTTGACAAGGTAGGTGGGGTAGGGACTGCCTGTTGACCTACAACAGTATGAGGAAGAGGGGGGGGGTTCGTGTCTGTATCCCTATCCCTACCCCACCTCGTACCCCCTACAATACTTAAACCAAGTTGTTTTTTTTTCGCGAAGGCTACTGCAAGGATCCGCAGGTGACACAAGATACCACAACCCTTGGACCGATTTCAAAGCTCGATTTATCAACAGCAGAAAGAGTCGCAGCGCCGAAAATGGCGACGTTGAAGCCGTCTGGTCGAGATCTCTCCGAAACGTATCGTTTCGTTTACAATATGCATCCTCTTCGTCGTGGAGTAGTCGAGCTTTGGAAATCGGTACACGGGCGTGTGATATCTAACGTCGTGCCACCGGCAGCAGTGTAGAATACTCCTTTTTTCCCTCTTGCTTCTAAGAATGTTACTGCTTGCTGTGTTCAACGTCTTGATGTCTCAGGCGAACCTCCTGCCGAAGCGAAAGGCCGTGGGATTCGACTTCGACGAACGCCAAACCTACAACTCGAGATCCGACCGCTGGACCAATTCGACGGTGGCCGCGAGGTGAGACTTGTTGGGTTTGCTGTTGTTTTGTTTCTCTTGTTGGTTCTTCGGGCGCCTGCGTTTTTGTTTGTTTGCTCGCCGAAAGCTAATAGTGACGTGCGTCAAAGGCGATAAATAAAACTATTGGTGTCACCAACACCACGCCGTACCCACGTTTTCATCTCGCGGAAACTTACAGCGACGTGTATCAAGGGCAAAAAAACTATCATTGGTTAGACCAACATGGTATACCGGTCCCATGTTTGCATTTTTTGTTTGCTGGCCAAAACCTAATAGCGGCGTACGGCAGTACCGTGGTATGATGTATCACGGGCAACAAACTACCATTGGTGAGACCAACACCATGAACCGTACCTTACCCACGTGTGATTCTCATCTCTTGCATAGCTTCGCTGGTTGTGTCAGTTCTCTGGGCGGAGTGCACATGCTGCACGACCACCGGGAGCAGTACGTGCCAGTGCGTGAGGCATCCAGGCAGAGAAAGTGATCTGCCGAGATTCTTTCCGGGCATTTCTTTTGTCTTTTTATTTCCCGTATGCCGTCGCCCCCAAGGTTGGTTTGACGAAGCGCACAGGGGCATACAACAGTTGCAGCCGCCTGCAGTGTCGGAAGCGATCGTTACCGTACATGTAGTCCTGAGCCGTTGAGCGTATCGCCGGCGGGGGGAGTGGCATGCCGGACCGCAGGTTTCGGATACAACGGGCATGCTGTGCTTCGTTACCATTTTTTTTTTCGCAAAATTCGTAGCTACTTTATTTTGTCCAACGGTGTGTTCGTAGGGTACGTCCCGAGGCATACCGACGGTATACTATTACCACCGGTATATATATATGTACAGATACCCTACCGAGCGTCTCGGTGCGATCTGTACAGGCTTCCATACCATACCGAGAATACGGGTATGCCCTTGAATATTGAGTATTGCCGAGGTGCTGGTACCGGTACCGGCATAGCCTTCCCCGGTACCAGTATTGCATTCCGTACCCTGCCGAACATGTTGGTACGCTCGGTATTGACCTCCATACCGTGCCGCGAATACCGGTATGCCCTTCAAAATTGCTGAGGTACCGGTACCCGTACGAGCTTCCATGCCCTACCAAACCTCTCGGTACGCTCGGTAGACATCCATACCCTACCGTGAATACCAATGCCGTACCGAACACACCCTTTCTGATTGTTTGCTTTTCAGTATCAACCAGTGTTGGTTCAGCATTTTACTAGAGTCCTGGGACCACAACCCTTCCCTCGCCCCGCTTGCAAGGCCTGCACGCACCGCCCACCCGCCCGCCCGCACCGGCTTCGTCAAATTTGAGGATCTGCTCCGTTCGTTCCCAGGGTCCACTACCGGCCCCACCCCTTGCTGAGGCCTACGCAGACATCCCTGCCGTCCCTCCTCGGGGTCGGAGTTACTTTATTAATCGTCCCTTCTCCCCGGTTCATGTTGGGGCGAGAGCCCGCCTTCCAGGACACTTAGCACCGTCCGTAGGTTGCATACGGATGATAACACACCCCCTGGACCGATTTTCAGAGCTCGACTACCGTAGGCCACATGACACAAGATAACACACCCCCTGGACCCCGATTTTCAGGAGCTCGACTACCGTAGGTCGATAGCTGACACAAGATAACACACCCCCTGGACCGATTTTCAGAGCTCGACTACCGTAGGCGACATGACACAAGATAACACACCCCCTGGACCGATTTTCAGAGCTCGACTACCGTAGGCGATATGACACAAGATAACACACCCCCTGGACCGATTTTCAGAGCTCGACTACCGTAGGCGATATGACACAAGATATCACACCCCCTGGACCGATTTTCAGAGCTCGACTACCGTAGGCGATATGACACAAGATAACACACCCCCTGGACCGATTTTCAGAGCTCGACTACCGTATGCGATATGACACAAGATAACACACCCCCTGGACCGATTTTCAGAGCTCGACTACCGTAGGCGATATGACACAAGATAACACACCCCCTGGACCGATTTTCAGAGCTCGACTACCGTAGGCGATATGACACAAGATATCACACCCCCTGGACCGATTTTCAGAGCTCGACTACCGTAGGCGACATGACGCAAGATATCACACCCCCTGGACCGATTTTCAGAGCTCGACTACCGTATGCGATATGACACAAGATAACACACCCCCTGGACCGATTTTCAGAGCTCGACTACTCCATGACCAAGAGGATGCACAAATGAAACGGTACATTTTCGGAAAGCTCTCTCTCGACGAGACGGCTTCAACGCCGACGTCTTCGGCACTACTGTACAGCAGTAGTACCACTTTCTGCTGTTGAGAAATCGAGCTTTGAAAATCGGTCCAGGGAGTGTGATATCTTACGTCATGTCACCTGCGGTACCCCACGAGAACGAGGATGCTAATATCAAGCGATGAGTTTTCGGAAAGCTATAGCATGTCCCCAATGTCACCATTTCGACACCGCCACTAGTTGTGCTGTGGAGTAGAGTGTGTGGTATCTTCTGCAATCAACGGTGTTTTATTCTGGTATCTGCCCTTTAGACAGTACCCGTGCTTTCATGCAAGATTTCGTAGATAGCACGCACATCCGGAGTCGAGATCAAGCTATAATAGATCCCGCCCCTCTACAGCACAGTGGGGTATCGTTCCGTCCCTGCATCGCGTAGGGATGCGAGGTCAATGGTCTAACGACTACGGCATGCGTATGGGCGCACACTACTAAGATACCTGCTTTCCGCATCGGAAGTTGAAGGCCTGCTGTTACCTCGCAGAAAGAGCTGTTGTGACGACACAAACGCGAAAGTTTGCACGAACGCTGGGGATGAGATCACTCCCTCCTTCCGTGTGAGACAAGCCGACAATGTCTTGAATCATCCACTGCTGTACGAGTAACTTCACGGCGAAAGACAATAAACAAGCCAATCATCGTCGACGTCAGTTGGACCAGGTTAGACGGTACCTGACCGTAGACCGGAACGGTTTTCGATTTGAAAACATCAACAATCACCATCCACCACGCATCTACGTGGAGCTGCAGCGGAGCACGACTTTTCTTAGCGCATCTACTGTATCAAGTAAACAAGGCGCGCCTGCGGAGTGGGGGCTCATCAGAGCGTAGTATCTAGTATTGTCATTAGGGCGTGATGCAAGTGTGTTGGTGTGAATTAACTGCCAGCTGCCATCATCTAAAAACGTTTGCCGAGCTCGTATGTAGCTCACACAGCTAACGTGTGTTTAGCTCGATTAGCCAAGCGAACCTCAAAAAGATATTTTTTTTTTGACAAATCTGTACATAGGCAACGACGTGGTTTAAGGGTGCCGGCGCGCGCGCGCAATGTGGTCGTTAACTATCGCCCTGCGGCCCGCGCCCGCCCCGCCCGCCCACCCGTCTCGTCTCGTCTGGTGACGTGACCACGAAAACTATGTTCTCTCCAGGGTCAAGACCTTCTTCTTAGGGTTAGGGTGCTGCTATTGGACGAGGGCGACGACGAACCGGGGGGTGCCAAGGGGAGGGGGAGGGGGTGGTGCCAAGGGGCACCGTCGCCGCAAACGGCGGCACCCTCCCCCCCACCGCGATGCCGCCGTGAGGTCGAAGGGCGGGGGGGGGGGG
>FN649729.1:5510498-5525022 GCA_000310025.1 Ectocarpus siliculosus | reverse complement strand
CGGGTTGGGGTGGGAGGGGTTTGTGTGTAAACCCCGGGAGGGTGGGGGGGGTTTCTCCCCCGCGGGCCCCCTTTGGGGGGGGGGGTGGCCAGGACTTTTTTTTTTTTTGCCTTGGTCGGGCAGAAAGGTTTTTTTTATTTTTCCCCGAAAGTAACCAAAAAGGGTCCCAACTACCGGGGAAGCTTTCCTCCCCTGGAAAGGGGGGGGGGGGGGGGGGGGGCGTTCTTCCGCCGCCGCCGTCGGATTGGTGGTCTCCACGCGCAAAAGCTACAATCCCACTCCACCAGCAACACTGATTCATGCGCGAACGACCGAGAAAAATCCCGACCGAAAAAAAAGCACACGCGGCTGGCACGCCGCATTGATTGGTTGTCCGCGGCACCACATAAATCTCCGGAGATCCGCTGCACCGCAGCACAGTAGTACCTGTGCGTCGAGAAACTGTTCCGAAACTTCTTCGTCCTCCGGGCGGTAGATGACGGCGTCTGACCCGACCATGTCTCCGTCCGGCGAGAAGCCTACCGCCGTCCATTGCTCGGCCTCGGCCTCCACCTGTGTTTGCCGATGACCACGGCCGTCGTACCGTGGGGGTGGGGGTGGGAGGTGGCCGGCAAGGGCGAAGCAGGGTGTTGTTTTTTTAAAGCTTTGCGAGAGCTGCTGGTGATGGACTGGTGGTGTGGTGGGTGTCTTGTTTCTTTTGCGATGAGAAGTCCCGCCTTGATGGTGATATTTTTTGCTCTTTTTTGTACTCCGGTTAGCCTTCCGGTGACTTCAATTAGAGCAGCTAGAAACGAGAGGCGACAGACTGTCGAGGTTTCATATAATATTGTACGGGAGTTGTTCTGTGCCCAAGAAATCGAGCACGTTCGCGTAACGATTCGGTAAAAATATTTGTTTTGTGCCCAAAAAAAATAGGAAACGTATGTGCCAAGGGCATCGATGCTTCCTGCGAGCGCTCGCCAGTCCAAACGACAAAAGGCGTCGGCGTGTGAGGCACCCTTTGCGGGAGGAACACCTAAACCTTCACGGCCTTTTACGTTTGAAGATGAGATGGAAACGAAAACGAAAATAACTCAATCGGGAAAGTAAAACTGCAATACGCGCAGACAGCCGTAAGTCATGGTTATTTCAAACAAAGAAAATTACACCAGAAGAGAGCGGTAGATAGCGATGCGGTTGTTCGTAGGGTCCCCATAGTTCTGAGGACGGCGGTGTGTGCACGGACAAAATGCTCTCTGATCGGTGATTTGTGGTATGCTCTTGTCGAACTCAGGGAGGGTATCAACCTTTCCCTTTTCAGTGATGCAAGCAAGACCGGTATCGGAGGAGGGTTGAATGACAACAGGTTCTCCTATAAACACATGCATACACACACATACATCCATGTTCTATTTTCAGTGCAGCAGGATTTCTGTCTATGTGTTGATTTGGCCCTCGTGGGATGTTATTTGCCTGTGACCACGGACGGCGTCCGCGTAGGTTGCACCGGACAGGCGCTGAGCGGGAAGTGGGCAGAAACCAAACGGCATCGTCCCGACGACGGCAACAACAAACAACAGAAGAGCTGTCTCCTGCGCTGCAGGCAAGGCAACAAGTTATCCTCTTCTTGACAGGGCTCTCTCTACCTATTGGCTCACCATGAAGGAGACTGTGTCCGTGTCGTGTGTCCAGTAGATGACGAATCCGTGGGTTGGAGAGTGCTGATCAGCAATACATGTTGTGGCAACAAGGCAAAAAAGGGCATCGCAAAAAAATGGGCGGCGTATGTTGCGCAACAAGATTGGACGGGGGCTGGGGCACAGGAACAGCGTCAAAAACAATTTGCTGTATGTACCGCATCTTTCTTTTGTTTTTCAGGACGAAAAACCAGTAGACACACCGCATGCACATATGTATCTCCTCATCCAAATCGGAAAACTCACCGAGTGCTTGCCCCCAAGAAAACATAAGTTCCTGTTTGTGCCCCGTTGCTGCCATGTTTTGGCAAGGATCTTGTGATATACCGCAAAACCGCCAAGGTTGTCCACCAATTTCTGAAGTAGCCCCGGTCAACGATCTAATACATATATCGATAGCGGGGGGGGGAACTCAAAACCTCTTCTCCCGCTGGCTCTATATTCATACTTTATTCCCATATACGAAACGAATGCAACCTTCCCGCCGTTTCTAACTGCACCTTGGTAGTGTTATCAGCACAGGACACCATGAAAAAAGTGTCGTATGTGCTGGCACGTGGAGGTTTGCCTGTTGGGTGGAGATATCGACGGTCGATCGTAGCAATGGCCTAGTCTCCCAGAGTTTGAACGACCCCAGTGTATTCTGCTTGTGCTCACCACCACGGACCGTAAGCCCCTGAGTCATCAGCAGAAGCTATATAATACAATAGTGACATCAGTTACTGGTGTCAACCCGCAGTTTAGGAGATTGGAGTAAGGGGCGGCGAGCACAGAAGTACAAGACACTGGGTGTCGGTATTATTTGCGGAGATTGTTGGCCATTACTCTGTACGGTTCTCGATGTTACCACCACAGAAGCAGTTTTGAGCGCGCCAACACACCCTCCCCGCTGTTGTAGGGTGCCTGCTAGTGGCATCAGTACTAAGGTGCAGTCAGAATGCTAAACTGACCTTATTTGCGCCTGCCGTTTTGGCTCGTTTGACTTGAATTTAGACTAGTGTTAATTTTGTCTCGATTTCTAAGGGGTCGTGTAGAGGTAGACTAATGACATGTACCTTTATGTTTAGAGCAAGCAGCCTCTACTGCCGCCGAGTGCGAGAATCAACGATTTCTATTAATAGTCCCGATGCCTTCCGGCGACTGGTTTTGTGTGTCTCGTGCGTGCATTTTCTGGTGCTCTTGCGGTCTCTTTCAAAATCAATCGGCATCAATAATAGCTTGGGTTCCATCCCTGAATCATTTCCACAACGTGCAAATCAACAAAGGAAGACCATCGTGACCCTACATCTCACTGTTATTCCGTGCTCTCAAGGGAACATGTGTATCGCCAGTTCACACCAAGTGCCTGCCGACGGGTGAAGCCGGAGGATCGATCCGTGATCGCCACGTTCTACTGTGAAACGAAACAAGTGATGGGCGCCCGGTGATGTGGGCTGCTACATCGCTTCACACTTAAAACGGTGGCCACTTCCGGTTGTATTCCAGCAAAGGCCGGTTCTCGCTGGTTCATCACCCCAACCCGCCGTTCGCGCCGGCATGCACATGGAAATTAATGTCAGACACAACAAAAGAATTAATACCACCACTTAAACGGCAATCGGTTGCAACAACTCTGTTCCGGGGACTAAATAGATCACCCTTCTTTACACGACACTCCGGGGTATGGCCTGCCCTGCTAAGCTAGCAGACCTCTTGTTGGGACACACGACTGTTTCGCCTGAATACACTGTACCCGCCACGGCATGGGTTGGCAACAATATGTAGTGACGGATGCGGGTGTGTGCGTTGCAGGGACCGATTTTGGAGAACGGCACAGACAGGAAAAACGAAAAAAAAATTATCCGCAAGAGCCCGACCACCCGCGCGGGCACACGTTCATGTCCCACCACGCGAGCCGCTTCTCTCCCTGCTGTGTCTGAAACGTGGTGTAGCTTGCGGCACCAAACAGCTGGCCGATTGCACCCCACTCCCTGTACACACCTACCCTTCTTTCGCGTCTTGTGCTTTGTACTGCGCGTATCCAACTCAGGGTGACCCTGCTATTTCCCAATCCCGTTTAACAATTCGGCTGTTCATGTACACATGTGCATGTTGCGGGAACTGGTGTGATACAGCCACTACATGTTTTAGTCATGCGGCTTACCATGAACTCGTACTCATCGAGGTCGCTGACTTCGCAATTCGATCCCGACTGTGCTGCAGTAGACACTGCGAGAGCAGCCAAGACGACCAGGCCGAGCGGGCGGATCGCGGTAGACACCATGGCCATCATTGCCCTGCTGTGGTGTGGTGTGGCGGCAGCACGCTGTGATCCCGTCCTCTCGGTTCGATTGACTTCACAGCTGTCCGCAGGAGGGATTCAAATCCGATTGCCAAGAGAGGATCCAGATGCGGGCTTGGAGCTCGAGCGTATCGAAGCACGTCGATGGGTGATTGGCGTGCGTGGCGGGGCTGTGTTCTTGGCGTGGAGAGAGACGGGTTGTGTGAGAGAGAGGGAGAGGAATCCGATGTGAATGGCCATCAGCGGGCATGATGCTGAGAGGAAAAGAGAGGAAAATTATGGATACCAGTGCCGGCGTACCTGGCATCAGCGAACCAACACGCCTCCCGGGGATACAGCAGTATTGTAGTGTGGCTTCATGTTTTGTGGTAGGAGCAGCAGCAGCTCTCGTAATCTCGTAGTGGAGATTTTGCTGTCTCCGATCCTATCCCCAATCTCCAACCCAAACAATGTGCCCACAGACAACACCACGATCGAGCTAGCAACGACGGGTGGGGCGCGTAACCTTGATCAGGGTGTGTTGCGTCTGCATGCCGGGCCAAGAACCAAAGACCTGATCCCCGGGGTGGCTTCCAGAACTTTCCCCGCCGACAATCTCCGGAGATTTTTTGTCCGTCATCTCATCATCTCATCTTTGCGGCGGCCGGGGTCTCCTCGCACACGCACACAATTCCTTTCATCACATCACGTCCCTCCGGCAGTTGTACCACTGCAGCAGAAGATCGTCAAGATGATTTCCTCGTCGCTGAAGGCAGCTGCACTGGCTCTCTTGGCAGGGGCACACGTGGGCGTGTCTCAGTTCACCGACTCGTGCGACGCGTCCGCCGTGGATGGGTACGATTTCGAGGTATGTGCGCTGCGTGCGCATGTTCCCAGAGAGAAAGAGAGTTGTCACGTATTTTACATGATGATACGGTTCAAAATACGTATGTGTGTAGTACCAGCTATCGACGCGCGGGACGCGCGTAGGATGGGTCCGGTTGACGTTGTGTGTGCACGAACTAGTCAACAAATGTATGGCGAGAAAAGGGGCTGTGACGGTGAAAGGCTGTGGACAGACCGGCGGTGCATTTCCCGCGTGAGCTCTACTGTGATGGCCGGAAGGGATTCGAAGCTCCCCGACTTTTTTTTGTTCCTTCGTGTGTTGTACGGTGTGCACGTGTGCCTGCCACCACGCCATCTTGCGACTGCTGCTACGCCCTGCTAAGAGGGATAAGAGGCGTGAGCATGCCATGCTGTCGCTGACCCTTCTTGTTTCCCCCAAGCCACGTACATGTCATGTACAGACAGACGTTTGTGCATCTTCCGTATTATCCATGTGGTGCGTATTTGTCGTCCCCCGAGCCGTTCGATCTCGGAACTCTCCGCCGAAAACGGAAAACACAACAAACACGGCTGCCCCCCTTCCTACACCTTCCGCCTGCACCAACTTGTGCTGTCGTGGGCAGGTCATGCCAGAGGATGGCTATGAGATCCGCTGGACGTTGAACAACGACACCAAGATGATAGCGATCCAGGTAAGATATCATCATGGATCCTCATAGCTGTATTGTAGAGAAGCGGTTAAGGCGGAGGTGACGTACTGGGATCTACAACATGAACGGCGGCGGGAAGCGCATGTGGTAACGAGGTTACCGTTGGCTCTTTCTCCAACTCTGGGCCCTCGCTCCGCCTCTGTGCCCCACACACGAACTACTTTCTTCCTATCACTCGCTGCCGAGTCCACCCTCCACGATGGTGGCGACTATATATGCTAGTAAAGCGCGGAGACGAAAGGAGCACACAAATTGTTTTCGTGCCCCCCCGTATCTTTTGCGGGGGGAAAAAAATGCCACACCGCCAGCGGAGTTTGTTGAGCGGCTTGGTTCAGCTCCGACGCTCTTCACCAGGTTATGGGTTGAATGTCTCCGGGTGATCGATGTACGTGTGTGTTGGTGTGTTGGTTCCCATCTATTTATGTATGGATCCCAAGTCTATACTGCTGTAGTCAAGCTTACTCGAATGCCCCGCTACGCAGCATGGCACCGCACACAACACAACCGCGGTATTGGTCTTTTTCTTCCACACAACGATGTCGGTGGTACCTGACTGGAAGTAAGTACTTCGAAGTAGTTTGTTCAGGTAGGTGTGGTACGTGGTGACACTCCATATTGTTCGTGGAAGTATACACAGCAGCAATAGGACGAAGGGGTAGTGGTGTGTGGTGATTCTGTGTTAGATTCACATGTGTGTGTGAGTGTACACAACAGCAGCAGTAAGCCAACGGGGACTGCCGCTGCTGAACTCCCGCGTTTTTTGCCGAACATCGAAGGCAAGCAACGGAGGGGGCAGCGAGGTGGGAGCAACAAAAAAATATCCCTTTCCTTGTGTTGCAGTGCTGCTCCGGTGTGTAGTTCTTAGAAAGTACACATGAAATTGAAGCCGTCTCCGCCCAGTACCTTGCACACAGCAGTATGTCCGTGGTCCAACTGACGAGGAAACATGCATACTTCTATAAATACAGCAATAATGATACAGAGTAAGAGAGTGTGCTCTCTGTTGAGAGTTGAGACACCATCCACCCGCCCTAGAAGGTATTTTCGCCCAGTTGTTCTCCGACCTCCGACCACATGAGCGTGAAATAATTATTATTCATATGGAAATGAGTGTCGCTCGTCGTACGAACGGATTGAGGGCACACGCATTATTTCCCTTCCTACTGCAGTATTCTCGAGAAGTGGCAACACTGACCTTTGTGGGAGGTGATGCCACTGCTGTTTGATCCCATAGACTCAGTAGTCTACGCAGCGAAATTGATTCACCCGTTTGAGTCTTCAGGCGTTCTCGCTGATCATTGATTGATCATTTGCAAATGCTGGTGTAGTGGCAATTCGTGGAGTTGCCGCCCTGCAACCCTTCGCGCCGTGTAGTGGCAAGTCCATAGGTAGGTGTGTCTAGATTATTTGCACCCGCGTAACCGGCTGACCAATGAAGAGACGTCAGTGACAGCGGGTACCGTATATGACACAAGATAACACACCCCCTGGACCGATTTTCAAAGCTCGATTACTCCACGACGAAGAGGATGCATAAATGAAACAATACGTTTTCGAACAGCTCTCGACGAGACGGTTCCAACGCCGCCGTTTTCGGCGCTGTGACTCTTCCTGCTGTTGAGAAATCGAGCTTTGAAAAATCGGCCAAGGGGGTGTGTTATCTTGTGTCATATACGGTAATATCAAGGTCTCGGGAATGGGGCCAATCAATGCCAAATCGTGAATCTGTCAACGTTTATGTACATGAACGCGTGTGTGCATACATACATACATACATACATACATACATACACATGCGTTCTTTCGCAGCACCACACATACACTCGCCCGAACGTAGGAAGCCACTGCTGCAAAGAGCCGAGGGCAAAAGGGAGGGGTATTGCAAACCCTGCCAAAGCCCAGATATCGAGGATATCGTGGTTCCCAACAATTTGGAAATCGTTCCCAAGATCCAGCAGTCATTATGTCAGCAGCTACAACGAACGCTACAACACTACTACTGTAGACGAGTAAAACATATCAGCACCACGTCCACACTCGTAGCGCCACACATACCCTCGCCCGAACCTAGGAAACCACGAGGTACAGGTGTGTGCTGGTGGATGTGCTTGTTTGAAAAACACAGGAGCTCTAGAGAGCTGGCAGGGCACATTTCGGGAGCCAGAGAACAGAGAAGCACTGAAGTACAAATACCAGCTATGGGTCTTCACTGATCATTTTGCCCTCTCTGGACTGATCATTTCCAACCTACCGAAAATAGACTAGTTTTGAGGCAGCTAGACGATCATTTCAAAGTCTACACAGCTAACCTGCCCTACTGACCGCAGCGCGACCACCCATCAACCCTTCTACAACCCTGTCTGTGGCCACCACCCTGTCGCCGGCTTCCCTCATTGCCTACAGGTGGAGATACCTGTTGCGTGTGCAGAAGTACACTGGTGTCTTTCTCTGCACTTCTCTCTCTCCCGCTCGCTCTCGCTCTCATGTTTTTTTTTTTTGGCGCAAAAAAAGAAACTGACATTCCAGCCTAGACGCAAACATAGTCTGTGGGACCTGGTATCTGTGAAGAACTGACGTGAAAATAAAACAACTAAGTGAATGAGTGTTGCTATAATATGGAAAGGCGAGAATTTCTACGACGATGGTGATCCGTGGTGTTATCATGCTACTATTGTATGACTGCTGCTACTGTGTTCTACAAAATTCTTCAAATTGTTCTACTTACGAGGGTCGCCATCTGGTCGGGCTTTTTTTTCGTGCGGCACTGGTGCTGTGCGTCCCTCTTTACCCAACCAGGTCGTTTTTTTCTATCCGATTCCCCAGCTTCCAGCTTCCCCACCCCTTTCAGCATACTTCGAAGCATATATTTGACCCTCGACTGCCGAAAGTTCCAAGGCTCTCGTAAAACCGCTGTTAGCTGGTTCATTGCAATCAATTCATCATGGTACGTCCGTAGTACCGCCGTTACTGCTGTTACCGAAACCGTCACCAGTCACACAAGCACAGCAGCAAGTCCTCCCGCTTCCATACCAATGGTTCCCATGGCCGTAGAAAATATTCTCCCATTTCCGTCACACACGACTTTCTGACAAAATCAGTTACTCTGTAAATTATAAGTAAACACAAATACACACGCATAAAGTATACTGTTTTCTCTGAAGTTTCTCGTCAGCCCTCAAGCAACATGTGCAAAATATGATGTGCCATTACGAAAAACAAAACCCAAGACTACGACAGGCTCTGTTGTGCACAAAGTCCTTGTGTGTCGAAATAGCTAAGTAGTGGCTATGTCTCTCCGCCCCCCCTCGTTTCGGTTCTCTTTCCTATTGCACCAATTCACGTTGGAGAGGACTACGCCTGCGAGAGCGGTGGACGCCCCTTTTTTACCTTCGAACCTTTATATCCAGGAGGTCATTTAGCGTCCAAAGAGAACTTTCTGCAGCCCAATGCATCCAGCTGAAACTGCCCCCCCACCACCCGCGCTCATGTGCTGTTCACTCTGCGTTTCTCCAGATGGTCACATCGTCGGTGGCTTGGGCTGGCATCGGGTTCCCTTCCGTAGATCTGGACCTGGTTGGATCCGACGTCATCATCGGGCTCCCGGACAACTCTTCCGTGTTGGAGTACGAGGTCTTGGGAGAGGTAATAAACAAATCGAACAACCCCTCCCGGAAACCAGTACCGAAGTCTACTCTACGGCTCTTCTAACGCAAGCAAACATACTGGATGAACTACTACCATCGACTAAGCTAAGTTAGGATCTGCGTGCGGCGTGCCTGGTCTTATTCGTACATAGTAACATAGCTTTGCTCTCTTTGCGTAGGGAGCCCACATGTGCGTATGTTGCTCTACATTTTGATCGTCTTGTCCAGTGTGTGCAGTATTTTTATGTTTCTTCCGAGCCACATCCTCGCGCATCCATGCGGCAACGTGATTGTTTGGACTACGACCCACATTATCACACGATTCTTTAGTGCCACAACCCGTGTTCTTGGCTGGAAATTCTTCTGTGTGTTGGAAAGATTTGAGGGACCAATAGCTGTTTCGGCATCGCACCGTCGACTGTCAGGCTACATTTGTCCCAGAAAAACGGCTCCTGAGAAGAACGGCTCCTGAGGTTACCGTGGAAATACTGTACCCCTCCCACTTCGCGTAACCTTCTCCCGTCTGCCCCCCCCCCCCGCCTCCTATTCGCCGGACCCCCTGTCATTTCGTTTCTTCGCACGGGATGGCTGGCAACTGTCGTCACCACGAAAAAAACCATCAGACGGCGGAAGAGGTGGTGGTGTTCGAGCAGCAAGACATCACGGAAGCCTCGATCGTTCAGGCCGACGGCAGCACTACCCTCTCCTTCATCCGACCCCTGTCCCCGGGGGGCAACAAGCAGAACATCTCGTACGTAGCGGGCGACGCGACCAAGCTAATCTTCGGCCAGGGCGCGGACAACGAGCTCGGCGTCATCAGCGACGTGACGTGGTCGGGCATGAGGGTGGACCTCTACTGTGGCACCGGCGGCATCGCCGCCCTCGCCCGAACACCGGCCCCGACCGTCGTCGGTGGAGGCACGGGGGAAACCCCTGCGCCTACCCTGGCGCCTACCGCGGCGGCCGTCGCGGAGAACGGGGCGGCGGACGGGGAGACGCCCGCGCCTACCCCGGCTGACGGCGACCGGGGGATAACGACCACGGACGGGGAGACCCCCTCGCCCAGCGCAGAGGCCGACGGAGTGCCGGCAACGGAGGGCCCAACAACCGAGGCTGGCGGCCAGGGGGACTCGGACGGCGCGTTCCACGCCGCCGCTGGGGCCGGGTGGGCGGCGATGGCGGCGGCAGCGACTGGCGTAGCGACGGTGCTGGCCGCCTTGTCGCTGTAACCAACCGGCGTCGCGCAGGCTTAAGAACATGCGTGCCTTTAGTTGCTCTTGAGGGGCGGCGTGGTGAGGACCCTAGGAGTTCTGCGGGGTCTTGCTGCCCTCGAAGAAGATCGTTGCCGCCTGCGCGCGTGCTTTACCAACCGGACGAAGTAGATAATAGATGAGAGTCTCGTGGAACGCCTGCGGCGTTGCTTGGCTCGTTGTGCAGCCAGTGTTGGGTCGGGTTGGGTTGTCGGTGTTGGTGGTCGGTGTGGGGGGAAAGGGATATGTGGTGGATGTGTCACGCGGGCAGCTAGCTCTGGTCGCCTTTAGCCCTTTTACCACAGCGCGCCCGTGGGGTGACATCAATCAAGACTGCTGCTGCTCTTCACGATTCGTTCCGTCTTTTGATCTTTATATTTGTTTCGTGTTTTGTGCCGCTCGTCTTTGTTCGGGGGTTCGATGACTGCGTCAAGCGACCGGGCGCGCCCATGCGTCACCGGAACCTCGGCTGTGTTGGTGCGCTGTGACGCTGCACGCGTGAACCGCAACCCTCTCTTTTTGTCTTTTTTTCCTTTATTTTTTTCTTGTTATTGGTAGATCGTTCCTCCCCGTTGTACTGGTGTCTCATCGTCTCGTAGTTTTTTCTGGAGTCTCGATGTTTTCGTCTGCGACCCCGGATCTTTGAGATGACCATTGGTGATTTTTTCTTGTCCCATCACTCGTAGGTCTAGAATCAGGCCGGGTAGTTCCGCTTGAGATTGTCGCGTGCCTTCGTCACTTGACTCCTTGACCGCACCCCCCGTGTTCGGTAGGGTACCATGATCGATCTTGTCTTGTGCTGGACTAAATCTGGTGCTTTCCATGTATACTGAGAACACAGAAGAAGCAGTTGGCGTCCGGCTCTTTGGATGGATTTGTAGAGGTCCGTATTTTTGGTCCTGTGGCTAGAATTTCGCGGTGGTCTCGTCGGGGCCTGCTTGCTCGTGAATTGAGGGATGATAAGATTTGATTATCGCTGTAGGTTTCTTTCTTTCGTGTTCGTACACATCGCGAGGCGGTTGCAGATTGCAGATGCCAGGGAAACCATGGCCCGCACAAATAGCTTGTAGCTTGTACCCAGTTTAGTGCCGATCACATTTTGGTTTTTTTGATCAGCTGAACCCGGGGACGGCGGGTGCCGCGGATCGGAGACAAGCGCGAAAAATACGCACACCGTTAAGAAGAAAAAATCCTTTGATTGAGTTGTGCGTGAGTGTCGAACGAATGCCAACAACAATATTTGGTTGTTTGTTGAATGTGTCCCGACAGACTGAAGGGAGTGGTTGCCTTGATATCGCAAGCAGCGGGGAACAATGTAGAATAGATCAGAATTGAAAACAAATGTTGAGATTGAAGTTTATTCGCTTAGTTAGAGACAGTATGTAGTGACCCCCCGCATTAACGCCTCTCTTACCATCCGTACACCAAATGCCACTTCCAAATGGCACGCATATGTTGTTGTCAACGTCAACGTTTCGTACTTGAGTTGAGGAGGACATCCTGATGCATCAGCAATTGAAGTGAAAGCAGCAGTGCTACAACGGTACATGACTTCCTATGTTCTGCCTCGTATACCCTGCGAGCGGGCCTGCACTTGTTTTTGCATGTTCTACAGTATACACCACTTCGCTATTGTAACAGCGAGCAACTGTAGACTAAGTGACGCAAGAAGATACCAAACCCCCTGGACCGATTTTCAAAGTGAGGGGAGCGGCGGTGCCAAAAGAGGCTATCTCGGAGCCGTCTCGTCGGGATCTTTCCGAAAGCGTCTCATTTGATTTTGGATCCTACAAGTATTCATACATTCTATTCATACGTAGTCGGGGAGTATACATTGGTCGAGGTTGAAATCGGGCCGGGGGGTGGTATCTCGTGTCACTCGCCGCAGTACAGCAGTAGTTCGAAATGACCGAGGCGTACGTACATACCATGAGCTTGATTTCGGATTGGGCATAGCAGGGCGTAGGGCCACACAGGGTCACCCCCTTTCATCATTTCTCGGACGAGAGTGCAACAACACGTTCAAGGGCAACATCACCATCCGTCATGATGATGACGACGACGATGACGTGTACTACTGGCTGAAGTCGACCCGTCGACCCTCTTTTTTGCCCTGCAGACCAAAAAAACATATATGAGACACACAAGGCAGCTACCAAACTGTCTCGCTGAGCCTGTTACCTAAGATAAAAAAAAACAAATGTGTCATTTAGAAAAAACAAATTAAGGAATAATAAAAACAAATGTTCCGATGATCAGATCTTCGATGATCTCCGATCGTAGAACCGAACTCTCGGTACCTACCACCTCTACGGCAATTGGGGTTATTTTTTTATTTTTTTCGGCCCTGCACGTGAATCAGAATCACAACCGACACACACACACACACACACCCAGACAGCTGGCCACTTGGCACGAGACGCTCTCTCCCCCGCACCCGCCTCCTCCCGACCCTCTCCAGCCGCGCCAGCTCAACAGATCCTCGAGATGAGCTCATTGTCATCGATCAAGGCGTCTGCGCTGCTGCTGTTGGCAGCGGCGCAGCTCGGGTGCGGTCAGGATTTGACGTCTTGTGAGCCATCGACCAATGGTGCCTTCGACTACCAGGTGCGAAGACTTCAGGGCTTTCACCTTGCGGCCGGCCCGACCCTCACACGACGGCGCGTGTGTGCGTAGTAGGTGCTGTTGTAGCCCCCCTGCCGCCGGAGTTCACTGTGGATCTCTGATGAGCAGTCGTCTTGGACGGCAAGTTATTCATTATTCCCCGTGCTACCGAGTCGGCCTTTTTGGCCTATGCATACAATTAAGATTAATTACATACATACATTGATCGTGTCGTCCCTCGGCGCTCTACAAATAACATGTGGAGGGACAAGTGTAGAGCCCCGGCTGCAGAGATTTTCCGACAAAGCCTCGGCGACATAGACAGCAGGCCCACTCCCTCTTTTGGTACCTAGCCTGTGCTTTGCCACATAGGTAGACAGAGAAGACAGCAAGCAGGTGCTAAGAGAGCGGGCAGGAAGCGGGAGGAAGCGGGAGGAAGCGGGCGGAGAAAACTGTTCGTGGTGGAATACTCCGCATCTTGCATGTTTTCGCTGATGGCGATCCAGACTGGTGGCACACAGCAGCAGCTGGCTCGGATGCCTGTTGTCCCCGTTGAACCATCTCTGCGGCTGGTCGCCATTTCTGTTGCCGCTTGTATTTAACGACAGGTCACGCCAACGGATGGATTCGACGTGCACTGGTCGGTGGATACCGTTGCTGAGACGATATCTGTTGAGGTGAGAGTTGAGATTCGCCCACGCCCCAAGAGGGTTCTTACGCGTAGTCAGCCCACTCGACGCCCGAAGCTCACTCAGACCTTTCTAACGCCCTAAACCATACCTACACTAGGGGGGTCTACAGCGGACTTTCGAACGCCCTATACCATAAATACACATACACTCGTGTAGGGTCCACAGCGGATTTCTTGCTGTGCGATGACGTCACCCCGCCGTCGGTATTTCTTGCTTCCTTTTAGCCAACCAACTGAATCCGAATCTTCCCGTTTACAAGCATACATCTGCGCGAGGTCTACAACCAGAAGATATGAAGTACCTGTAGCAATTCTCTCCGTACATACGTGATGCTGTACGATCCCATTCCCGCTCCCCGCAACCCCCAGATTCCCTTCGCTCAATACAGCAGTAGGGGGCCCTCATTAAACAACCCCGGTTGTGCCCGGCGCATCGACCGGCTCTATTCAACGTACAGAATGACTCGGTGCCCAGCAATTTCACGGGCTCTATCCAGGGCCACCGGCGCTAATCGACCGGCCTTTTTGACACCACCCTATTGCTGTGCTACACTTCTGTTCTTCTCTCGCTCTGGCCCTCTTTGTTCCCTTGTGACTGCGGTAGACTCAATTGGAGAAGTGACATCTCCTCATGTATCACTTGAAAATAGTGTGGAACGGGTCCATCCCTTCACCCGCAGAAAAAAATTTCATCAAAAATGGGGCTCGGCGAAATTCGAGGACCTTTAGCCCGTGTTGCCCCTTTTCAACTCCACCGCGCCCTTGAACAGAAAACACTCGTCGTTGTTGATCTCTTCTGCCCCCCCCCTCCCCCCTACCCGGGGGACCGGAAATGAAGTAGGT
>FN649729.1:5350514-5510398 GCA_000310025.1 Ectocarpus siliculosus | reverse complement strand
CACCAAACAAACACCCCCACCCCCCCCACAACCCAACACCCCACACCCCCCCCCCTCCCCCCTCCCCCTCCCCTGTCCCCCCCCGGTGATTGCCATCGGGGTTGGATTTTCGTCGCTTGGCAACGACGTTGTAAAACAAGCCCCCCTCGGTGTTTGCCATCCGGGTTGGGTTTTCGTCGTATGGCAACGACGTTGTTGTAAAACAAGCCAATCACTTCGTGGGCTCGGCAACCAGGTTGCATTTTTTTTTTCATCTCTGGTTTTCTCTTTGCGGTAACCGCAATGGTGGCCGAGTAGATTATGTTGTGCGGGGTCGAGGACCGTCACTCCGCGCAAGGGAGATGATCGCACCACGTTGTGTTAAAGATGGTCAAGCTTTGTCAAGCACGCTTGAGGCAGTTACACAGTGCCAATAACTGTCTCTGGAAGTGGAAGCACCAGAAAATAATAAAGTCCTACGCAGCTGTCATTCGCACGCAAGGAAGTAAGCACAAGATGCCGAACACCCTTAGCAGGTTGCAGCGCACCCTTCATACGACTCGCCGAATACCTCACGGCGCTTCGCGCTTGGTGATGTGAGAGCCTGGTCTTTGTAGGGGATTCGAGGTCAATGTTCGAACGACGACGGCATGCACGACCATAAGTACCCACCCCCCCCGCTCCTCGCTGGCCTTCGTCCCGTATCTGCTCTTCATATCTATTTCCAAATCAACGAAGACATTTCCATGTTCACCTGCTGCCTCCAAAATAGTGGCGTAAAAGTTTCGTACGAGTTCGTTCTCGAAGAAACCAATGGACGACGTCATGCTATGGACATGGTAAACGAGGTGCCCCCGTTGGTGGAAGAACCTAGCCTAGCCATTCGTGACGGGTTTTTCCCCTCTGTCCAGAGAGTCCCACAGGCATTGATTGCTTTCTTCGCTCTCCCGTCGGCCAACCCATTCCAGGTCGTGAGCACGGCAGTCGCGTGGACGAGTCTGGGCTTCTCTTCTGACTTAATGATGATCGGATCGGACGCCGTCATCGGCCTGCCTGACGAGTCTGCCGTCGAGGAGTACGACCTGATCTCCCAGGTAATAACCGGGATCAAACACGTCGATTTGGCACTGCCGAGCGACGTTAGTTTATGTTGCAGTACGGTGCTGGAGATTGCCGCGCCCTCGACGTTTGCTTCATCGGTCGCGTTGTTCTCGCACGTGCAGCACTGCTGCTGAGGTTCTTGAAGTTTTTCTGGCTTTAGAATGTGGTGGTGAGAGGATGATTGGATGACCGGCCCGTTCATGATGAAAAGCTTCAATCTCGTATTCCACGTTTGTCTTTCTTTCACGTTCTGTAGTATTTTTTGTGCGCATGCCCGAAGAATCAGAGTTGAGCGCACCGATTGCATTTCTTTCTTCAACGTTGTCGCTGGTATGCATCACGAATACTCACCGTGACCTTCTTGTGGGCTGACGATTTCTCCCTTTGGATGGAATCCGTTCCCCAGTTGTAGTGTAACCCCCCTCTTACCGTGCCTTCCTTTTCCCCCTCTCCCCGTCCCCATTCGACTCGCATACATCTTTTCCCCGGCACGAATCGTGGCAAACTTTGCCGGCCCAACAACTCAACCCTTTTCGCCGCGAAACGCAAGACGACCGCGGGAGTGCTGCCCTCCGCAACGCAAGATATCACCGGCGGCTCGGTTAGCCAAGACGCGTCTGGCACGACCCTCTCCTTCACCCGGCCCCTAGCCCCCGCGAACAAGCAGGCCATCTCGGGAACTCCCGGGGACGAGACCATATTCCTCTACGCCTTCGGCGGGGACAACGAGCTCGGGTTCCACGGACTGGCCCCCAACCGGGGGTCCTTGGTCTTGGATCTCTTCTGCGGGGACGGCGGCGACGGCGACGGTGCGACGGTCGCTGGAACACCTGCCCCGACCGTCGGCGGAACTCCCACCGCTTCGGAGGCCTCCTCTGCGGCACCGATCGCCGCCGACACGCCGACGGCGGCGCCCACGATCGCTGGAACGCCTGCCGCGACCGGCGGCGGAACTCCCGCCGCTTCGGAGGCCTCCTCTGCGGCACCGATCGCCGCCGACACGCCGACGGCGGGGCCAACGATGGCGGTGTCAGGAACGCCTCCGTCTTCGACCCTCTCCGTGGCGCCGACGACTTTGGAGTCAGAAACGGGCTCCTCCTCCGCTCCCTCTGCGGCACCCACCGGCGTCGAGGGGTCCACATCCTCGCCCACGGGGGCTGCAGGGATGACGGGCTCGGAAACCATGGCGCCCAGCGCCGCCGATGGTGACAGGGGCGTCGATGTTCCCGGAGAGACTCGCGCTCCTACCGATGCCTCCGATTCGCTGCTGATTACCGAAAGCCCGTCGGCGGCGGGGGAAGGCCTGGTGGAGGAGGAGACGGACGGCGCTCTCCGCGTGGGAGGCGGGGGCAGGTGGGCGGCGGCGGCGGCGACTGGGTTCGTGACGGTGCTTGCCGTCCTGTCGTCGCTCTAGTGCGGCAGCCAGGCGGGGGCGTGAGCGGTAATCACATTGAAATCACATTGAATGTTTTGCTTTTTGGTCTTCGGACGCACGCACGCACGCACACAAGCACGCGTAGAATATAGTCTGCTGTCTTTTAGTTTGTTTCTTTTGCTGCATGTCTGCGGTGCGTCCATATGTACCCTTCCTCAATATGTGGGGATCTGTTTCTCAACAAATGCTGTAGGACGTCCACCTTCACTGCTGTGTCTGCGTTGATGTTGTCAATTCTCATTTTTGCGTGTGGTGCCGTGGTTGCTCATTCAGGGCACGGCGGGGCCTTTATATTTGTCGCATCACTTGCCTTTGTCAGAGTGCGTTGTGGCCTACTCTCTTTGTTCATTCAGTCCCAGTGCAGACCTTGCCTCTCGCGCATGATGTTAATCGGCGTCTGGCCTACTCTCTTTGTTCATTCAGTCCCATTGCAGACCTTTGCCTCTCGCGCATGATATTAATCGGCGGCGATCAAAGTGTGTTGTGCGCCCGTGCATGGTTGCGATGTTTTGCGTTGGTCTGCGTTAGTTGACCTACGTGCGCGGAGATAAATAAGTTAAGTAGCGTGAAGTCTAGGCAGCGTGCGAACCTTGGTGCGCGTTGTGCGAAAAACTCGGCGGGGGATAGGAATATGGGCTGCGACGAGAGTCCGGCTTCGGTGACATTTTATATTCCTCTTTGAGGCCTGAGAAAGACCGCCGCAGGCATTTTTCATTTAGCCGCTAGGGAATGTAGGATCATTGCAGCACTTGATAAGGTGATGCGGTTGGAATACAAGGTGTCAATAATGCATTTTTGGCTGTTCGGTTAACAACGATGTTGACGTTATGACTTCGACCAATTTGTATGGGTGTGGTGTTGATGGGGAGCGTTACCGGCGGTAGATACGAGTGCGAGAGAGCTGTATGGTTTCCTGCGAATACTCGAGGTCGTCCTCGGTATATGCACAGTCTGTTGCTTTGGGTGTATGTAGCAGGCGTTCCGAAACAGAAAGTGTGTTCTGTTTCGCGGAGGAATGCTTCCCGGACGGCGCCAGCTGTCTGCTGGCCGCCCGTACACACGGCATGTTGGTTGAAGGACAATGCATACTAGATTTGTGTCGCAGCTTGCCTCGTGCAACCGTGCCTGCTGGTCCTCTACGAGTTATTATTTATGTTTTGAGGTGGTATCTCGCTTCCACCGGGTGTTGCAAACGCGGAATTCCGGTTTTGAACGTAACGTGAACACGTAGAGAGCACAGACGAGATGAAGAACCGCACACAACTAATCAATACCTGTTTGGTTGAAGGAACAATGCATCCTGCAGTGACTCCCTGTCCATCGAGGACCAGGGAAGGAAAATAATAACAACGTCATATGCTAGGTACAAGGTCGAGGTTCTGGTGTTTAGTTTTTATCTGGCGATTGCGTACATACCGATCTTTTTGTGTGTGTCTCATGCGGGAAAGCGGTATCTACAGCATGCACGATCACCCATACCAGAGACAATATTATTGTCGGGAGAATCGTCAATGAGGCTGAATCTCGCCGAGGGCTTTGCCATGATGTCATGACATGTTGATTTCGTGACGCTGTGACACGGTCACATCTCGCTTTCTCCACCACCCATCATACATTGAGACGCTGCCGCCCTGGCTCTGCTACCCTGTGCCGGGATAGCTGATAGCTGATACAGCGGCCCTTGACCACACGCTGTGCGGAAATTTGATCCAACCGACTGTATGCTCATGTTACTCATACACGCAAGTTTGTTTTGGAGTGTTACTTAGATTCTCAGTTCAAAGAGGTTCCTCATCGTGCTAAAACTCAAAACAGATTTTCGTTGGTCGGGAGCAATTGGATGGTTGAAACGTCACAGCGCTACACGTCTTTGGGGGTAGACCGTTCAGCTAGAGTATTCCATGTGCTGCCTCGACATCGCTTGTTCCGCACCCACCATGACGCTTAACCTCTCCAACCCACACGAGCCAACCAAACCACGAAAACAGATCGGGCACATTCAGGCGTCGCAAAAACCCGAGACGATGCTTGGACGCGTTTGTCCGCACGCCTACTTGGCCTACTACTACTGCACATTTCATGCGTTGTTTCGCTTCTAGATAGGCACCACATACAACAGACAGTGGTGGAATTCTGACGTACATTCGTCCGACACAGGTTGGATTTCCTTCAGCCCCAACAAGAATATCATCCAACGGTTTCTGTCACCACTGCCTCCCCCTGGGAAGCCTGAAGCACGCTATTCAAGCCTACTCCCCCGGTTCTTGTTCTTCACGCTTTTCCTGGAGGGCGAGCGGAAAGCACCTTCGTAACTACCATCATGCAATACCAAATGCTGAGCACGAACGAACGCCATGGTGTTTGCCAGGCATCCCGTGTCCATGTTCTCTCGTCACAGGTGTACCGACCTCCAGTCGTTTTCTCACAAGCCCCACCCCTGGAACCGTCACCCCCCCCCCCCCCTTCGCTCCTACTTGCAACCACATGAAGACACCCGGAAGGACATCCATCTTTGTCGTCTCGTCCACGGAAAGAGTCGTTGCCGCGGCACGACCCCCTATCAGGGTGTTGGGTTAGTTGTTTCTTATCCATGCACATACGTGATCGTGTGATCCTTCAGCCCGGTCTAGGCAATCGTCCCTGTCCCAGGGGCATCCGTTGCTTCTCGTCCACTTAGGGACCTCAAGATGTCCGTTGGCAGCCGCCTTAGAGCACGTGGTCTCGTCCCAGGGGCATCCGTTGTTTCTAGCCCACTGAAGGACCTCAAGGTGTCCGTTCTTAGCCGATTCAGAGCATGTCGCCTCGTTCCAGGAGCATCCGTTGTTCCTTGCCCATTGGAGGACCTCAAGGTGTCCGTTGTAAGCCGCCCACCAGCACGTGGTCTCGTTCCAGGGGCATCCATTGTTTCTTGCCCATTGAAGGACCTCGAGATGTCCGTTGGCAGCCGCCTTAGAGCACGTGGTCTCGTCCTAGGGGCACCCGTTGTTTCTCGTCCACTGGAGGACCTCGAGATGTCCGTTGTAAGATGCCTTAGAGCACGTGGTCTCGTTCCAGGGGCATCCGTTGCTTCTCGCCCACTGAAGGACCTCGAGATGTCCGTTGGCAGCCGCCTCAGAGCACGTGGTCTCGTCCCAGGGGCATCCGTTGTTTCTCGCCCACTGAAGGACCTCGAGATGTCCGTGGCCAGCCGCCCACCAGCACGTGTCCTCGTCCCAGGGGCATCCGTTGCTTCTCGCCCACTGGAGGACCTCGAGATGTCCGTCGGCAGCCGCCCACCAGCACGTGCTCTCGTCCCAGGGGCATCCGTTGCTTCTCGCCCACTGGAGGACCTCGAGACGTCCGTTGTAAGCCGCCTCAGAGCACGTGGTCTCGTCCCAGGGGCATCCGTTGTTTCTTGCCCACTCAAGGACCTCGAGATGTCCGTAGGCAGCCGCCTTATGGCACGTGTTCTCGTCCCAGGGGCATCCGTTGCTTCTCGCCCTCTGAAGGACCTCGAGATGTCCGTAGGCAGCCGCCGTAAAGCACGTGTTCTCGTCCCAGGGGCATCCGTTGTTTCTCGCCCACTTGAGGACCTCAAGGTGTCCGTTGGCAGCCGCCCACCAGCACGTGGTCTCGTCCCAGGGGCACCCGTTGTTTCTTGCCCACTGAAGGACCTCGAGGTGACCGATGCTTGCTGCTTTCCTGCAGAGCTGCTCATCTCCCACGTCGACATACCAGCCTGGATTTCTAAGGTTCGAAGAGAGGTGGTACACCACGCGTTAGTCGGTAGACCGGACACCCCGGCTGGCACACGGTATAGGCTTCACGCCAATCCATCACGTCGAAGGCTGAGATATCTGAATTGAATATAGGCCAGGATCATCAATATTCCGCCGAGATGTTCTTCAACGTATGTTCACTATCATGGATGGGCTACAGGGAAGGACCGGTGTCAAGGCGCGTCCCTGCTCAGCAAAAATTCCACGTGAAATTAGCGGTGACAGGCGGAATTCAGGACGCTGCTGAAACGCCTTACCCTGATGCGAGTAGAACTGCTTGTTTCTCCGCCTCCCTCCGTGCACGCGCCTCGTCCGCCTTCAGCATGACATGTTGTACGGGTGCAGCGGGACAACTTGAAATTTGTGATGTGGTCGTTTATCAGGATGAAATACCGAATATTGACCTACCGTGACACTTTCAGAGAGACGTATGGGAGGAACGGGGACACCACGAGGCCTCGGGCATGTTCCGAGCAACTAAATGGTCCGTGCTGCACATTGAGTAGTCCTCGCGGCACCCCGCTACCCCGGCTCGCGGGCAACGTTAAGGTTGGTATCGTGGTGCGGATTGGATGGTGGCCGAGGTCTGCTTGGGGTCGGGGGCCTCGAGTGGCAGTGGACGGGTACTGCTGTTCGTTCAGCGAAATTAGGGGGCGCAGTGGACATCTACTCACCGCTTCCTGTGCTTCCGCCGCCCTGATGGCCGCTCCCTTGGCTAGAAAAGGGGCGAGATCATCTTTCGCTCCATGACCGCCGTTTGTGCTTCAGCAAACTTTGCCGACTGGGAAGGAGGAGAGGGGGCGGGAGAAGGAAGGTTGAGTTGTTGAGAAGAACGGGGTCAAGTACGTCCTCCACGGACATAGCCCCGAGGTGCTACATTGTAAACCAAACGAAATGAGGCATGTCATTCGGCTTGTGGGCTGAACGAACTCCACCGCTTCGTTGCGGATGCCCGGCGACATTCTTCTGGCTGCCTCGACGGGAAACGCCCGGGTGCTCAGGCAAAAAACACAACACGTTGTTGGAACTGGATCTGCCCCCGAAGCAAGCAGCATGTTGCGATGGGCGGAGCAGCATCGACGCGCTGAATACTTTCGTTTTCCGTGTATTGACAAAAACGACTGTTGTCGAAAAGCAAGCAAGCTGGCGTATTTTGTGAACGGCACAGTTCGGAACCTCTCCCACACCTACCAATGCATTTGTGGTCATCGTGCTTCAAAACAGGTTCTTGTTGTGCCGCCCTGGAGGCGTGTTGGTTCGGATGCTTTGGGTCAACATTCTGGGGTCCCAAAAAGAGAAAGTGGCATACAAAGTAGGCGTTCTCGTTCTGCTGCCTCGCTGCTCCAGCAGCAAGAGTCTGATAGACACGTGTCCACTGGACCCAAGCGCAACGCGTTGAGGAATACACAGTAGTGTGCAGCACACACCCCGTTTTGGCGGGTCACGCGGAATGGGGTAAGCAACTAGCTACGTCGAAGTCCCGACCAAGGTAGCAAACACACCAATATCCTTTTTTCGTATGTATGTTGAAGCCACTGATATTATTATCACCAAGTTGACTGGATACCTCACCCATTCTTTGGAGGCAACCGATACAACGCCAGGATCAAACGAACGGAAACAAAACGGAGGCAAGAGGGGTGTTAACATACACCAAACAAGTAGGGAAAATATAACTGCACAAATCTAGCAAGCCGGGTGAGCACTGTTCTAAAATCAACCTCAGCGTCGCAACCTTCACCAACTGCTTCGCTGCTCGTCAGCAGTGTTCCCTGCAGCAAGAGTTGTCGGCGTTTCTGTTGGCTCGCGACATGTCGGCGGCGTTGAGAGTGCAGGCTCTCAGGTCTTCCCGCCCCGTGAATGGTTGTGGGAATACCGTGGGGCGCGCCCTTGGTCATCCCATGTGCGATCGCCCCTCGGGGTGTTTACGCTGTTTTCGGCACGCTCTCTTCGGATGGCCGTTTCTTCGGCGTTTTGAATTTTGCTTATTCCACAAAGAAGCAATTCAAGAGCAAACAACGAACGCCTCTGTCTTTCTTTTTCGACAATGTCAGTACATGCTGAACAACACCCACACGGTGCTTTCCGTTAATGTAGTTATTTCGTGCAGTGGAGCTTGGGTCAAGGCTGGGTGCCTCTATGCTCAACACCCACACCCAACATCCCTGTAGCTAGACTATCGGACAACACAACCCACTCCGCCAGATCATCGTTCAAGAAAGCAAACAATCATGTGTGGCGTCTTGGGGCCCTAAGAGCAGGGAAGGAGCGAAACCAGGGGAGAGTCTTCGTAATGTAGGGATACTTTCGCATCCCAGCCACAAGCACCGACCCTCCGCGGCCGCCATACCGCACCGGTGACCGTTGGCCCTGGAAACATGAACCGTGTAGTGTAGGAAAGAGGCTCATGGATTTCTCATCGAACGGTACTCCCCTGTGACCTTCCCCATTGACGTCAGAATCTGAGGAAGATGATGATCTACAGGTACCCGTGCAAGGAAAGTAGCTTCGATACCAGAATAGAACCGTCGCCAAACGATGATGGTTTGCCTGTTAGTGTCAACACCTACACGCCCCTTCTTGTGCGAAGCAAAGTTCTCTCTACAACATATCGTCCTCGGCCGTCTCCCTGCTCACAGTCTCTCGTGCAGCGTCAGGTTTCCGTGTCGGTATTGCCGCCTCTCCCCTAGAAATATTTGTGTCAACTGTTCTACTTCCAGCCTCCAATTTGGCTACTTTGGCGCTCCTTGCGCGTGTCAGGGTCCATTGGCAGTGGGTGAGACTAACCGAGTGCACTTGCGCAGACGACAAGTAGAAGGTCTACCTGCACCACTTTAGTCACATGACCCAGCTGCTGGAATGGTGGCGATTGATGCACAATATGTGCTTCGTCGACGATATCAATACATGCTTTTTGCGGGAGCCGTGCAACAGTTGCTGCGTTAAGCCATAGTACAACTGCGAACGATCTCTGAGGAGTTGACACTCTGTGGTTTCGAAGAGAAGCAAAATCTCCGCAGATAAATGATGTTGGAGCGATCATGGAAGCGAACAACGCCAGTATTGACATCGGATGCCAGCTCTTCATGGCGACAAGCCAAAGACGCAGAATGGGGCTGTATGGAGGGCTCACCTAGAAAAGTGCTTCGTAGCCAACTCCTCGCATTGCGTTTACAGCAGATCATCAAGACCAGTCGTGTGGATGGTTGATGTCGGGTTGCTGGACGGGAACAAATGAATGTGTTCGAGAGGTCAGTCCCAAAATGACCCATTTACCAAATAAGCACCCTCAAGACGTCGAGTCGCCTCACCAGCCTTTCATTATCCTCCTCCCTCTTCTTCGTTTCGGTGGCCGTGTCTTCCCTCCAAACGTCAAGTGTAGCCTCAATGCCTTCCATTGCCGCCGCAAGTTCCCTCCGGTCTTCCTCGGCCCGTTTCCTTGCAGCGTCCGCATCTTCCTCCGCAGCGGCCGCCTCTTGTCTTGCAGCTGCAATGTCTGCCCTGAAATCCGTGAGCTCAGCGGCGTACTCCCGAGCCTTCTGCCTTGCAGCTGCCGCCTGTTCCTGCGCAGCTACCACATCTTCCGTTGATGCCTTCGAAAATTTCGTCCACTGTCGGCAAGCATGGGGCGGGAGGCGTGGGAGGAAGAGTGCATTGCTGGTTGGTCGTTGGACCTATTGCTTTTTCTCAGTGGCAACTCGTTTTTGAGAGCGCGCCGAAAAGCCTTACGTGGGTCGGCAGTGGACTCAACACCGCAACACTTCCTTGGTAGGGATATCAGCTCTTCCTTCCGATATCCCCATAGCCGTGCTATGATCTCGTGTTCGGACCGTCATTGGGACAACCTACAAGTCAGAAGTCGGTACATCGTGCTTCTAAACAAAAGTTAATGCCCGCGTCCAGTCTGGCTTTGCAGCCACGAACACGTCCCCCCAGGGTTGCCATCCCTGTGATCAGTACTGCCTTACCCGGGAAGTTGCATCATCGGTACAAGAGGTTCATCGAGTCTTCGTAAGGTAGGAATACTACTATGTACTTCGTGTTTTCATTTTGTCAATCTGATCGCCTCCTAAACGCTTCTTTCGCAAACCAGCTTCAAGCACCGACCCTCTGCGGCCGCCATACCGCACCGGTGACCGTTGGCCCTGGAAACATGAACCGTGTAGCGTAGGAAAGAGGCTCATGGATTTCTCATCGAACGGTACTCCCCTGTGACCTTCCCCATTGACGTCAGAATCTGAGGAAGATGATGATCTACAAATACCCCTGCAGGGAAAGTAGCTTCGATACCAGAATAGAACCGTCGCCAAACGATGATGGTTTGCCTGTTAGTGTCAACACCTACACGCCCCTTCTTGTGCGAAGCAACGTTTTCTCTACAACATATCGTCCTCGGCCCTCTCCCTGCTCACAGTCTCTCGTGCAGCGTCGGGTTTCCGTGTCGGTATTGCCGCCTCTCCCCTAGAAACATTTATGGCAACTGTTCTACTTCCAGCCTCCATTTTCGCTACTTTGGCGCTCCTTGCGCGTGTCAGGGTCCATTGGCAGTGGGTGAGACTAACCGAGTGCACTTGCGCAGACGACAAGTAGAAGGTCTACCTGCACCACTTTAGTCACATGACCCAGCTGCTGGAATGGTGGCGATTGATGCACAATATGTGCTTCGTCGACGATATCAATACATGCTTTTTGCGGGAGCCGTGCAACAGTTGCTGCGTTAAGCCATAGTACAACTGCGAACGATCTCTGAGGAGTTGACACTCTGTGGTTTCGAAGAGAAGCAAAATCTCCGCAGATAAATGATGTTGGAGCGATCATGGAAGCGAACAACGCCAGTATTGACATCGGATGCCAGCTCTTCATGGCGACAAGCCAAAGACGCAGAATGGGGCTGTATGGAGGGCTCACCTAGAAAAGTGCTTCGTAGCCAACTCCTCGCATTGCGTTTACAGCAGATCATCAAGACCAGTCGTGTGGATGGTTAATGCCCGGGTTGCTGGACGGGAACAAATGAATGTGTTCGAGAGGTCAGTCCCAAAATCACCCACCATTTACCAAATAAACACTCTCAAGACGTCGAGTCGCCTCACCAGCCTTTCATTATCCTCCTCCCTCTTCTTCGTTTCGGTGGCCGTGTCTTCCCTCCAAACGTCAAGTGTAGCCTCAATGCCTTCCATCGCCACCGCAAGTTCCCTCCGGTCTTCCTCGGCCCGTTTCCTTGCAGCGGCCGCATCTTCCTTCGCAGCGGCCGCCTCTTGCCTGGCAGCTACAATGTCTGCCCTGAAAGCCGTGAGCTCAGCGGCGTACTCCGGAGCCTGCTCCCTTGCAGCTGCCGCCTGTTCCTGCGCAGCTACCACATCTTCCGTTGATGCCTTCGAAAATTTCGTCCACTGTCGGCAGGCATGAGGCGGAAGGCGTGAGAGGAAGAGTGCTTTGCTGGTTGGTCGTTGGACCTATTGCTTTTTCTCAGTGGCAACTCGTTTTTGAGAGCGTGCCGAAAAGCCTTATGTGGGTCGGTCGTGAACTCAACACCGCAACATTTCCTTGGTAGGCATATCCGCCCTTCCTTCCGATATCCCCATACCCGTGCTATGATCTCGTGTTCGGACCGTCATTGGAACAACATGCAAGTCATAAGCCATACGAACGGGGCATGCACCTGCCGCGAGCGCTCTTGGTTCGTTGCTTCCCGACAATAATGATTGTAAACCCCATCTACTGTAGGCATGAAACAGAGGTAAGCAAGCTAAATCATCGGTAGATTGTTAGCAACTTACGATTGTCCACGCTGCTCCAATGTAGAACAGTAGTCGGACCAGTACCATTGGCTCAGCCACTGCCTCGGCCCAGCATGTCTAACGAATGACGGGGGTGGCATTTACAAGAGGGCAGAGGTACGTCGGCAGTTGAAGGTATATTCATATGACAGAGTTGATTCACAATACGGTTTACGTTGTCACCAATGCACTTGTGGCGCCACCGGAGAACACTCCGGGAAAAGGGCATACTCTCCTGCGCTAGTATTGTGCCTGGTAATCGTTACACTAAATTGCATACTCGTACATGATTACTACAGGCGCAGGTACATATAGTCAATTTATTCTCAGAAGTTGGGAGTTGGACGAGGCCACTTGCCCAGGTGGACGGACCCAAACTTCAACCATTTCGTGTATTCTCTGTTGGCCACCAGCCCGTGCGTGCAGTCTCATCTAAAAATCGCGCATATCGTTATCTCGTTGCCTACTGCAACCTTGCAAGCGGCCAAGTGGGGATGCTTCATAGTGTCCTTCGCATTTTCCATTGAACCCGGGCCGTTCACGGGGCGATCGTACCGAAGCGTGGTCGGAAAAAGCATCTGTCAGCATCGCTCACTGTAGGTAATGCTCCATAGAAGTAGAGAGTTGAAACCGCCAATGGGCGAGTTTCTACAAGCGAGCAAACACCTGGTGTCCCCGACGCCCGGCATCGATCATGGACGTCGCTCGGACATTGACTCGTGTAAAACAAAGGTTTTGGTTGTTTGTCAGGGCTTATTTTGGGGTGACGAAATGAGAACACCAAATATCCTCCCCGTACCTCGGGCGAATCGCGGCCCGAACATTTTTCAGTGCCGTAACCGTGTCAACCTCGTTGCCCCGCTGAGCAAAATCTAATAGCTAAGGACAAGACCGCCGACGACCCTGAAACCAGTAGGAGGCGAGTCAAAGCTGGGGGTACGTGATTGGTCCAGCGAGCACTGAATCAACCGAATCTTGCAAGAGCATACTACCCTCAACACTGCAAAAATGTGATAGCTCTGAGGCATAGCCGAGTATCAAACTCGGTTGGCATGATACTGTATCCTTTTCGCTGTACAACCAAAGTGCTGCTGGATTGGTCGTACGCGGTCAACAAACAATTGTTGGCCCTATGGATAGCATTGCCAGCAGAATGTGTCCGTCCTGTTCTACCCCCATTTGGGCGAAACCCACCGTGGTTTGTAGCCCCCTGCGGCGGCCATATTGTCTGCACCGTAAATCATGACCCCCCCCCTCCCGACACGTGTGTTGTTGCGGTTCCCCGACATACATTGTTGCCCTTCCGGGAAATATTTCATCAACGGCCTGCGGCACTGTCAATTTATCGCGCTCACCGAGGTGTCAGGGGTCTCCTCGTCGAGCCCGGTTGTCGTTAGTCCTGCTTCCGGCCGCAGCACCATCACCGGAAACAATTCCCCTTGGCCTTGGCGGTTCCTCGATATCTGGGTTTGCGTCGAGCAGTTGGGAGGTCTTATACAAGTATGTGTGAACCTATTTCCCTTCAGGCAATGGGACATATACCTCAGCTGCATGATCTTTCAACCGAACGCGTTTGACGGTAGTTTTGACGGACACCCTTGTCCAACGGGTGGAGGAGCGAAGGATACGTGTTTCCCGGTTTCTTTCGTCCAGCGCGGGTCAGATCATTTTGCACCGAAACAATTTAGAGAAACCTCAACCTGATCCACTTGCAGTATTGATTAATTTTTTGCGAGTCTGGTCAAGGTTCTTCGGTCTCCCTTCTCAACGCCTACCATTGACCCATTTTGGGTGTATTTTTGTCAACCTCCAGACTAAACTATGAAACGTCCCGCCTCCGACGCGGCTGCCTTTTGAAATGATGCAAAAGTAGTTGAATTTACGACTTTGCACGGACATCGCACCACATGCCCGAAGGTTCGACGAGCGACGGCGCATCACGTCACTGAGGAATATTTCTGCGATCGGCACAACCTCGATCGATGACATAGATCACAAATATTCAAAATCGTTTGTTGTTGTCTTTGGTTTACGGGCGGCGGCAGCTCTTCTACACAGGCAGGATCGTCCCCAGAGAAACTGCTTCGCTGTTAAATGCAGCGCTCATTGCATGTAGGTTCGACGACATGTGGCATCCTTAGCCTGCTGGAGAAGTCATGAACATGAAGTCTAGGTTTCAAGCTGCGAGCACCCACATCTACAGTGCAGTGAGTCCCCTCGGCTTCGGCTTCCCATTTCGTTGACCCAAGGGGTACGAAAGGAATGCTTCTTAGTAGTTGTAAGCCAAACATGTTACCCCCTAATTTATCTTGTCTCGCCTTGTTTAGGTTGGTGTGCACAGATTGTATTTGCTGTGCTGTACGAGGAAGTTTAATAAATCTGTCTACTTAGTAGACAAAGTAAGTAGTGTTCCACAGTACCCTTTTTTGTAGCGCCCATACAAGCACACGCACCGCAGGAGGGCGGTGGGGCACGAAAAAAATAAAAAGAATAGAAAAGCCCGGGCGTTTACCCCCCTCCTGTGTGACCCTAGACGGTTGTAGTTGTACGAAAAAAATTACACTGAAAAGTGCACAGTAGTACGCTACATACGCTGAAAACTGTAGTACACGTCTCACCACGAAAAATGGGGGGACTCTCGCCATAATAAATAGGACGAAACACACACACACAAGTACACGACATGATGGGCATCGCTGCGGAAGGTGCTCACCAGGGAGAAGAATAATTCTGCAATTATTGCAACGAGCAGAACTACCATCGCTGCCAGCATGCCGAGCAATCCAACCAACGGCCGTCTGGGGCCATCCGCACCAGCAACAGCTGCGGCAGGTGGATTGTTCGGTTGCTGCTGCTGATGGGGCCGTTGATGCTGAGTCGGCATATCTGTTCGCGTGAATGAATGGTTCGATGTTGGTCAATGACGGCGTTTTGAGGCGTATGAGCGGGCGCACGGTTGTCTAATACTTCCTCACAGTAGTAAGAGAACCTTGGCTGGATTGGCAAGGGAATAGGTTAACGGGCATGAAGCTCTACAGTGCTCGACGATGCTACCGCTACCTGAGCAAAACCTGAAGTAGCGTGCGACTGCACAGAAAATATGTGACATACGAACCTAAGCCATTAGCGCCTACTCCGTAAACATTGCACCACACTTCACAACCCAATGACTTCGGTCCACGGGGGCGTCCGAGGGATTGACTGCTATTCGCAGGTCAGAACATGAACGAGCCCTAACACGGGACCCGCGAATGCCCAATCACGGGCCAACCGCGACCGCGAGCGAGTCCACATGTTTGGTGCATGATGGGTCTTCATGTATCGCCATGAGCACGGATGGATACAAGAAGCAATTGTTTCCAAGGTTTCTATTTAACACACGCACAAAGGGAGGCAGGGCCAAATTTATCATGGTATTCGTGCTATGGTGCGATTCGGGACCAGTAAATATATGTTATCGAGCCCTTCGTCAGAAACCAAGAGATGACACCCAATGGACACCTCTCCCTGTTTCATATCGGTGTCTGAAATATGAACTTGACGGCAGGAAGAATGAATAAGTGCCTTCGAGTGCTGTGTGTGGAGTGACCTCTACACCAATACGGTGTTAGCCTCGTGTGCAAGGTAATGTGTCGGAGCTATGTAGGAATACGAGGGTCACGCGTTCGTGCGACCGAGGTTTGTGCCTCGTGCCTGGTTACCGGGAGATCTCTCTCGGTCGTTTAATGTTATACAAAGCACCATATTTTTCGAGTGCTCGCACCGATCATCGAGATTCAGCCCGATAGTTCATTTTTTGGAGGAAGATTTCGAATGAAAATGAAAGACACAGATCCCTTTCCACGTCCTGTGGAAAGCCGCACTACCTGATGTGACATACATCAAACAGAGACGCATGTGTGCAAGGATGTCATCTACGCATCACTCGGTTACAATCTCCAGTGGTATACAGTGCATATCCCATGTCCCAAAAGTTTGGATGGGTTCAGAAGGTTTTGAATGAAATGATGGAAAACAGCGGAGCTGCACCCGGTGGAACCCATGGAGACCGTAGGTGCTTAAGTGCTGCCTACGAATCGTATGATCCACATCACGCAGTGCTATCGCCCAAGCCGACTTGACAGTAATTGTATCAAGATAGTTCGTGTCTTAGTTCATAGGTTTTCTAAACTGTTTTACCACATGAACAAACATACTATCCTCTCATGGAGTAAAGACTACAGTAGACTGCATGCATCTGCGGCAGAAATATTCATTCTGACTTCGTGATGCAATGATCGACTGTCGTTATTTCTGTCACCCATCGTATTACACTGCTGTGCATTCAGTTGTTGAGACCCTGCCGCCCTGACCATCCCTTCCTACTGGTATCATCGCGTTCCGGGAGTTACAGTAGAGCGGCAATTGAGCGAACTCGCTATTGTCATGCTGATTTTGATCGATGATTGATGTGCCCGGTTTGCACACCTAAGGCAAGAGGGAAAGGCGAACAATACCCTGCTGCAGGTGTTGTTTCCCTGAACAATTTCACGTTGAAAACGCAACATGTTTACTGGATTGTGGGCCCCCGACGTGTGTTGTTGCATTGCACGGACTGGCAAGCAATCCTTCAGTACCCTTGAAGTTAGCGCGAGAGCTGCTACTTCGTTGATTCTTTGATTCGAATTTCAGTTCACAACTACATGTACTGTAAGTTTTTTCAATGTGGTACGCGTATGTACCGGGTATTTGTTTGTTTTTTTTTTTTTTTTCTTCACTTCAAATCAGCGCTCACAGCACTAGTGCCGTTTATTCCAATCCGTGGTCACACAGAAGAGCCTCTCTCTACCCTCCCCTCCTGCGGTACTTCGCCTTCAATTTTTAATGCGAGAAGAGTTCAGCACTCTCTTCCCTGTGTGTACACACGAACTAGCGCTATCCAAATGGCCAGGAGCGGAAGCGAGAGAAAAAGCCCCTTTGCAAGAAAAGCTCGCCTACGCCGGGATTCGAACCCTTGACCTGACCTCTAGAAGGTTACGAGGCTACCAAGTAGACCACCGGGGCGACCGGTATTTGGCATGAGAGGAAAAAGGGGTTGTTCGACGTAGTTTGTAAGCAATTTTGACGGTGTATGGGCAGGGGAAGTACTCCCTGTGTCCGTATTGTACCCAGGTGTCGTCGCATCAGTTGTCGCATCAGTTGGCAGTGATCGATAATTCGGGTGGCTCAGTTGTGTGTGATGGGAGCGTAGAGCGGCTCGGCCATGACGGGCCGCACGGGTAGGTAAAGACGTGTAGACGTGGTGGAAAACGTGTTGTATTCATCGGGGGCGTGCTTGAGCTCGTCATTCCATCACGGCATCAAGTCACGCATAACGCTTTAATACCCAGAACGAATCTCCATGAATCTCCACCAATCTACTACATTCCCAAGGAAAACACAAAGAAACTTCTTGTCCCTCCGTAGTTCGTCACTGCAATCCCCGCATATGTATACGCAATATACCACCCCCATGCTATGCTACGAGTATATCGAATAGCCCCCCTGCTCGTATGCATCGTCATGCTCCAACAAAATATCAAGTCATCCTTATCATACCAGTTCATCCCAAAACAAATCAAAACCAAGACAAAATCGAAAACTCCAACACCAAAACAATACCTCCTCCAAAAACAATCAATCGCATACCAACTCTTCCAAATCATCAAGAAAAATCCCAAACATTAACCTTCCAAAACACTACCATCTCCACTTGACCCTCTCTATCTCTTGTTCAAACTCGTACATATCCTCTCTATTCCACTCAACGGCAAAGCACGATTTGATCCCAAAACACCTCTGTCACTGCAAATTCATCACAAAGTCTCTGTGCAACGCAAAAGATTCCTTGCTGATAGCCTTCAAGAAATCTGCATGCTGAAACTCCGACGCCACATGGGTAATCGAAATCTCCTTCCTCTCTACCAGTTCCCTAATAAAGTGATGTCGTACATCAATGTGCTTCGAGTTTGAGTTCGTGATCGGGTTGTGCGCAATCTGAATCGCTCCCTGATTATCCTCGAAGATTTGAATGCACGGCATACCTGCATCTGGCAACATAAAACGCCAAACTTGCCTCAAGAAAAGCACCTCCTTCAAGACGTCGGCAATTGCCACATACTCTGCTTCCGTTGTGGAAAGCGTAACGCACTTCTGCGTCCTCGAAAACCAAGTCACACACCCACCCCCACACATCACTAGTCCTCCTGAAACCGACCTACGGTCTGCTGCCTTGCTCGCATAGTCAGCATCCACAAACACCTGCATGCTCATGCCAGTCACGACACCCCTCTCAAATGTAATCCCCATCCAACTCGTCCTACGCACGTACCCTAAAATACCAAGTGCTGCCTTCCAGTGCACCATCTTGGGAGACGCGCAATACCGCGCTACTGCTCGTACTGCATTCGCGATGTCCGGCCTGGTTTGAGTGGCCAACCACATCAGGGATCCTACCAACTCGCGGAAAGGGACGTCAGCACACGCTTCGTCCTCGTCAAAGTCGGTGAGCTTCATGCTCACAGGCAAGGGCACACTCTTCCCCCACTCTACGCCGTACTCTGCAGCCAACTCTTCTGCAAACCTTTGCTGCGAGACCCTCAAAAGGCCTCTCTCTAGATCTCTCTGGTAAAAGCACGCGGAGTACCACCTCAACTCCCCAAGGTTTTTCACGGGGACCATCTCGTTGAGGTCTCTGCCAAACTTGTCACATCTCTCCTTCTGCCCTACGGCAAAAATGTCATCCACGTGGACCACGATGATCATGATCACACATCCATCCTCCATAAATCGAAAAACACATGCATCCGCCAAACATTGCACAAATCCTAAAAGTAACAAACACCTCGTCAGGTGCGCATGCCATTGTCGTGACGCCTGCTTCAAACCGTACAGACTCTTGCATAGCTTCACGATCAGTCCAGATAACCTACCACAACCTTGCGGGAGACGCATGAAAACATCCTCTTCAAGCTCAGACTGCACAAACGCCTGCTGAATATCGAAATGACACAAGTCAAGGTTCTGCTCACATGCCAAAGCTGCCAACAAACGCACACTAGACACGGATACGGTGGGTGCAAAAAATTCTCCAAAATCAATCGAAGCCCTCTGCATGTCCCCCCGCGCTACAAGTCTTGCCTTGAATTTCGTCGGCCATCCGTACTCGTCTGCCTTACAGTTGAATACCCACTTGGCGTTGATGAAATTTTCTACTGGTTGCTACACCGGACTAAAAGTACCCGCATCCAACAGACCGAAAAACTCCCGACCGACTGCATCATCCCACAACTCTGAATGTTGAGACCGCATGGCCTCCTTGAACGTTTTCGGCACTCGGAGGTCGCTGGCGAGGCAGTGAGGGAGGTCCGGCATCTTGTCAGGAGGGCGCTTGGCACGAAGAGTGGCTTCCACGTCCTCGCGGGTGGCGAACATTGCTGCGAACATGTGCAGGCCCCCCGGCCCTCCAGCTCCTGCGGCCCCCCCGCTCCCATGGCCTGCTAAACTCGTATCTTGCGGCGGTGGGGGAGCGGGAGGGGCGATGCTGGCGGACGGTGGCAGGTCTCGACGTCCTTGATCGACGGCCTCCCGGGTGGCGAGCGACGAGACGAGAGCGTCCTTGCCCATCATCGACAGCAGCCCAAGGCGGTGTTGGAGAGCGGTGCCGCCACCTGACGGCGACGGCGGTTGCTGTTGCTCATCCATGAAGCGTACTCGGTCGCCGCGTGTACGGCCATGCACTCTGGTTTCCTTCTCGCCCAATTCTCTGACGACTCGCTGTGAAAGCGGCGGGTGATGGGGAGCGGGAGCGCCGGCGCTTGCGGGCGGTGTTGTCGGCGGTGGACGGGGCGGCGTGGCTGCGGTGGACGGCGGTGCACTCGAAGACGCCGAGGAGATCGGCGACGCGGCTCCGGTCCCTGTGAAGATCGACGGAGAAGCGGGCGGCGGCGAAGCGGTGGTCGCTGTGGGCGGGGTGTAGGTGTACGTCCGCGATGCCCATGGCGGTGGCGGTGCGGCAGCGGCTGCAGGAACGGCGGCGGCCGGGCGAGGGCGCCGCGGTGACCGAAGAGCCCCCCCCGCTGGCCGGTACCGGCGCCGGCACGGCGGTGCGGCGGTTGATCCACACGACGTTGTTGGACAGGCAGATCCTTCCGGTGTCGGCGCGGAGAACGACGGCAGTGGCGGCGGAGTGGTTGCGCGCTCCGTGCATGTAGAAGCAACGCACGGATTGGACGTCCGCCTTGCTGGCGCGCTTCACGCGCATCATCCCCTCCTGGAAAAAAGGGACGACGTTGAGCGGCGGTTTACGTCCGAAGAAGGCCTCAAGCCCATGTGATCCGGCCGGGTGCTAACGAGCTCAGCGCATATCTTTTAATCGCGGAACTAGACCATCAGGCAAGTCAGCGCTGACTAGTCGGATGGTCTAGTTCCAATCTCGCGACACATTCGGGTTCACGACTGAGGGGGACAGGACGTCGGATGAGGCGATGGCTGCGGCTAGGGCAGGCTGAAAATCTCGGATCGACGGAGACACTAAATCAACATCGATAGGCGGGGAAGCATCACTCGGAGGTACTACACCGGAAGTGGTGGACGGGATGCTCGAACTCGAAGGTACGACACCGGCAGCGCCGATGGGCGGGAAGCTCGAAGCCGAAGGTACAACACCGGCGGGACCGATGGACGGGAAGCTGGAACTCGGACCGCATCCTGCACCCGATCCTGAAATCTGAGAAGGGGGAGGGGGGTTTTGCGCAAAAAGGCCAGTACCAACACCAGGCGGAGACGCTTGGCGGACAACGGGGGGAGGGACAACGGTAGAGGGGATTACATCACCGTCGCGGTACGAGGGAGGCAAGCGGGTGGCCGATAGAGAGCATCCGATATCCGAGTATGCGAAACTAAGCCGACCACCGAAAAGGTGCACACCCCTCTCATCCAACATTATCCTGTGCTTTTTCTGCGTGTGGTGCAGAGAGAACAAGTTGAACGAAATCCCTGGTACTACGTACACGTCTGTCAATTGGACACAGAAATCCGCTTCTCCCGATCGACCTCCTGCCATGTGAAATGCCAGATTGACACTACCTACGCACTCCACGCGCAAATATGCACCATTGCCTACTTTGATGAATTCTTTGCCGGGGGGGACAGGCGAGATGTTGTACATCTTGGAGCTGTTACTCACAAAATGGTTGCTTGCACCGCTATCAGACCAAAATACCTCCCTCCCAGGACTGTATTCGCAACTCTGTGCAGACAAAGCAAAGCCAAGATCATCACCACATGCGACACTGCTTACATCACTCGAAACCGAAAGCGAACTCATCTCGTCAGCGGACACAAAGTGTGCCATCAGGGAGTGGAGATGCCCAGGCGGATAGGTTGCTGCTCCGGGAGAGGGCGACTGGGGCGGGGCATGGGTGGAGTGCTGCTGCTGCTGCTGCTGCGGCTGAAACGACGGCGGTGGCGGAGGCTGCGGTGGTGGCTGCTGCTGCTGGTAGTACGGTGTCGGAGGCGGGTAGTACGGCTGCTGCTGGTAGTAGTCTGGCGAAGGCTGCTGCTGCTGCAGCTGCTGCTCCCACCCGCCATACTCGGTACCATTCGCGGGCCCCCCGTAGGGCATAGCACTATACGCGTGCATCACAATAGCGTGCCCGTACGGAGGCCGCCAAGGCGGTTGTGGAGGACGAGGGGGCGCTGCATACCTGTGCTGATGCTGTCCTCCGTAGCCGCTGTGAGGTCCGTGCTGAGGCCCACCGCCCCAGCCCCCCCCACTGTAGCTCGGCTGCTGCGGCGGCGGTCCGTGAAGTTGCTGTTGCTGAGGCTGCTGTTGCTGAGGCTGCTGTTGCTGAGACTGCTGCTGTTGGGGCTGCTGCTGCTCCTGCTCCTTCCGACGGTCGCGCTGGGTGTAGCACTGGGCGTTGGTGTGGAACAAGCGCGGATGTAGGTAGCAGTGGTCGTTGTCGGCTCCTCTCTCACCTCCGCCTTTCTTGTTTCCTCTCACCCTGCTCCTGCTCCGACTCCGGGCGCCTCCGTCTACGTCCTGACCCCCGCCGTTTCCACTCGACCCATTTTGGACACGTCCATCGCCCCGGATGCCACCGGAAGGGACGAACGCGTGCCCCGCGCCATTCTTCGGTTCCCCCTCCCGACGGCGAACCGAGTCCGCATGAGCATCTCGCACAGCCTTTTCAATTGTCTCGCGCGAGGGGGGAATCGGTGACATGGTCAGAATCTTCTTCTCTACCGAGTACTCGTCGGAAAGGTGGTATACCATGTGGGCATTGGCATCATCGTCGGAGAAAACAACACTGTGCGAGGCGAGCCTACTGCGCAAAACAGCAAATCTCCCGAAGTACTCTTGCGGGGTCTCCCCTACTTTCATCTCAAGAGCGTGATATTGAGATGACAGCCTTTCTTTTTCGGCCCTGGCACGCGGCTCGTAATAATTGAGGAATATCTTCCAACCTCCACTAGGGCTCCCATCGGCGATGATCTGGGTTAGGATTGGCATGTATGTCACTGTCGTGATCAGCAGGTTCCACGCCGTTATTGCCTTTTCTACCCTTCCACTCGAATGCACCCTACGCATCTCCTCCATGCTCACGCCTTCTTTCCCAACTGGAATCTTTTCTTCAGTCAGTACTACGTCACGCACTCCTTCCTGGGCAAACATAGCTACCATGTTCGACCGAAAAATCAAGAACTTAGCCTGCTCATCCTCCCCCTGCTTAAATATACCATCCCAAGGCGCTTGGCGCTTTGTCTCAGTCATTCGAACCGTCCCTGTACTCTACCCATGTCCCCTGATGAGACGTGAAGTCGACCGGTGAGGGCGTCGGCGAGTGTGCGGGCGATTTCGTCGGTCGTCGGGTTGGCCGATGGCCGCCCCGCGTGTTGCTGGTGGCGATCCTCGTGCTCTCTTCCGGTCCGGACGTCATCTGTCCTCCGCTCCTCTGCTTCTTGCCTCGACATCTCGGCCAGTCTTGCTTCTACCCTCTGTTCGACCAAGTAGTTGATCCGGGCTTCCTCCTCTGCTAGTCGGGCGCTCACTCGATCTTGCTCGGTGTCGCTCATCGGTGGCTGCTGCTGATCGCCGCAAAGCGATACTCCAAACTAAGCTCGACTCGAATCTCGTAGACGACGTGTCATACGCTAGCGTGATCGATAATTCGGGTGGCTCAGTTGTGTGTGATGGGAGCGTAGAGCGGCTCGGCCATGACGGGCCGCACGGGTAGGTAAAGACGTGTAGACGTGGTGAAAAACGTGTTGTATTCATCGGGGGCGTGCTTGAGCTCGTCATTCCATCACGGCATCAAGTCACGCATAACGCTTTAATACCCAGAACGAATCTCCATGAATCTCCACCAATCTACTACACTCCCAAGGAAAACACAAAGAAACTTCTTGTCCCTCCGTAGTTCGTCACTGCAATCCCCGCATATGTATACGCAATATACCACCCCCATGCTATGCTACGAGTATATCGAATAGGCAGCACGTGTCATGGACAGGTAGACGTGGAATAGCGGCGACAGGTGAAGGCAGCTGCAGCATGTCATGCATGGTGTACATAGCGTAGTCCATCCTTCGACCACACACAAAGGAGCGCAGTACATGCATCCTTCGACCACACACACATAGAGGAGTTTGTTCGTACCTGTGGGGATTTTCGAAGTCCTGGGTCAGCCAAGAGCGGCAGCAAGGAGCAGACGCAGTATGCTACTACAGCTTTACAGTCCGTCCTCCTCAAGTCCTATCGGAGATGATTAGTATCGCACAACGGCTGGATCCGAAATGCCGGCTACCTGCGCAATCCAAGAGAGGTAGGTAGCTGATATAAAAACGGGATGACTGCATGCGTGCTCCTCTCAGCAGATAGATGTGGCTGGCTGGCTCTTTGAAGTGCAGATTTCTGGTTCTTCAGCGGAAATTGTCGGAATTCCCAATTTTTCCATAGTCACGTGGGTGTATGTGGGAGTTTTTCATGAAATGTTTTTTTGCATGTATGTAGACAGGACGAACGAACGTGATTATGGGGTCACGCCGTGAACATGTTCATGGAGGACCATGGAGCTCTGGGGCCCTTTTTTTCCGCCCCTAGACCTCCGTTCGCCGCGAGATCCGCGCCTGCCGGTAGCCCGGGCCGCGAGGGCCGTGCCTGTGCGCGACTCGCTCTCGGGGCGGCCGTCACGAAACGCTAGCGATGGCAGAAAGTCGCGTCTCAGAGATCTAACACGACTACACCAACCGCAGCCCGGTTTATTGACAACGACCAGGCCATTCGTACATTCCGCAAGCGGCTGACTGACGTCGTGCGTGTGTGCTGACTGCACACTCTCGCCGCACGCGACAACCAAGCAACCAAGTCTACTTATCACACGAGACGAAGCACTCTGCTGCTGTAATGCGTTTCTTTTTCGATCCCAACGAAAGCGGGGGGCTTTGCGCCCGTTATCGTGCGCCCAGCACATCAGTCTGCAAAGTACAAGGGACTGGGTGCGAATCCTGGCGCGGTCCATTTTTCTAGAAGAATATTCTTTTCCGAGAAAATCATTTGGCTCGAGTGGCTCACAGAGGGACAGGCTCCGCAATCCACCGACAAAAGAGCTTTTTTAAAGCCATCTGACCCCAAAAACTCTCTGGCAGAGCACATGATATAAGAGGACTACCGCTGTGGGACGAGGGCTCGCCCTCCTGTGATACGGCACAAACGTTTCTACTTCGAAGTTGTTCTTGCTGCAGTGTTGTTTCTTGCCCGGTCTATGTGTATGCTTAATTTTCTGTCCTCCGGCCATCGCATGTTCATTACTTAATTTGTGGTGGGGCTCCGCTCTCCAGCAATGAAACGTTTCACACACATTTTCACTTCTCGACTTGGAGCAGCTTTGGAACAGATCGCTGAAAGGTAACGTTTGGGCTCTACACAGTGGTCGGTACAGTAGTACGGATAGAGTGGCCATTCACTTTCCAGTTCCAAACCAGAGCCGATATAACCCGATTCCCGCTGGAAGCGAGTCACTAGCTAGAATCGTTTTGGGCAGATGTGTTGTGGGTACCTACCTGGTGCTTGAAGGCTGTTGCTTTGGCTCTTGGGGATTTCATAGGCGCTACCATCGTCGCTCGTATCGCTTCAGTAGCAAGTTTGCCTAGCCCTAGTCTTGTTTTTGTTTTTGTTTTTTTATGTTGACCTGCATCTCTATAGAAGCTTTCACTACGTCTGACTTTCTCATTCGGTTTTCCGATTGGGCGAGCCTATCTGCCGCGACCCTTGCTTTTTTTTCGCGAACGTGACCGCCACCGATGCCTCGGCCTCTTGGCGTTTCGTTCTAATCATCTTGCGGCGCTGCGAACCACAACAACCGCTAGGGGCGACGTACACGTCCGCCTTTGTCACAGTAAGCACCACGCCGGTATTCAAGCTGCCCGAAAGAGTGTCGGTTCGTCAAGAGCTCGGTGAAATAGTCACTTCTGGTGTGATATGGCTCAAGCCATGGTACCACGGCAGTATGTAGCACATGTACCTGGCACTAAACAACCACTACAACAATCACGTGAGAACAGAGGGCACCGCCTACTTCACCACGCCGCTTGTTGGGGGTCTGTAGGAGTGCCGTTATGAGGCAGACACGCAGCAGCGTTTCAGGGCGTGAACGAGAGCGGCGAAATAGCTCTCGTTGACAGCTCACTCGACGCGTTCCCTCTATAACACAGACGCTTCGGGTTGGTTACGGCCTTCGAAAACGGGCCGAGCCAGTGGCTTCACGCACGGAGGCCATCAGGTGACATTTGCAAGATTAAAGAAGCCTTGGTTTCATCGTTCGGGGAGGCTATCGATAAACGTAAGAACTGTGTTCGGTTGGACGACAACAACCTTTTTGGCAACAGCGGCTGCGCGTGGGGGGGGTTGCCTCCAAGCTGTGTGTGCTGAATGGTGCAGGTTTCACGCGCCCAGCGTCAACCTACCCGCGGTCTGAGTAGTAGTGCGCTCCGAGGGAGTGCTACCCCCCTCCCGAATGCCTGCCGAAAGTTGTGAACGTCCGTCAGGCTACGCTGAGATCCCCACACGGAGAGAAACAGAAACTACGTCGGTATTCTTGGATACAGCCGTATGACTGACCTTGGAGCAGCCATTTATGTGAACTGTGGCGGTGGCGTCGGGTTTCGAGTCGAAGATGGTCGAATTCCCTAAGCAACCTGCTCTTCTTTCCCGCGAGGGACCGGCAGAGCTGTATCCCGTCCGAACGAGGCCTTGAAGAAGGAGCACACGCTCTCTCGCCGTCTCGCCGTTGTCCAGGCCGAAAGTGGCCTTGTGACGGAACGGAAACACCATTACAGGATCAAGATATGGTATGGCATGGGCGGGTCGGTGGTGAACGTAGGTGGAAGAAGGGGGTCCATATATAGTGGTCGAGATGGACAAGAGAATTCTGTGTACGAAAGACACGTCTGACACAGGGATGAAGCGCACTGTGCCAATCGGGCCTGGGGAGACTGCAAGAGATGAGCACGGCTTCGGGGGTAGGTGGCTGGGGATGGTGGAGGTCGAGAGGGCGCGTGGGAAAGACCGGCAAGCTCAGTCTTATGTACCAGGAGAAACGTCAATTTTCATATGCCATATGTAGGTGCCATACACAGAAACGCTCATCTATTCATGAGCCACCATGTCGGCAGGCTCTAGAACATTATATGACGTGTCCCATTCACGAATTTCTAGCTCGGAAACCCCTGGACAGATGGCGATTTCTCCGGGATGAACTTGTAGTTTCACCAAACCAAATATATCCGTCGACGTGAGCCTTCTTGATTTCTATTTAGCGATCGACGTAGATTCGTTAATATTAGTGAGAGCCATCGGCAGCAAAAAAAGCCACCGGGACAGATTTAACTTGGCGTCCGCCAATCAGCTGTCTCCCTTTATTTTTGTGCCTACTTGGCGTCTTATTTATCTATTTTCGAGTAATTTTGGTAATTACCGCTTTTTATTCTGCGCGCACCGCATTCGAAACAACCAGTTCAGAGTTCGACACACATCAGGCGGTAGCCTGCGGGCTGCAACTGGCGCATACCAGACGCCAACAGCAGCAGAGACCACTCTGGTCTCTGCGTGCACGAAGTTTCGCAATGTCAAACGACACTGAGTGTCCATGACGAGTACGTACGCAGCAGCACCCGCCAGAAGAGATAAAGCGAGGAGAGGGAGATCGCACCAACACGCACGCACGCATCACGCGCACACACGCGATTTTTATGTGTCGAGCTACTGCACAGCAGTAGTAGTACCACACCCAGGGATCCATGCATGCTTTTATATCATCTGCACGCCCGTTCTCTCGCCAGAACACTTCAAGCAACGTGATGATGATGATGCTCTCTGGCATCTCCACTTTTTTTTTGGCTCTCTTGAAATCTAGACTAATTCCTATCTATATATACTACAGAAGAACTCGTCCGATTCCTTTCCTTCACTGTTTCAATGTGGAAAAAGTATGCCGTGGCGTCGCTGATGAAGGATGCCTACGAAAGGCCACATCTTCGTTTTTCTCCAAATCTACTCCAAGATGTAGTCGCCGTGCAGCCGGTGTGATCAATGAGTTCATACCTAGCCAGCTTCGACCGCCCAGATGTCGTTGCTATGTAGTTTACGAGCGCACTGCTGTATGTAGCACAGGTCAAAACTTGAGCAATCCGGATCTTCCCATCAACGCAATCAATCTTGCTGTTCCCATCATCAGCGGAGTGGATAACATTATTGGGTCTTGTCTTTTTGCTGTTTTCATGGTGCTCCATGGTGCACCATGAAAACATGTTCATGGTAGTCCATGGTGCTCCATGGAGCACCCAAACTGTTGTCCATGGTGCACCATGAACATTCCCATGAACATGTCCACGTCTGTCTTTTTTGTCCATGGTGCTCCATGGAGCTCCATGAACAAAACTAATAAAAGAAAAGTTAACAATTCAAGCACGAGAGGCTCTAGAGCCGCGACAACGCCAGGATTGCCAGCGCTGCAATTTCGTGAGCCCTCAGTAGGTCTACGGTCAAGCTATTTACGACACCGCACAATATGTTTCGAAACCACATCCATCCCCTGTGTCCCTATGGCGCTCAGCTGTCGCGCAAGACGTCGTTCGTCTCATAGTAACCGGTGGTTGCCGACATACGTGGCCGCAGCACCACCTCGGTGGTGTCGAAAATAGGCCCATATTTACGAAAAAGGACCATCTTTACGACACCGCGCGAAACTCTCCGAGAACAAATTCAACGGGCACGAAACCTATTTTGCTGTTTCCCCGCGGCCACTAGCTGTCGCGCCAAGCCAATATTCGGCCGGAACCAACATGTGGTTGCCGAGATTCGCCAAACAACGTGGCCTTAGCACCACCTCGGCGGTGTCGTAAGTAAGCCCGTATCACCGCGCGAAACTTTCCGAGAACACATTCAACGGGCACAAAACCAAATTCGCGTGTTCTCCCGGTCACCAGCTGTCGCGCAAGGCATCATTCGGCCGAAGCCAACATGTAGTTGTCACTATACATGTACTGACCTACAAACTGCCATTCTCAAGACCGCCCGAGGGCGCGGGTGGGTCGGCTACATAATCCACAGAGAAGACTATCTCCATCACTGCATGCAACCGGATGGGAAAATTGCCCACTCTGGAAAGCATATTCAAAGCATTTTGGCCAGCGCACAGCACCCAGAGGTGCATAGGCGTTCATTGTGGAACGGCCCCGACTACGAAGACGAAAACGTAAACCTCGGTGGCGGGAGGAGTGGGGAGTGCAAACGAGGGTACCCTCTGTGTCGCTCAACAACGTCAGCAATAGCGTGCGGGTCGGAAACTACTGCGGACGGTGGAGAGGTTTCGGAGAAGGGCGATGCGCGGGGTCAGAAGGTGGGATGACAGGTGCTATTTTCCTACCCTGTCACAGTTGGTGCGGAGTATTTCTCCGAATACCGCAGAATACGCCCCGAATTTCATGGACGGAAGGAGTGAAATACATCAGGCCCGTTTTCATGGAGTCCTAATATTCCACCGACATGGTACCATTTTGGTATGTCGTGTGAGTTTCGCAGTATTTTATCATCCAGTTCTTCAACAGTAAGGTACTGAAAGAACAGAGTTTGGCTTCAGATGCGTATCGGTTCCCTCCACGAGGAAGAGTGAAATATATATTTGACAATGACGCCCAGCGATGTCATGCTTCTGATGTGATCAACCCCGCGAGATGGGTGTGTCGGATTCAGGACTCGATTTCAAACCAGAACTTGGAAATCCGAAAGTCCTGCCAATGAATGTCTTCGGGAAGAATTCATAAATGAACTTCGTGAAGACCGTGTTTCGGTGGAGCTCAGTTTCTTCAACGACCCATACCATTTTCCTTTGGGATGTCACAGAACTTTGGCACAACCTTCACTCCGAATACGACACCCATGTCGCGCTACTGAACACGCAGAGTTGCGTTTCAGATGCATATCGGGTCCCTCCTTTCCGCCACCGAGATTTAGGCTTACGTGTTGGTAATCGGGGCCGTTCCACAACGAACGCCGATGGACCTCTGGGTGGTGCGCGCCGGCCAAAGTGCTGACGAAACTGCTTGCCAAAATGTTCAGGTTTCCCTTTTGTTTCTATGCAGCGATGGAGGTAGTCTTCTCTGTGGATTATGAAGCCGATCCACCCCGCGCCCTCGTTCGGCCGTCTTAAGAAAGGCAATAAATAATGTAGTTCGACGTCGTAGCAGCAACCGCATGTTGGTTTTGGCCGAATGACAACTTGCGCGACAGCTGGTGGCCGTGGGGACACAGCAAAGTTGGTCTATTGCCGATCGGATGTGTCCTCGGAGGTTTCGCGCGGTGTCGTAAATATGCCTTACTTACGACACCGCCGAGGTGGTGCTGCGGCCACATTCTTGGGCGTATCTCGGCAACCACATGTTGGGTTCGGCAGAATGATGGCTTGCGCGACAGCCGGGGGCCGTGGAAACACAGAAAAATTGGCCTGTCCATGGGAGGTGTTTTCGGAAAGAATCGCGCGGTGCCGTAAATATGGGCTTATTGGCGACGCCGCCGAGTTGGTACTGCGGACACATTCTTGGAGGTATCTCGAGCACCACATGTTGTTTCGGCCAAATGGCGGCTTGTGCGACAGCCGGGGGCCTGGGAACATAGCTCAATCGCTTTCGTGCGTATCGGAGGTGTTTTCGGAAATGATATTTACGGTGTCGTACATGGGCATAGTTTGAACGACACCGCCGAGGTGGTGCGGTGACATCATTTTGAGCTATTTCTCGGCAACCGCCGGTCACCATGGGACGAAAGAGGGCTTGCACGACAGCTGAGAGCCGTATCAACCCAGAGGATGTTGCTTCGAAGTATTTTATGCGGTATCGTAAAAATGCTTGGCGAGGCCGGTGTCTTAAATAGTAATACGGTTTTCGGAAATCAATCCATCTGTGCAAAGGTGTGTACGGTGTCTTCAGCGCGAAACATCGCCACATTTCCCCCCGTGTACATACGTACGGGCATACGTCCGCCCACACCCATGGCCGGGTTGGGAGCGAAACCCTAGCCCTAGTCTCTGTGTTTGCTGTGGGACCCCGTCAGTACAGCACGTCCACACGTGGTGTTGGGTCCTGCGCTGTACAGGTGAAGGCCCAATGCACGAATTTTTCTGGGTCCAACAACACTCCGTCACGGCAGCGCGGTCTCTTGCAGAAAGCTGTACTCGGAAATGTCAAATACTGGCTGGACTAGTGACACTCTTGGTTTCCTGCGAAATACTCGTGAGAAACACAAACACGGAGTTTGTAATCGGGTGGGTGGCATGTCAATTAACGACTCGACAGGTAACTTTGTCCGGTACGTAATCAACGACTCGACACGTAACTTTGTCCGGTACGTAGTCATACGACCCGTACGACATAAGAAATGACTACGCCACCGACCCTTTAGCCACCGAGCCACCGTGGGTAGGCGTTTCTCTGCGTCTACCGATCCAAACGATGGCTTGTATGATAGTTGTGCGCCGCGCCAACACAACGCAAATCTTCGTGTACGGCAAAGGGCGTCGAGCTTGGCCTCGTGGAGCAGATATCGCCAATCTGCTCCACCGGCCTTTAAGTCGCCCAGCCCCCGTGGGTGGGCGTTTTCTCTGCTACCGGCCTGAATGACGTTCTCGATTACTTGTATCATTGGTGTGGACCGTACCAGCATAATGCAATTCTTCGTAGGGTAAACGACGCCCTGCAGAAAGAATTTGGCTTGTGGAGCAGACAAAGCTTACGCTCCACCGCCCTTTGAGCCACTGAGACCCCGTGGGTGGGCGTTCCTCTGCATCCACAAGTTCGATTGGGGTGCCCGATGGCTTGTATGATAGTTGTGAGCCGTGGCAACACAATGCAAGTCTTCGTAGGGCAAACGGCGCCCTGAAGATAGAGTTTCGGCTGGTGGAACAGATAAGCTTTCCGGCTCCACCGACCGTTGAGCCACTGAGCCCCCGTTGGTGGGCGTTTCTCTGCACCCACTAGTCCGATATGGGTGCCCGGTGGCTTGTATGAATACATGTGAGCCGTGCCAACACAACGCATTTCTTTGTAGGGCAAACGATGTCCTGCAGATAGAGTTGACTCTGGTGGAAGTAAATATTGCCAATCTGCGCCACCGGCCCTTGAGCCACCCAGCCCGCGTGGGTCGGCGTTTCTCTGCACCCACTAGTCCGATTGGGGTGCCTGATGGCTTGTATAATAGCTGCCGGCCGTGTCAATACAATGCAAATCTTTCCTAGGGTAAACGACAACCTATACATAGAATTTGGCCTGGTGGTGCAGATACCTTGGCCAATCGCCTCCACCGGCCTTTGAGCCACCGAGCCCCCGTGGGTGGGCGCTTCTCTGCGCCCGCTTGTCCGGTTCACGTGCCCGGTGACTTGGATGATTGCTGCGGGCCGTACCAACATAATGCAATTCTTCGTAGGGTAAACGACGCCCTGTAGAAAGAATTTGGCCTGTGGGGCAGATATGGCTTATCTGCTCTACAGGCCTGTGAGCGACAGAGCCCCCGTGGGAGGGCGTTTCTCTGCACTCGCCTGTCCGATTGGGGTGCCCGACGGCTTGTTTGATAGCTGTGAGCCATGCAAGTCTTCGTAGGGCAAACGGCGCCCTGAAGATAGAGTTTGGCCTGGTGGAGCAGATATGGCTTTTATCTACTCCACCGGCCTTTGAGCCACTGAGCCGTTGGTGGGCGATTCTCTGCATCCACTAGTCCGATTGGGGTGCCCAATGACTCGAATGATAGCTGTGAGCCATGCCAACACCGTTCTGTCAGATGGAGGCGCGGTTCAGCTGTGTGATGGGAGGTATAGCGGGACTAATGGCATCCTCCCCCCCCCAGATGCTGCGGAACCCCTCTGTTGACCATACCTCTGGAGGAACATATCGGACGTGAGTGTCCGATAGCTTGTATAAATGGGATGGACCGTGCCAACACGATGCAAAAGATGTGGGTCAATTGAAGTTGTGTGGACGGCGGTTCGAAACGATTACTACTTCGTCCGATTCAGCTTTAGCTTTGCAGATGGCTGTAGCTCATACCTACACGACGCAATTGTTGAGGCCAATTGGAGCTCTGTGGGCGGAGATCTGCGTGGTGAAGCAGATAAGAACCTACTCCACCGGTGGAGTAAATAACATTACCGAATGAAAAATGGGAACACCACGGACGGCACAAGGCAGGGGGGCTTTCCCAGTCTTGCAGTAATCGCCCCCTCCTCTGGAAACATTGTTTGCTGTGCGTGTCGCCCTGGTGCTGCAGCCCAGGCGAATGGCTTTCATTACGTTTAGTTCGCGAAATTCGGTTGTCTCACACCCGCGAGGGGGCGAGGATAGAGAGATTTGATACAGTGAGCCTCACAGCTTACACACACACGCACTCTGTAGTCAAACGCCCAATAGACCAGTAACTCCCGTCTCTTCTTATGCACAAAGCGTTGACATGATCCTGTCCGAGCAGGTCGTCGTGTCGCCGACGATAAAGCCAGACACAGTCGTATACACGTAATAGACGGCAATGTGAACCAACCCCAAATCATATTTGCGCGAGACCAATGATAATGTTCTTTCAGCTCAGCCCCGCAAACTGCTCGATGCGTGATGCCGACGGAAAAAGCCGGGGAACAATGCAACCGGTGCGTTGGAAATAAGGATAGGCAGGATAGGCACGACCCTGAGCCCGAAACTCAGGGTGGTGGTGGTACCACCACGGTCATAGTCGTGATTACGATGGGGCTATAGACTCGTTATTATCGATGAAAATTCAACGGCAAAAATACCGTTTTTGATCTCGGGTATAGGGGTGGTTATGGTCTGTGGCGACTACCCAGTAAGGATGCCCCGCGCATTCCTCACATGGGCCACCTCCCTTCGGCATACTAGGACTTAAGGAGTAGGCCGCTGCCACCTCCTTTTTCTGCGGTGTGCGCTGTCCAAAACGGGTCCACAATACATTGTATCGACGGGTCGCATCTGGCACCGCTCGGCACAAAGTAAAACATGGATCAAGCCCGGGTGGGCTCGCCTTTCCACGCTAAGCTACAGGTTGACTACAGCGTACTCTGGCAAAATCCAAGAAACGTTTGGGTTGTCGAAACGGTGAGCAGAGGTAACATTTTTAGTTACGCATGTAGCAGGTATGCGAGAAACCGTCAAGCCAAGGGAGGTACAACCATCGCAGCAGCGCGGCCGTCAAAGAATGTTCACCGTAAGCTGCCGCTCACGCAGTCAGGATTATTTTTCACAACACAACAAAATAATTCGTCGTTCATAGTTGTTCGCCCAGGTGATGCCGGCCTTATAGATTGCAAGGGGAATACTGAACTCCACCCCCTGTCTGTTAATGTTTGTTCACTACAGGGTGAGTGATGGGAGAACAAACAAGTGTGTTGACGCCCTGAAAGGCTGTTGCGTGTCTGTGTTCAATTTAGAGAACACGCGTCGCGCGTGCTGTCAACGAGGGCTACTTCCCCGCGCTCGTTCACGCCCTGAAACGCTGCTGCGTGTCTACCTCATAACGGCACTCCTACAGACCCCCAACAAGTGGCGTGGTAAAGTAGGCGGTGCCCTCTGTTCTCACGTGATTGTTGTAGTGGTTGCTTAGTGCCAGGTGCATGTGCTACTGCCGTGGTACCATGGCTTGAGTCACATCACACCAGAAGTGATGATTTCTTCGCGTTCTTGACGAATCGACACTCTCGGGCAGCGAGGATGCCACGGTGGTGCTCACAATGACAAAAGCGGGCGTTTACGTCGCCCCTGGTGTTTGTTGTGGATCGCAGCGCCGCAAGGTAACAAAAAAGAAACGCCAAGAGGCTGAGGCATCGGTGGTCGTAACGTTCGCGAAAAACAAGCACGGTTCGCCGTAGAAAGGCTCGCCCAATCGGCAAACCGAATGGGAAGGTCAGACGTCGTGCAAGCTTCTAAGGAATACAGGCCAACATCGAGAAAATTGCAGAGAAAGCATGAATAGGGCTAGGCGAACTTGCTTCTCTAGCGATACGAGCGACGATGGTAGCGGCTATGAAACCCAACGGCCAAAGCAACATCCTTCAAACACCAGGTACGTAACCCTTCCATGAACACAATGACACACCTGCCCAAAACGATTCCAGCTAATGACTCGCTTCCAGCGGAAATCGGGTTATGTGGGCTCTGGTTCGGAACTAGAAAGTGAATGGCCACTCTATCCGTATCACCGACCACTGCGTAGAGCCCAAACCTAAAATTGCAGCGATCTGTTCCAAAGCTGCTACATGTTGAAAAAGCTGAAAGTACGTTCTGCGATCCAAAGGGGACACCAAGCTGCATTCAAGCATGGACGCCAAGCACCACTTTTTTCATGTCACCCTTTGCGCTGTAGGTGGCAATCAGCAAGTAGGGGAAGCCGAACATTCCCCCAAGGAAGATGTTCAAAAAGCCACTACAATACGATTTTATCGTACTTCCTTCGCGCCAAACAATCCAACACGAAGACAATGTCAAATAAACTAGAAAGTCGGAGTTGAATTGAGAGCGCCAGTCCTTTGTGGTCAGGTCCGGAAAGTAAACAAGCGGCCAAAGCCATCCATGCCCAACGATGGCAATAACCGTTTGAACATAGATCATGACTGTTGATGCAATCAGAAATAGACGCATGGCCAGGATTCCCATGCCTCCCGTTTCTACGAGGAAAGGAAACGAAACGACAAGAAGACGAAGACGAAACGCGAAGAGGGCGTGCAGGGAGAGAGGAGGAGCAAGAATGGTCAGATACAACTACGTGCGAATGTGTGTGCGCGCTACTGCGCGTGTGTGCGTGAAGTACGTTCAAAAGAGAAAATCGCAATAAATATCTAACCTTTTTTGGAGACAAAAATATTTTGAGACACAAAGGCGATTCTCGGACGACCGCTATCGGCGGTCGCCGCTACGCGCGTAGGCTGTATGGCGATGGCAAGGGTGTGCGGGTTGAGTATTGAGATAAGAGGAATTTGTATTTGAAAATTGTGATCATTTGTTCGAGAGCGGACACCCGCAAAGAATTTACCGTCCTAGTTCTGGAAGCCCAAATGGGGACACTTTGGGGTCACAGCACTCAAATGGCTATATTCCGCACTGTAGTCACCCTAGGCTCTGCTACGTGCAATGATCGTGAGAACCCTTGGTCTATCATGCTTGGCTGAGGTGGCAGGCTGTGTGATATACTGTGTGGCGCCTCTTCTGCGCCTCTGACTTGCTGTACACATCTCCCAACCCGCGTGCCCCCTAGGTCGTCAAACTGTACATCGCCTGGGTCCGGAAAAACTTGCTGACTTGGCTTCAGTATGAAAAGCGTCCCCACGTGCTGGACACTTTTAATACTGAAGCCAAGTCACCCCTTCTGTAGCGGAGCTCAGATTCTTTGGAGGGACTGCAGCCCCTCGACCAATGGCTGACAAATGGTTTGGGACATTTGTTTTTGCGGAGGGACTGGGTACAAGGAGGGTTAAGTGAGTGGATATGCGACGACCGGAGGACAGCAAATGAAATATGCAGATAGGTGTGGCAAGAAACAACAAAGCAGAACAACATCTATATACACTTGTTGGTTATACGGAGACCATACGCCCCGAACTGAACGTGTGTATGTGCCCCAACACCGGAAAATGTGCACAAATGTTTACATGTAGACCATGCCAAAGTCTACGCGGTGTGAGGAGGGAAAAAAAAAACTGTACATCACACATAGCCTACATGATGATCTCTTACACCGTCCCAGCAACTACCACACAGAGGATGTGCTTCGAACTAAAAAATGTGCCGTATCACAGAAAGGCGAAAGCCCCTCGTCCCACAGCAGCAACACTGCTATATCACATGCTCTGCCAGAGGGTATTGGGGGTCAGATGACTCTAGAAGTGCGAGTGTTGGTAGATTGTGGAGCCTGTCCCTCGATGTAGCCAACTCTAGGCAAAGGGTTTTCTCGGGAAAAAAACATAATGGACCGCGCCAGGATTTGCACCCAGCCCCATGCACTTTGCAGACTGCTGTGCTGAGTGCAGGACACCGGGCGCAAAACTCCCCGCTTTCGCTGGGGTCGAAAGGGAAACGCACTACAGCAGTAGAGGGCTTTGTCTCGTGTCATCCGGAGACTTGGTTTCCTGGTTGTCGCGTGTGGCGAGGGTGTGTAGTCAGAGCACAGACGCGCCACGTCAGCCGCTTGCCGAATACAGGAATGGCCTGGTCGTTGTAAATCAACCAGGCTGTGATTGGTGGAGTTGTGGTAGATCTCTGAGACGCGACTTTCTGCCTTCGCTAGCGCTTCGTGACGGCCGCCCCGAGAGCGAGCCGCCCACGGGCAAGGCCTTCGCGGCCCAGGGCTATCGGCAGGCGCAATTCTCGCGGCGAACGGAGGTCTAGGGGCGGAGAAACCGCAGAAAGGGGGCTCTAGAGCCACGAGACAGCCAGGATTGCCAACGCTGCATTTCGTGAGCCCTCAACCGGCAGGAAATCCGCCTATGGTAAGACCCATGAGGGCAAGATCAATTGACCGCTTATCACTGTTGTTCCCGCAAGCGGATTGGAGGACACAAGGGCTGACCGCTCGCGTGTATGTAGGGCCCGCAACAACTAGTAGCGCGTGATTTCTTCCTGGTGGTGAGAGGGCGTTGGAATGGCCATGTGTTTCTACACCACCACTGGCTCTCCAACGATCGGAGGTCGACCTTTTGACGTTGTTGGAAAAAAAAAACAGAAAAAGCGAGAGAAACAGAGCCGAAACAAACAGATACCGTAGACAAGAGGAGAGCGACAAGAACAGCCTCGCTGCCTGACCGCGCAGGCATGGTGTCATGTCATGGTACTGCATGTAAAGCACGCCGGTCGCGAGTTACGAAGCCTGGACTACATCATCAGCCCAGAATACACAACGTGTGAATGAATATTTCCAATTTTGCCCGCTTTCGTGCGCGGGAGACTGTTATATTTGTTAAGGTAGTGGTGTGCTCCACCCCCTACCCTGCAAGACACAGGGGAGACACTCCGACAGAGTATCGTACGATAGATAAGCAGTCACCAGGGGAGGGGACGGGAGTCCTCCGCCTGAGTTGTTCCTCCTTCCTCGCACGAGATGTACCTGATACGTGTAGCCCCCCGGCAATTCTACGTCCTCTGTAGGTTTGCGATTTTCGTGCTTGTGTTGTCCTCCTGCCCCTCCCCTCCGCTGCGCGAAATACAACGTGTGTGCACATGTCTCATGTTGGTGTTGAGCGTTGAACTACAGCACTGCTGTAGACTATACGCGTGCATAGACGCAGACTCTAAATTAGTGTAAGGAAAGAGCAGGTTGTTCAAGTGAAACCCTGTCACCAACAGGGAGACTATAAACAGCCGGGTGTCTGATGGTGGTTAGTGGCGGCATCCACTGAGGCTGCTGTTGTGTTGTCTTTTCCACGCCGAATCATTCAACCTCGGATGGAAAAACGGGGGGGATAATCAGCGGGGTGTTGTAGTCTGCACAGCAGCACAGCAATTTATCGATTCCTTTCGCGAGTCGATAAACCTGGTTGCTGTGCGATCGGGCGAATGGATCGGAACATCACACCGTGACCACCATATTGCTGTACCTGCGATAAAAATTGGAGCAGAGGTGAACGGAGAGGCGTCAAAGTCTTGACACGGTCCTTCTCTCATACATGTCACCCAAGCTTGTGCTACCGACATTTTTGCTGTGTTTCGAAGTCAATTACGCCGCCTTCACCGCATCGAAAAAGTAGGGCATTCTTGCTATTCACAGACCCCAAACAGTAGGTGAACAAATGTTGTTCGCTTGGACTATACCGCATACACCCATCTGCCTAGATGGTGTATTGGAAGTAAGTTAAAGCCACTGCAGTGCGAAAAACGCAACAGCAGAGCTACATAGCACACACAACTTACATGGCAAATCAGCGCGTATGTGGCGGATTGGCAACAGGCCCTTTGAAACGTACGCGCCTTTGCTTCCCCTGTCTTTTAGCATTTGACCGCTGTGTGAAACGTTTTGGACCCGGCCCCTCTGTTCTCTGCTACGACTGTATGTGTGTGTGCTTGAAGGCAGTGGAGAAAGCTACTTTAGCGGGAATGATTTGGACGTAGCGCACCGGAAACGATACGGAGAGACACCGGGAAACGTGTAAGAGGTCATCATAATGACTCTACCACTACATTCAACTGCCACCAAGAGGACGCGGCAGCGGCTGCACACACACGCACGCGCACACTAGCTCGCTTTTCAGTTCGACCTCGCGACGTGTTCAAACGCAACGAGTTACTGATCGACCAAGTTCCACCAAAGCCAACTACTAGGTTGGGACTTCGGTAGTGCGGACAAAGTGTGGTATTGAGGGGAATCCATTTGGTAGCAACGAAGGAGGAGAGGATACGGGAGTACAAGGGAACGGCCACAACAGCGATGGAGGAGGGAAGCATCGAGTGGAACAGAGTAAGAGCTTCGAGCCGGGTGACTTTCTTCACAACAAACGACGCAGGCCCAAAGAAGAATTGCCTCAAAATAGCTCGAATAATCGCGATCAGAGTGTGTGGTGGTGAAAGCACGAAGGGTGATGGTGAAAGCACTCCAAAACAAACTCGGGTGCGAGTTAGCAGACTCGGTAGACACGTGTCGTTCTGTTGCTACCGTTTCTGTTTTTCCATGCGGAGAACAGCTTAGCCTCCCCTATGACCGGTCCCAGTTCCTGGCATTTGGAAGTGTTGTTTCGTTTTCAACCGTGAGACTGGCGTGTTTTCATGGTTCAGCCGGTTAGCGCGGTCGATGCTAATACTGTTTCTTTATTTTGCAGAGCGACCCGGTGGGGGTGATTTTTTTTTTTTTGTTAAAAAAAATGTTCAGAGACAGGGGGTTCCTATAGGCGGCGACACGTGTGGTAGGCTCGTGCGTTTTAAGCTCTGGGGGGCGCCGGTGATTCTCAGAGAGGAGGTGGCCATCAGCTAGCTCAACAAAAAAAACACCCCTCTGCCTCTCAGTCAGTACACCGAATTCATTGGTGTTATTTGGTACTCTGAGAGGCAGCTCACGAAAGCGTGTGATAGGTGACCAGATTAGCAGGGAAGGCATGGGTCGCACACAAGACCCTCGCACGCAAGTGTAGAGAGGTGTACAGCATTACATGCATCGTCAATCGTGGTGCGTAGAGCGTGTTGGTGTACAGCTCATCTCTTGTCTCCCAGTTGGTTGGTGGCAACAACCAACAATTGGCCGAACAACCCGTTCACCAACAAACATACGTAAACAACAACAACTGGGCTTGTGAACTCGCTCAGTCGCATATCTCCTGTCTGTGAGCTGCTCGATCGGATGCAAGCGCGACCATTTCTCTGTGTTGCCCGGCGCTGTGCTCACCGCCGCTCGCTAATGATAGTATGTGTTACGAGCCGGTTACCACAGCAGCGGCAGACAGAGAGAGGAGTTCTGAACCGTGTTCCAAACAAGCCTCCTCCTCGGTCTCGGCGACGCGTGAATCCGACATGTTTGTTCGGCACAGATATTGTGCATGCTCGAGGCATCGACCATGGAATAAAAAGGTAGCCGTTGGGACAGCTCGGGCAAAATGTTGCTTGGTGGGCACATAGGTTGGCTCGTGACTTGGTCCGTAGATGGTGAAATGGCCACCAAGTTACCCGGCACGACGCAGCAAAAGGCTGTGTTTTTTTAAATTGAAAAAAGTACGGACAGAAAATCACGCCGCTGGTTTCAGCGGGGTCAATTATGTTTCATCCCCTCCCCAGATTGTGGTCAATGGTCTAACCGCCAAGGCATGCAAAACATACGAGTACGCCCCCCCCCCCCCTCCCCAGATTGGACATGGCTGAGCCCAGTTCTTTCACCACCTCGTGCTCCTCACATAGACCTCGCCGTGCCACCAAAGTACACGGGCACCTCAAACAGGTCATGCCCTCCACCGGAAAGCTTTTTCTACCCTTTGATTTGCTGTGGACGCGAGAAATGCCTCACGATCACATCTGAGTTGGACCACCTGTCTGCTGCTGTGTGCAACCCGTTTCAGCTCTTGGGAGCCAACTTTCACCGAGGTTTGCTGAAACACTAAGGTTCCCCGTTTCGGCCGATACTTGGCCAATAGTAGAGATGAAAGACCATAGAACGAACCCATGATGTGCACGACTAGGGATCTCCACTACAGCGTCCGCGGTTGGCCTGCGAAAGTCGGCCCAAATTCAAGTCTAAACTCCAGTAGTCAGCAAAGTGGCCTCCAGAAACGATCATGCGTCTACGTCCGAAAACATCATGCATGTAGAAATCCAAGCCATGGAAGCACGCAACGGACTAAAAACGCGTTTGCTGAATGACGAACCTAAACCAAATCAGAAAAAAAATGGTGCGCGTGCGTCTTTACATGTGGGCAACGCATAGATGATGTGCACGATTTGGGATCAGCACCACAGCGAGAGTTGAAGCAGAAAAAACTTTAAGTCCCTCGCGGAAAGACTGCCTCTCGGGTTGTGATTCCAGGATTAGTAATGTCTGCATGAAAAAAATATAAGTGGCAAGTTTTCCATAGGCGGCAACACGTGTGCTACTGCAGGTAATATTTTTCCAACCCAAAAAACAATTAACCCGCCCTGGTCAGTCCGAATAAGACACACACCATTGCGCGCACATGTATGCTAGAATATCGTACATACATACCAGTCTACTTGAAGCTTTCGTTCGCTTCGGCCAAGCTCATGAATTGCTTGGGGTTGTGGTGGTGGACAGCGTTATGGTGCAGCTCTTTTTGGTGCGCCTGTGCACTGGCCATTAGTGGTTGTATTTACGGTCTGATGGTGCCTCTTTCATCTACGGGCTTTTACGCCCTCTGATTGGTCAAACGTCGGTTCGGGCGGTCTGTTCCTCTCCAGCGCCCTCTCCCCATTCCGCACTCCGAGACCAGTTCGCGGCCGCTCGGCCGTGCATTGGATGTGAGTGAGGGTTAGTTTCGGTTGGGTAGACCTAAATAGACCTCACTGTATGTAGCGACGGGTGATGTGCGATGAGTGCTGGATGAAGTGTATGTGTAAACTTCGCCAACTACCGCTCTGGTGGGTGCGGAATGATTTCTTCAGAGTTTTCGACTGGTCGCTCGTCTAGTCTCGCTTTGGGAAAGGATACGCGCGTTTGGTTGGAAACTCACCTGCTCGGCGGACGACCAGCGGCACTTCCTCCTGCGCGTTCGGCATGTTCGTAGTTGGAGGGAATAGAACCAATGGAAATGGGCGGAACAACTTGCAACTTGCAACATGGGTCAACAGCCGGGCTTTCCCACCAGTCTTGCCGTGCCCCCCTCCGGAAATAAATATTGTTTGCGGGACCCTCAGAGCTGCTTGCTGCTGCTGCACATCACTGCTGTGTGTGAACCCTATTCAGAGTGCTTCGGTCAGAGAGGCAGCACGGTAGAAAGGCTAGCGGCTGCTTGTCAACACATCGGACATCGTAGATGTGGGATCAACATTCACATGTTTGAGCGTTCGTTCGTCTTGTGTTTCGATCGCGAGGTCTCTGCTGTGATGTAAACTACTGCAGTGCAAAGTCATTTGTCTTTAGTTATTTAGTGGAAACACACGTGGAAATGAATCGCCGTCATCTATCCAGGGGGTTTCCAAGCTGGAATGAATGGCGCACGTTATATAATTCCAGAGCCAGCCGCCATGGCGGCTCATGAATAGATGAGCGTTTCTGTATATGGCGCGTGCACAAATGAAGATTGACATTTTTCTCCTGGTGATACAGTAATACGACTTGGAGCTTTCCGCTATTTTCCCACCCCTTCGCACGGCCTTCCATCCTCAGCCAGCAACCCTCGAAACCGTACCTGTCCCCTGCATTGTCCCAAGACCTGCATCGCTCCCTATGCCTCACCCCTGTTTCAGACGTACGCGTCTTTCGCAAGGAGAAGTATTTTGTCCATCCCGACTACTACGTAGGACCTCCTCCTTCCGCTCACGTTCACCACCGACCCGCCCATACCATCTCCTGCCCCTGCTATGGCGACGTCTAAACATGGAATAATCGTTCCTGCACTATGTAGGTCATTCTCGACCTGGGCACGGGTGAGGCCGCAAGAGAGCGCATGCTCCCTTCTTCAAGGCCTTGTTCGGAAGGGATGGACTGCCCACAGCTCCGCCGGTCCCTCGTGGGAGCAGGAGCAGGTTAGGGGGTTGCACCATCTTCGACTCAAAAACCAACGCCACCGCCTCTTTGGGTAGCCACAGTTGAAAACAACGGCTCTTCAAACGTAAAATTTCCAGCAAACACAGATTTATTGCTCTCCTTGTGATCCCGCACTTAGGTCGCCGCCGTTGAGCTTAGTTTGCCCAAAAGCTCATCTACTTGGCGGTCACCCAGGTAGCCCCCGGCGGGTGCCCCGGAACCCCCGGTCGGGCCACAAAAACGGCAGCGAGGCGAGCACCATCGGGATTGCAGTCATCCACTTCAGCGCTACGTGGAACTTGGTGTTGTAGCCCACAAACACATGGTCCTCGAACACCAGCCGTTGGGCCTTGTTCGTCATCTCGATGCGAAGCAGTACACGTCTCGGGGCTTCCAGTGAAACGGTCGCCACGTGGGTACCCCCGTACATGTTGTCTCGCCGGAATATCTCTTCCGTCCCAGCGAAGATAGTTATCTGTTTTGTTCCCGTCCACACAAGAAGACAAGACATCATTACACGAAGTGATAGATCATCGATTGTGGTTCGGCACGCTACCGAGGGGCTTGGAGTGATCACCGACCATACCCGAACTTGAAAGCAGCGCAGGGACCAGCCAGGCCTAGCGAAGAAGCTCGTCGGGTGTGCCAAGTAAAGGGGGTAGCACGGTAATTTACACGATATGAACAGGGAAGCAGGAGGCTGTATCCTTCCTTGTTCGCTTGCAGCTTCGCCGGACTTCGGGACGAGCCCGCCCCCTCTTACCGATGTTGACCCCAAAAAACTGGATGAACCTCAGACGATGACAGAAAAAACGAACTGCAGCTGAACCAATGAGCGCACAGCAAAGGTCTCATCGCCACACATTGCGCGGGGCCACTGGTACCTGAAACGGCGTTGCAGTTCTCGTGGATCTGTCGACGATCTCAAACGTCAGAGCGAAATGCCGGCCAACCATCTCGCCGTAGTCCGACGCAGCCCCCACGAAGTAAACCCCCTGCGAGCCAGCGTGTTGGCCGGGAAATAGAACAGCATGGTGCAGAAACACCAAGAAGAATAAGTAATCGGCATGTCTTGTCGCGTTACTTTGCCCCGACCACGTACAGTCGGGGGCCCTCAATAGTCTTGCAATTCGTATGAGCAGAGGGGCCGTCTCTGCTCAGAGTACGAGTAAATAAAATACGATTTACACCGGCCCTATAGCGGGCACCAGCATGACCTGATGCCCAAATACTGTGGCGGTTAGGTTGATACAGTTGAGAAGCTCGGCCATGCCCACAAGACTCTGAGAGTGGCAACGCGAAAGAGCCTAGGCGTAAATTGACGGACGGTCCGCGTTCCACAACGCTCATCAGATATTGGGGGAGGGGGGAGGGATTATGGCAGCTGGGCGGGGCCTATCGCAGCGGACTACTCAGACAGCGGGAACCTTCCGTATGATAACGCCCGGACGGCTTGGCGGCAGGACCACGACACGTACGCAGCAGTTGTTGCCGAAACGGTGTTTGCTTCTGACGTCTATGTCGAGAGCCTCCCATTTCCTCGTCTTCCACGGAAACCCAGAAACAAAAGCCCGTGGCCGAGAAAGTTCTACCAAGGCTGCTTCGATCTTGCAACAGTCACCTGGTAGCCTCCGTGCGTGAAACCATTGGTGGGGCCCCGCACTTGAGAAGTCCAGGCGTTCAGCGGGTGGTACGGCACGTTCGCCGACAGCGCCACCACCTGCAAAAATTCCACAAAACACGAAGCAAGCGATACGAGAGGAGGGAAGGCGAATCTGCTACCATCATAAGGAAGAACCACACGGCGTGCCAGCGGCAGTAGCAGCAGCGCTACCACACCCACGACCACAACAACAACAACAACACTATGCCTTACTTCGCCGCTCATGGTGCCCACGATAAGGTCAAGGGTCCCGTCGCCGTCGACATCATCCGCCAGAACCATGCTCCGCACGCGCTCCCCTAGGTCGATCTTGTTCACGCATGCCGTCGCCCCCTCGATGACGTACACGTGGCCGTCTTCCGACGGGGCAAGGAGATGCAAACCCGCACCCCATCCCCCGATTGGCGCAACGTTTCCTCTTCGCTGCCAAATCAAGGGTTGGGTTGTTCAAAACAGAGAGCCTCAAATGTCGAGGCGACCAGCAGTTGATTACTTGCTCCACATGTTGTGAATTAACCATAGGAAAGCCAACACCATTAGTGCAGTATATTGGAGGGTTTGTTGTTAATATGTGGAGACAAGCCGTGTGGTAAAGCCACCACTAGAAGGTAAGCATGTTGGAGGGCTGGTGGGAAATATGTGGAGAACAGCGGTGTGGTAATCCCATCACCACGGTGCAGCATGTTAGAGGGTTTGTGGAACGGAAAGTGACAGCATTCTACGGTTGCGTGGGCTCCACCCAGCCATGCCTTCTTATCCGTGAAGGTCAGGAAAAGCAACTCGGGTGCTTGTATGTCGGAGATTTACTTCACCCTGCTGTGCGCATGTCTGTCTTTGCCTCATCATACCCGCTGCTGCAAGTGCAGCAAACAGGCCGATCGCTGTCCCTAGCTGTGTTGACTCAAGGCAACGCTGTGACGACACAACGCGAAGCCACCAACATCTGGTACGCTCGGCGCTTGCCGACAGTTTTCTTTAACGCTGTTTCACGAAATTGGCTGGTGCCTCCATCCTAGTCTTCAGCTATATCGTGTACCCGAAATCGAGCTAGCTCCCGCGTGGGTGCTGAGTGACGTCAGTGCAGAACGAATCAGCGTGCCAGCAGTAAAATAACCTCTCAGTTTACCCCCAGGCACGTTACTTGCGTTCCTCGTGGGGATAATCCAAGAGGGACTTGATAGGTTATACTGTACGATTGGTAACTGAACACCTCCTCTTAACGCCAAGCTCTTAAAATTATCCCCGTTGAGGAGCCCGACGCTCGTAGCTCCCAGGTTCTTAAGTGGCCCGGACATAGCAAGTAACTCGGGTCAACTCACTAATGAGCACGTGATTCTCCTAGTCTTGTTTTAAGGCACAGCGAGTCGCTAGAAGGTTGGCTCTAGACACTGCTAGAAGAGGGTGCCGAGAGGTATGCATATCAGAGCAGTGGTACCTTGGCCTGGCTGGATGCGTCGGCAGGCCCCCCCCCGCCCATGCTTCCGGCGGATCTTTGGTGCAAGTCGACCAGCGTGATGGGGGCGCTAATGCCCTTCCTGTCGTGACATAACAAGCAAAAAAACGAAACTTGCACATCAGAGTGCAATACAACGGCTCGATGTGCGAACAAGTACGGTTGTTAAAACTCATCGAGAAAGCCGTTCCGGGTCCTATATACATATAGTACCTGCCCCCGACCATCGAATCGACCCACCCACCGGTTGCGGAGCGCGACCGGGTAGTTGGGCAGAGGCAGCCCGCTCTCGGCGCTCAGCGCCCACACTTCCGCAGAGCCCTCGGCAGTCGTAACGCCAGCTACAACATCCAGGGCACCGTCGCCGTCCACGTCGCCCAGCGTCAGCATCGAGGTTGTTGAACCTGCCGCATAGGGAGGTGGGCGCAGTGGTATCACGGGGCTTCTTCAACTTCCGATGATGAGGGTACAGAAATCTCCGCTTCGAGGACACCGTTTTTTCAGAAGCATGGCGGGGTGCCCCGACGAATGAAAAAAAGAAATAGGCGGGGGATGTTGAGGACACTTTCCCGCTGTAAGGACGAATTTGAGTGTCCCGGAGAGCGGGGCAACAAACGCGCGGCAAAAAATGTATTTGGGAGCGCTAAGGAACGCAAGAGCGCATTCAATAACACGCCTGCGCCACGCATGCCTTCGTGAAAATATCGCAGCCTTACGTATCTCTCATCAGGCATGTGCATGACGAGCGCGCAATAATGATACCCGATACCCCAGCCGCCGGACCTCCCTTTCTTTGGTACGGCGTGACCTGCTCGACTAAACGCTTGCGACAGAAACAACAAAACAAAACGAAAAATCGTTATTCAATTATTTCTGTCGAGACGACGCACCCGAAAGCGCCTTATTCCAGCACTCCTTGCCGTCGTGCTTGACGCACACCACGGCTCCGGAGGAATCCGCGAGCAGCATCTCCAGCCGCTCATCCCCGTGGACGTCGGCAATCACCACCTTCACCAACACGACAACACACCACCAACCATCGCAAAAACGGACGCGAACGAACCCACTCTGTTGCGGCTCGAGTGTCGTTAACACAGCAGTCTACGACGGTCGTTGCGTGAACAAAGTGTCAAAGCATTGCATCGCACACTTTGCTCAGGGTGAGGTTCTGCGTCCATGTTTTCTGGCATGCCGCTCTTCATAGACTCGTCAGTCAAAAAGAAGGAACCGAAAGTCAAACGATCGTCCAAAGGGCAAGGGTGGATGCCATGCTACACACGATGCCTCCAAAGGGCCTTCGTACGGTGTAGAAAAAGGTCGGAATAGGCGGAAAAGGCCGGTGTTCAGGCATACACGTCCCCGTCTCCGGGGGAGCAAAAAAGCCTCACCCTCGGGTTTCCCACAATAACACGATTCGCAGGTATTGACGTCTCGCGACGCCACCCGCGGAGTGCCAGCAGCGTGGACCTCATAGGGGCAGTGTCGCCGCCGAACGACTGGGGGCATGATCAGCACACAAGGGTCCCCACGTACCTGAGCCTCTACCAGGTAAAATAATGGCGTCTTGTAAGGCTGCCATGAAGGAGAGGGAGACAGCCCCTTGTACTTTACGTTTCCCGTGAGGGCTACATTTGTATTGCTGCTTTCCGGAACGTATATTGACCACGTGACTACGGCTGCAGAGCTCGGTGGAAGAGAGATCAACAAGAACAAAGAGCGAGTATCGATACTGTTTGGCAACACGGTGACGGCTGAGTCCTACCCGTGCTCCGTCTGGGCCGGCCACCCAGCTGCCAACCGCTGTCTTGCTAGTGTTAATGTGCAATACGGTTTCAAGAATCATCTGCACAACGGCGAGGAAGAGCGAAAGGTATGTGAATCGGCGGACCGAAGACCTTGGAGAGGGATACCCTCTTCACTGCTGTTGCAATGGGATTTCATCTCATCGAAATGGTGCGGTCCGCGACGGAGGGGTGTCAAAAGCGGCAATACTATTCCTGCCATGCGCCAACCCTTGAGATCAACGGGGTGTTGCCCTATTCCCATCAGAAGGGACCTTTAGGTGCTCACCTGTCCTCTGATTGGTTCGTAGGTTAACGGGAATCCCTCTCGCGCCAAGCTGCATCGGCGGCCGTATCATGCGACACGACGCGTATCCATAGCGTACAAAAGTTAACGCAGGGGTTCCATGGGTGGGGAGGCATCAGACTCCTGATGGTCCCAAGTACTGCCGAGGCAGGCGTGCGATGAAGAACACCGTACCCATTGTTGACGGCGGTGATTCTTCACTTCATCGACGAAAATGAGGGTGTCTGTTCACAGAACGCCTTGCCTTGTAGAAACCATTGCCATATCGCCCCGAAAGCCACATACCGAAAATAGGACGTCACAAACCCATAGGCTCATGTGACCGATTGCTTCGAACTAACCCAGCAAGTTAAGAAAGGAGCCCAAATATCGGCCGTGTTCCCGCAGAACGTAGGTCGCGTAAGATACTCCCACACACCCTGGATCGATTTTCAAAGCGCGATTTCTCCACGACGAAGAGGGTGAAAAAAGTAAAAGGATACGGTACGGAAACGCGCGCTCTCGACTGGGAGGTTCCAACACCGCAGTTTCCGGCACCGCCACTGTGGACTAGTCGAACTGTGAAGATCGGTCCAGGACGGTGTGGTATCTCACTTATACAACCTACGGTACTGTACACGACGCGAAACGCCGGTCCCGCCAAGACAAGGCTGGCCCCTCACCCGCTGCTAGCATCTACGACATGGAGCCCTCCACGAGCTGTCCCCACGACCACCTCAAGCTTCCCGTCCCCGTCGAGGTCTCCCACGGTAGGGGACGCGTCCACGGGAGCCCCTCGTTTCTTCTCGCCCGAGGTCGTCTGTTGAGGACGTGGGGATTCGAGTTGAGAGGCGACGAGGGGGTTGCCAAAGTACACAAAGTTGTTGTATTGATGTCTTGGGCACTAGAACCCGTCCTGGTCTCAGCTCAGCACCTCGCAACACCTGCACATCTTGAAAATTGTTCGTCTCTCCTGGCTCTTGAAAATTGTTCCGGCACACCCTTGTCTCGCACGGTGGCTTAAACACAGTTGAAGAGCTTGTTTGGCGTACGCTACAATCACCATCAATGGCCTACACACACGCCTGCGCGAGTTCCTCCACTGAAAGGTGGCCTTGCAGGCTTGCAACACACCAGCGCTCCGGGGAACAAAGCCGGTCGTGCGAGGTACCCTGCCGCAGTTCTAATTTTAGCCGCACCAAAGAAGCAACTCGGCAAGTTAGGACTGCAAGTAAAACCAGTGAGCGGTGAGGGCGGGTGAAGGATGGAGCGAAATCAAGGAAACACAGATACCTCGCCGAGATCATGAATCCACAGCCACTTGGAGTCCTCGAAATCCCAGCACGCCAGAGAACCGGCGACCACCTTTTCCGCTGCGGTGGCGGGGGTACCGCTTCCCCAATACCTGCCAAGAATGTGTTTGGAAAGGAAGTATCGGCCGGGGGGGGGGGATAGGATATGGATATGGAAGAGGAGGGTTTCCACAAAAATGAAACTTCCAGTCAGTGCTCAGGACGGGGAATGGCAACCAGCGGGGTTTTGATACGAAAAGGCGTGCATCTTGAAGATTTTAAGAAGGTGGAGGAGGGGAGAAGGGGGACGATGGATGAGAAAGAGAGGACTTGGGGTTCAGAAGACAATGTAGATGCCATTTGTCAGCAAAAATAGGTGTCTGTGACTACAGTACCTTCGGTGGAACGGCTGAACCAGCATTTCCGTCGATGTTGAAGCAACTTTGACATATAGACGTGTGAGCAAGACCTTCCCGCGTCCGATGGAAAACAAGAGGGAAAATTATTGCCATGCCATCACACCTGACTGCCCGCGGCAGAATGTTTCGGGGCGATAAAAAAAAAGGAAGTATTTTGCTACAGTGATGGTGTGTAGGCAATACCGAGAATTCTGACGAGGCTACCTGAATAAAAAAATAAAAAAATAAGTGTAGAAAGGGGCAGAGAGAGAGAAGGGGGGGGGGAGTGAGTGAGAAAGTGAGAAAAGGAGAGAGGGAGAGAGGGAGAGATAGAGGGGGGGGGGGGGGACAGAGAGGGAGGGAGGGAGAGAACGGGAGAGAACGGGAGAGAAAGAGAGAGAGAGAGAGAGAGAGAGTTAACAGGGAGGGAGCGACATAGTAAAGTACAAGTTCACCGTCGTTTGCTCTTGAAGTAGCTGACAGTCACGATCATCCGCTTCCCCTGGCCATCCTCAGCATCCAAGAACACGGGAGCGGCGGAGATATGCGGCTGGATCTCGACTACTTCCCCGGCCTGCCGCTTCCCGAAGTCTTCACCTTCTTCCAGGCCGATTAGATCGAAGTCATCTCCGTAGTTCTACGCAGCAGCGATTCGCGATTTTGATTGGTCAAGATTGGTCAACCGCCCCCGGGAAACCGTTTTGATTTGATCGACCGGCAGCAGCAGCAGCGCCACAACAGCAGCAGCAGCAGCAGCAGCAGTTTTACGACGACAGGTTCGAACAGGAGATCAACGCTCGGCACTGATTCGACTGGTGGTAACGGACGTCGGGTCACTCAAAGAGTTTTGAAATTGTTGTGTCAACCGAATCGTTTTTCGACAAGTGACTTCGACTGGCCATCGCGTTGTCGCTTCTCAGGCGTTTTGCGGCCAAAAGATGTTGTCGAGACCACTCGGTTTGGCCGTTGCTACTCACGACACACGGCTACGGAAAACAACCAACCCTGGCAGCAAACCACTTCTTGAGCCACCTACTCGAATCCCTGACAATTATACCGCGTCGAGCCAAGATGCCAGGACCCGAAGGACGACGTCTTCGCAATGCTTGAGAAAATCAACCCCCCGGCTGGGCTGATGAAAATTTTAACTTTGAACTGTTCACCAATCTCAAAAAGACGAAATCGGTTTTGTCTCCCGACACGACACAAAAAACAAACGCCATACCCCCGGGTTCAACGGCGACATCGCCTCCCTCGCTTTAACTCACCGCCCACCAACCGATGCCGTCATCGTTGGGTAAGGGTCCCGTGCCGTACTCCCCCCACCGCCGCATAGCCTCAGCGTACGCCGCCGCGGTGTCGTAGGCGCTCTCGCCGTCCAGCCCCGAGTCCACCCCCTCCTGAAACATGCCTCCCTCGAAGCTATCCCCCGTCCACTGGTGCTCGATCTGGCCGTTGCCTAGCGCGGCGGAATCACCGCCTTGGTTGGGGCTTGCGGCATGTTGTTCTTGTGCCTGTCCAGTCCAGAGATCGATTCGCGGAACGGTCTTCATCGCGGTCGGGCAGACTCGGGTATCTAGGAGGCGCGAGATTTTTAGCTACACTGATCACGAAATCGGTGATAAGCCGATCCCGTCGTCGTTGGATGGTGGTCTTCCCCCCCCCCTGATGATCACGGGCTACGTAGAAGGCGGGACAACCTATTGCCGGAGTTCTTCTTGATGGAGCTTCTCTAAAGGAGAACATCATATCTTTCGAAGGCCCTTCGAACATGAACCGAACCGCTCGCGTGGTGGATTCCCTCACCGACCACTGACAGCACGCAACTTTTGTCGTTTATACACGCATGGAGTACGATGCCCAGAAAAACATCAAGATGTGTGAATCAAGCTTCGAGCCGGCAAAACAAATTCGTCCAAGATCTTCTTCTCAAACGTCTCTACAGTACCCTATGTACCTGGTCCAACCGAATCCCAACGCGTACTCCGTAGGAATACCAACACCTTCAGCCATCAGCACCGACAGTCGCGCGTACCGTGCTGGTTGCCGGTATCCCGCGACTCTACGGCCGCCAGGTTTCGGGTTGATTGGCGTGATGGCAGGAAACCTTCTTCAGAACGGTCCCCATACTTTGTTCGGGGCCCAATAAACATAACACACACAAACGCGCCTCGAGGTCTGCCGGGGCACGAAACAAGGTTTTGGATTTCCCCCCACCTCGTTGTCGTCAAGAAGACGCCGCCGCCTGCCGGGCGACCGCAGACCCGCGTCGGCATCCCCGCTGTCCTCGGTCTCTTGCACATTCTTCAAGCTGGAGCACAAGCGACCAACCAGAGGGGTCATGTTGTGGCGTCGGTTGTGTCAGGGGTACGAATAGGGTCTATCGGCAGATACGCTTAGGCGAACGCCACACGTATGTTCCGCTCCGTTTGACAAAAAAATAACTCGGATAACAATTTGAATGAACCCTATACTTCAACAGATCGTGGTATGTTGCTAGGCGTGTTTCGAATTCCCCGGGGCTCTGCCTCTGCCGTGGCATTGCTTGACTGCTCCTGTACGCTTGTCACTGAGGCATATATCTGCCGCTGTACTTGAGTGCTACAGCACTTCTGGACTGGAGACTTTGTGTACCGCTGTGGCTTTCGCGTCCCGTAACAAGACATGACTCGTCACTGTCATCTTGGTTTCGGAAGATATGCATACACACATACCCCGATCTGAGCGATCCTTGGACTTCATCCCAGGAGCTAGGGGAGACAGCGGCAACTCGTCTAGAGTTGAAACATGTCACTCATTTAGGGCTGGACGCAGGCCGCTGCTGTCCTCGCTACAAGGAAAAAACAGGGTGTGATACGTCAGATTTTCGTCCTAAACCCCGTCCGAGAAACATGCGCTCGATCTTGCAACAGACAGTTCGTGGTGCCATTTCTTCAAAGTGACAGTCGATAATCAGGCTGACGTATTGTGCGTAAGCGAAGCTGCACACTTCCCAAGACGGAAGCCTCGACAGTTCACATCGAGCAATCTGCCACTACTCCGCACCTTCTGGGCGGCAGGTACTGGCGGTAATCCGGAAGATAGGGACCTCCGTCTCCGGGTGTGAGCCAGCGAAGCCACCCCATCGTGTCCGCGACGCAAACGTCCTTCGGAAAAAGACGGGAATGGAAACAGATACCAAACATGCGATGGTTGCGGAGAAGCCAAGCGACTAAATAGGAAATGATGGCACTTCATAGGAGCGCGCACGTGGGCGGGAGAGATCTCGCAAACAACCGGGGCACGACGTACGGAACACGACACATAGCGTCTGGACTCAACATCTAATTTGGCTGGGAAAAATACAGGGGGTGGTTGCACAATAGAGGTGGCTCTGAAATAGGGCTACAATATGAGTGGTTCACCTGCACGCCATCGCCGTCGATGTCGTGTAGGGCAGGAGACGCCAGGAACGCTGAGTTTTCGTGGTCGTCCATCTCTATCGGCCAAGGGTAAGGCACCGAGCCGTCGCCATCGATCAGCTCCACGTTGCGCAGCGTGGCGAGGACAATCTGCGAACGCGCACGTCCAAGCGCGGAGGCGGTGTAGGCCCAAACCACAGGGATGAACACGCAACGATGTGAGCAGCAAGCCTTGGTTCAAGGACTTGCAACCGGGTGAGACTTGGGGATGCTGGAGGCTGTTTGCCTTTAGTTCGGGTGGGTATTTCTCGTCATGAAAAGGGACAGCCGCTGTGCGTGACGGGCTTCGTCAGCGTGGGGTGCCTCGGCAGCTTGGAAGCAAGAGAGGAAACGCAATGGTTACGTCAGGCTTGTTGTAATCTCGGCAAGCCGTGTACGTCGGTTTCTGTGGCACGTATATAAACGCAGGGGGAGTGCGCAAGTGGCGTGGACTAGCCGATATGTCGGTGCGATGACATTCTGCAGTACCATAGTAAGACAACGCATTTACAACATAATTAAATAATATCGAACGGAAGTCTTTTAGTTGATGCTATACTGCATGTACATGGCATACGAGTGTTCGAACAGGGTGGTGCCACCGCACCGAAGGAAGCGGCGGAATTGGGTGCCGATTGGCACCGCGCTGCAAGCAGTCTAGACTACACTGTACGGTACATCGAAAGGTACGAGAGACAGCGTGCCAACAACCCCCCCATTATTGGACTACCTTCCCAGATTCTAGCTTGACGTGTCCGCTTTGGAAGACTGCAGTATTTAGCCTATGCCTATGAATGCTTATGAGCGTGTTGCTAAATCAGGATCACTAATAATGTGCAAACTACAACGCCATGCGGCTGTGCACTTCAGAGCTACAGTACAGCAGTGGGTTACGTATTGCGCATCAACGAGGTGTTCTTGCCGCACCTGCTTGTACCCACCGGCAGAAGACGGAAGGATGACCGGCGTGCTGTACACTGGCGAGTCCACCTCAGCAGTCCACAAGACCGATATATCCAGCGGGCATTCCCTCGACCCCAATCCCATTTGTTCTTCCTGTGCAGCAGCCAGGGCTGTGAGAGCCAGAGTGGCTACAAATGTTCGTCGAGGTACAGTGCAACCCATGGCGCCGAGTGACCAGACTGGCGTTTCTCTCCGCTGGAGCAAGGGATCGGCCCAACTCTGCTCTCCTGTTGCCTGCTGCTGCTGCTGCAGGTGTCGCGACAGAGAACCACCTGCTCCTTCGTGTTCGGTGAGAAAATTGAACACTGAACACACACCAGGCGGACACACAGCCGCAACACCGTATTACATTTGCGTGGAATTAGTCCCTTGCATTTACGCAGAGCGAGAGAAGCAAGGCCGTTGGGTGTGTCTGTGTCTCTCTCCTCTTCCAACGCTACTGCTGCTGTATTCTCTCTCGCTCTCCCTGTCCCTGTCCGGTTCTCCTTGCTTTTCGGGCAATCGGGCGGCAGAAATGCGCCGCTTGTGATGTTATTACGCCGCATGCTGTGACACCTTTGTCACTCGTCAATCGTCGTCCACACGCGCCTGACAAAGCACCGCCCCGTTTCTGCCCATCTTTCTTCAGCCTCGGACGTGAGAGAGAAGCTACGAGTGGTGCTGTTGTGGTGAGTTGTGATAGAGAACCATGCCAGAGGGAAGGGACATCGTGAACCCTTGCACGTACGTGAGTTCTAAGAGCAGCATCGGAGTAGAGAACAGAACGGAACTGTATTGCACGCAGAGGAAGGAGGGCGGAGTATGCGCCTGCTGTTGTTCTGGACGGGGTAGGCTATTATAGTGGCACCTGAGCACAACGGGTTCAAGAAGGAGATACATACCGCACAAACCGCGTGTGAAGAGCAAGAGCATGAATTTGGAACATGATGCAGCGGGGAATTTTCCGTAATTTACCCACCGCCCAGGCAAAATTTAAGCGATTGCCGAGGAACGCCGCATTCATTTGATATTTCACCTACAGTTTACAGTAACAACAGTACACGACATTTGAGTCTCCTACAAGCCAAGAACACCTAGCCTGATGACGGGCTGCTGCGCCGAAGCTCGGGGCGCCTGCCACAAGTGTTTTTCCCCATTTCAGCAGTATCCATGGGAAAAGTAGTCTACATATCGAACTTCACGGCTCGGTTTTTAGCGGAACCTATTTTTGCTACATTGCCTCCCCAGTGTGGACCTACAGCAGTAGCTGAGCCCAGCTCTTTTACCACCTCGTGCTGCTCCTCACATAGACTTGGCTTGCCACCAAAGTAGACGGCTGCCCCAATCAGGCCATGCCCTCCATCGGAAAAGATGTTTGTTCCGTTTGATTTTGCTTTGAACGGGAGAAGAGCAGTTGCGATCACATCTGAGATTGAAGCTGTTTTCTGCTGCTCCACATGCGCGATATTTCCCGCTGTTAAAAAGAAACTTTCCCCTAGGGCGGCAGAGAACGATAGGGTCTGCCGATCCGGCCGATACCCCACCACGGTAGAGACTAAGGACCACGGAACGAATGCATGATCTGCATGATGTTGTTCACTAGCTGGCCTGTGAGAGTCGGCGAAAATCGAGCCAGGTCAAGTCTCACCTGATAGCAGCGGCGCAAAGGGAGACTCGAAAAAGATGATGAACCTGCCTCCCAATGCATGATGAAATTCCTAATCATGGAGGCCAGCGAGACCTCGACGCCGCGGACCTGAACAGTGGTGTCAACCACCTTGGCAGGGACCGAGATGTTCGCGTCTTTATGCGAGCGCAACGCATGATAAGAGGATACGCACAATTTTTTATCAGCAGAACAGCGGGGACAGGTGTAGTAGAATACCTACAAATCCCTTGGGGAAAGACTATCTCTGAACAATATTCCCCAATAAAATATCCACGGAGCCCCACGAAAGAGCTGCTGCGCACAGCAGCACAGCAGAAAAACACGAGGAAGAACTTCTTCCGTGGTGGGCGTCCGTACTTTCATCCACCCTCATCGTGTATGTGCCTTGCTACGCCACCGCCCCCGTGGTCTCCCGGCCCGTCGATTCCGCTTGTTCGGATCTGAAAGGAAAACCAGCAGGCAGTTTTCCACAGCAGCACACAGTGCAATGATAAACATATATGCAAACTTGAGGTTGTTTTTTGTCTGTTTTTTTTTTCTTCTTTGGCGCGTGCCTCGTTTTCGACTGAGATTACGAGTTTGGAGCGGTAGGCTGTACAGTAGTTCCTTTGTTGAACTTTCAAGCCCTTTGCGTGTGCACCCTGTTTTGTCCTCCTGGACTCGTGATTGCGCCTACCTGAAGATCGTTGTTTTCCCGTGCATTAGTGCTACACCTTCTCTTGGTCTAGTTTACTCTGTTTTTACCCTATTTGGGGGGTAGATCGTGACCAAACAAGGTCATCTTGTCTGCTGTGAGAGTAACGAGGAGGGCGCAGGAAAGATATCAGCCGTTTTTCGGAGTGAAACCAACGTCAACAACATGATACACAAACACGAACGTCCACCAATAAACTTCAAACGGGTTCGTGACATAGAAACACAATATAGTGCTGATAGTGATACTCGCCCCTCCTCTGCTGGGCACAACGATATAGAGGTGCCTCTTGTGGCTTCGCACTTTCCTCGCCCGAAGCCTGTTCGCAAGCGAACCCTTGGTGGTTCCAAGACTACCACCAGAAGCCACCAGTGATCTATTTTATTTTCTAGTCAGGATCAAACCTCTGGTTGTACGCGCTGGATCTCGAGCCCCTTGAATCGCTTGAATCAACGCGTGTTGTAGGGTTGCTATCGAAAGAGTGCTTTTTGAAGAAAGCTAGGCGAGAATGGCTTTGGCTCCGTTCAGTCCAAATTCCACCGCTGATTTCTTGGCGATCCGAGGGTACTTCGACGGTAGCATGCCCTAACATACCGTGATAACTGTGCCATTGTAGGGCATTAGGGACGACGGAAACTAGTTTTTCCCCAGTGAGACTTCACGGGTGGCGGGCGCAAACTTTTCATCACGTGAACCACAATATCGACCACTTACCGCAACTGACGAACCCATCCATTCGCTCTTGCTCGTGTGTCACTCCGTCTCCAGTCCTCCAACCTCCAACAGACAATCCTGCACCCCGACTGCATGAGCGGCTTCTGCAACCTGTCCGGCCCTGTCACGATGGAAGAGCCCGCGATACGCCAAGGGGTTTACGTCACGGCGGCCTACGTCTTAGTTTTCTACGCCTGTATCATCGGGCAAGCCAGCGCCAAGTGGAAGGTTGCAGCTTCCTACAGAGCGCGCGGCGAAAGGGTGCGTGTTCGTATACCATGACGAGTTACAAGTGTCCCGACTGGTCGTGCGTATTTAGTACGGGGTTTACGCGTGCGAGTCGTGAGTGGTTGTGTCAGTTGGTGGCGGGCGTAAGGATATTCTCTAACCATCACGCAGCATCCAGTTGTAGATGTTGCAGGGTAGCGGTGTGAAAGGGTAGCGGGGCCCGTCTTGTGGGACTGTTTCTCGTTGGTGGGATGATACATGCACCACGAAGAAGAAAAGAGTTTGGCTGAGTCAACTGCCGGCTTGGTGTGATGCATCACCCCCAAGCGATATTCACACAATCTGGCTCTGGAACATCGGCGGCGGCCACAGTTAGTTTGGGTTGTCAACGACCCCCCCTCCCCTTCGCCGACTTGATGACCCCAACCGCATGCATTCCTGTTGCTTTTTGCGAATCGGCGCCAAATACAGTTCGAGCGGTACTACAATGTCAAGGACAAGGCTATGCTCGCCTGGGACAGGATAGTGGGCAACCTTCTCGAGCAAGCGATGCCGTTCTTGACTCTCTTCTGGCTAAACATCGGCCTTGCTGCCCTCGGGGCGACTAGCCACACCGGTGTTGCCATTGCCGGTTGGATCTACGTGGTGTTCCGGGCCCTCTATCCCGTAAGTACTTCGATCTACTCGTTCGCTCCGACCAACACATGTGTCCGGAGCGCAGTAATTTTTTTCCAAAAATTTGGGCACCCACCACTCGTCCGAGATCCTCATGATTGTTAGTCGATGTGTCCCTCCTGGGGTAGGTAGTCCCCGTTCCTGGCTTGGTTTGGTTTCGAGGTTCTACACTGCACGTGCACGTTTCAGACAAGGAATGCTGTCCCCGCTCGAACCGTCTACACTTGCCGTCTTAGCAACGCCCCCTTTGCAAGAACTATTTCCAGGAACAACTGCCGTCCTTCGGCGGTTGGCCTTGCTTCATGCCAACATGCCAGCCGCGTCTTCATTGGCCATTTCTGTATCCACCAGGTGTAGTATTATTCGTTTCTTGCATGTCAACCCTCTCCGACTCGCGACTTACCCTATTCAGGTCATGTGGCTTAGCGGAGGAGGCGGGCGGGCGGGGCCCCGTAGCAAGATTCTGTTCGTGACCCCTGTCATGTGAGTGACCCTCAACTCACGCCTCTAATGCTTCGGATGACGACGGCTTCCTGCAACGGTGCCTACCAACGAACACCATCATGTAGCAGTAGCAGCATGCCCACCTCGGGTGGTCTGATTTCGCCTGCACGATTACTGAGGGTAGGGCTGGTTACGGTGTAAGGGTTTAGGACGCAAAAGACTATTTCCAATCGGGAGGTCCGCGAGAACATCACCGAAACTAAAAGGTAAAACAAAACGGGAGCTCGACGCGAGCTCTTCTCGTCCTTCAAGATCCTTCTGTAGGAATTCCGCTGCTTGTTTCAGCAGTCGGAAAAATGGCCAGAAGAAAGACTTGAGATTTGAGCGCTGTGGAGCGGTGATTTCTCCAAGCAAACAACACACACGCTCTAAATGGCAACGAAGAACTAGACAACTGCGTCTCCAGCGTCTGAACAGTATGAGGTAGTGGCCGTAGCATCGCAGTGTCTCAAAATCCGGTGGGAATAGGCACGTTTTTCGAGCATAGGAGTGCACACAGCGCTGGATCGGGAGGAGGAGAGAGGAAGACACAACAACAGGTCACCCAACAAGGACATGATAAAAAACAGACGACTTTCACTGTCAAACAGTCGGGTTCCTGGTCGGAACAACAAGTTGAAACTCAGACGGTTTTGTCGTCCAGCAAACGGACACAACCTTGGCACGGGCAGAGAAACGCTGCAGCATTCGCGCGTTTCCAGGGTGCAAACGGTAGGGCAGTGACCGTAGCGCAAAGGTGCCTCAAACTCCGCCTAGAAGAGGCACAGTTTGGTGGTGCACGGGGCTGGTATTGATACAGGGCGAGGGTGGAGAGCAGAATGCTCCCCCGCTTGCTGCTCGAAGGGTGTTGCTCTCGCCCTACACTCCAAGGCCATACCCAGAGCCCCGACATCCAACGCTTCCCTGATTTCGTCATCTGACAGTGTTTGTCGGTATTGCGCCCTCTTGGGTTGCAGCGATAATGGCTTTCCTCCCACCGTGTTTTCTGGACCAAGAAGACAAATATCGTACGCTGTCTTGATCTCGCATTACAGCAGTGTTGTGTGACCTGCTCTCTCTCTCTCCCTCTCGCCTTTTCCCCGATCCAGCGATGTGCTACACGCTCTAACCTTGAAAAATGTGCTCTTCTCGCCAGAGTTTGAGGCACCATGATGGTACAGTCACTGCCCTACCGTTTGCACCCTGGAAACGCGCGAACGCTGCAGCGCTTCTCTGCCCGTGCCAAGGTTGTGTGCGGTTGTTATTCGACACAACCGTCTGAGTTTCAACTTGTACTTGTTGTTCCTACCAGGAACCTGACTGTTTTGACAGTGAAAGTCGTCTGTTTTTTTATCATGACCTTGTTGGGTGACCTGTTGTTGTGTCTTCCTCTCTCCTCCTCCCGATCCAGCGCTGTGTGCACGCTCCTATGCTCGAAAAACGTGCCTATTCCCACCGGATTTTGAGACACTGCGATGCTACGGCCACTACCTCGTACCGTTCGGACGCTGGAGACGCAGTTGTCTAGTTCTTCGTTGCCATTTAGAGCGTGTGTGTTTGCTTGGAGAAATCACCGCTCCACACCGCTCAAGTCTCAAGTCTTTCTTCTGGCCATTTTTCCGACTGCGCAACACGCAGCGAAATTCCTACAGAAGGATCTTGCATTTTTGACGAAAAGCTTACGCCGAGCTCCCAAAATGGCGCGAACCTCCTTCTGGGACGCACTATAGTCTATTGAGATAGGATCGGGAGTACCTGCCTCCTAGTTGGGGGCAAGCCCTACGGTATGTATGTGCATGCTCGCACTCAGATGGTGTTTCGAGTCCTTGAATCAGTCCATTAGTGGGCGTTGTGCATCACCGTGGGCTCCACTAGAGCCGTTCTGCAGACACCTATGCTGGAACGTGACTTTCCGTTGTGATGAAATCGGTGTGGAAATCGTAGCAGATGCGAGACACTTGCCATTGGTACGCCCTGGTGCGTTTCGAGTTGTCCGATCTACTACTTCTATCAAGGGGGGTGTGTGTGTACTCACCAGTACTCATAGTCGTTCATGCCGTAGTCGTTAGACCATTGACCTCGCATCCCTACAAAGCCAGGACGGAGTACGCCGGGTTCTCACCGGACCAGGCTCTCACATCACCGAGCGCGAAGCGCCGTGAGATATTCGGCGAGTCGCATGGAGGGTGCGCTGCATCCCGCTAAGGGTGTTCGGCGTTTTGTGCTTACTTCCCTACGCACGGACGACAGCTGCGTATGACTTAATCTATTTTCTGGTGCTTCCACTTCCAGAGACAGTTATAAGCACTGTGTAACTGCCTCGAGGATGCTTGACCATCTTTGACACAACGTGGTGCGATCATCCCTCTTGCGCGGAGTGACGGTTCTCGACCCCGCACAACATAATCTACTCGACCACCATTCATGGTTACCGCAAAAAAAAACACCCAAAGGCAAAAAAAAGCGGTGGGGGGAGGGCTTATCCTCGCTTCGGCTTGCGCTGACCCTAGCCTGAAGAAACTTATGGTAGCTGTAAGACTAGTCGTCCAATCCCGAAGGCGAGCACCATGCTTTGCACCATTCTTCAAGCTACTCCTAAATATCCCGTTCTTCCGTGAATGTCTTTGCACCATTCTTCAAGCTGCTCCTATCCCGTTCTGCTGTGAATGTTGCTTACCTATTGGGTCTGTCAGGTACCTGGTGATCATATATCTGGTCGGCAACATGCTTTGGGCTGTTCGGTCGAGGTGATCGCTCGATCGGGATGCATATGATGAGCACGGCGCGCAAAGAGGCGCCGGCAGGTCTTCGGGCAGGAGGCCGACACTCCACGCCAGCACCAATCGTTGCTGCAGAGCGCAGACGTACATGGGAGTAATATGGAGTAGTTGACAGTTAGCCGAGTTGTTTAGCTCTGTGCTGCTTCACCGGCGCAGAAGCGGTACTGCCTTAGGAGTATCGAGTATCACCGCGTGTGAAGTAGACCCTTTCGCTAGTGGCGTCGTGGGTTGTGGGGTTTGCGATGAAGGCGGAGAATTCGTTTAGATCATGTCACCGGGTGTTGAATCGCAGTTTTGTCCTGAACGTGTGAGATGTTGCTCGCCTGACGGGGCTCATCTCCCAAGTTTATCTACAAGTATGCTGGGTGGGGGTTGCGGCAGGTGTAGATGAAGGTTTTGAATGTGCACGCCGAATTTTTGGTATGTTACTTGATTGGACTAGAGCCGTATGCTTATGCAGCACAACAGTAGATTTTCAAGGTTACGGAGTGTAACTACTGTGCCGTAAATGTAATTGTTTTCTCGGTTCAGAGGCCGTTTTGTGTTTTGCTTGCCTGGTGTGTGCGCGTTTAGCGTGGTTCGCCTTTCGCAAACGCACGGAGAGGTCTACGTAAGGAAATATATACCGGCCAGTGCAACCCATTGTTTCTCGTGTGGTGACCAACTGGATGGGACCGCACCGGAGAATCGGTTCGTTACCTGTAGGCAATCCGCCCCACTATTTGTTGTTGAAACCTGCGTGGAACCTGTCAAATATGTTTTGATGCATGTCGCTCTGCATGTGACACTTGTAGTTCTAGATATGATATACGTTTTGCACGTCATCAGCAGTCCCAGATACATATTGTATGCATATATCGTACCGTTGACAGGCGGAGGAACCAACGCACCCATCGATTTGAACCGTTCGTCGTCATGGATCGATGTGGGTCGTAGGGAATATCCTATGATGTATCAACGTTCCCACCGCCCTTTTTGAGCGCTATGCATACCATACGACACGCAGGGCCATGTGTCCGTGCATCCACTTGATCGCATCACGGATGCTCGATCAACCATTACCATTGTCGTGTCTTATATCAAGTCATCAATGCCCTGACCCAGATTCTCTGCTGCTGCTTTATGCTGTATACGGCAGGTCGTCTCTGAATGAAACCCCGACAGTCAAAATATATTCCGTAGTCTAGACTAACCTCGTTGCACCTTTGCCAAGCGCAGTTTGCGCAAAGCTTGGGCCCGTAGTGCGCGTGGCCAAAGACGTGGTGGCGATCGTATTGCAAAACCAAAATCAATCGTGGTGTGCACGTGCCCAACGTTTCGTCTAGACGAAGCTGCTGCAGGGCACGCTCCGTTGTAGACTTATAGAACGTGAATCTGGTCGATGCAACGGCGCTGTTGCTGCAAATTGAACGGTACGGCGGTAGACTACGGGTAGATACAATGTACGGCGGTAGAATACGGGTACCAGCGCCATACACAGCATTCATTTGCGTGGCGCCGTACACAACAACACCCGTCACCTACTGCCCGAGACGCTCGACACGGAACATGTACACAGCATACCTAGTACTGCATTTGACAGGGGCGAGGATTCAAGAGCGGGACAGCCGCTAGATTTGAGGTCGATTTGAGGGAGGGTTGACCAGTAGTATTGCATGCAGTCCTCGCGACACCCCCCCCCGGGTAAGTGTATCCCCAAATACACAGCAGCAGCGGGCGTTTTCTGAGGTAAGTATACGTCAAGGGGATGAGACTGAGGGAGTGAAAGGACGAATTCAATATGTCCACTGCTGCTGCTGTACTGCCGTTGCGTGCATGACACATATTTGCATAAGGCATGCGGAGGTCGGCGCTTTTCCCACTAAATGGCAAGAGGTGACTATAAACTCAACGGATTCACGGAAGAGCAAATCGCTTTATTTACGTGACGCACAAAAAATCCCGTGCGGAGAAAGCCCGGGTCGGCGGACCCAACTTGTCGTCGGGGGCTCTCTGATGAGACGTCCTTGAACAGCTGGATCCAACGTTGACTCTCATATCCGCCAAGCACAGTTGGTGATGCGGCACTCACCCCCGGCCCACCCCCTTCATTCCACCCTCCCTCCCTGTCTTCTTCCACGCAGGTCACTCCTCCTCACGCTCTCCATTTCATCCACCCCACCCATCCGTCACACTCTCGAGGCTGCGCTTCGTTTACGCCGCTCGGTGGACTACAGGCAAGCTTTATAGAAGTGATCTTGAGTGAACCGCTGCCGCCACACTGCAACATGTATTGCTGCCTGTCATCTGTCATGAATGAAGTAAATGGTTTGAGCATGAACACAAGATATTTCGAAAGCGTCCCCCATATTTTCTTGTCCTCTTCTGAGGGGTCCTGCAAGAACCGCACATAGCTGGTGTGAATAGAGGCGCCATACAACATGAACCATTCTTTGCCGCTGGCCGTGGTGGATAGGATGAGGTCCCCCCACTTCTGCCTGTGAGGAGTAGTATCCAAATGTGGTTGGATGTTGTTTTGGGTATGGGTACAGTCCATCAGTAATTAATTCTCCCATCCGATGACATTCCGTGCCGTCTGTGGTCGTTATCCATTATACTGCGCGCACCAAATGGAATACACAATTGAAGCAGGCTTTCTGTAGTATAGAGGGTGGACGAGACGCACACGAAGATGTGCACCACTGATGTCCGACGCGACAAAATTGTTGAGCCCGCCAAGCACGCGATCTTGTCATCCATCCATGCTTCGAAAACTTGTGGATGCGAAAGTGTCAACGCACCACCTTATTATCTTGAATTTTCCCGCCGGCGTCTCTTGTCTTTCTCCCTTGAGTGCCACGCTTTTTTGGCGCACTCTCACGCGCAGCAAGCGTCGTTGGCTGATTCCCACCCACATTGTTTCGAGCTGTGGATACTTTGCACGCGTTACAATGTTTATTCTGACCGTTGGCAAAAGAAGGCTGCTCTCCGGTCGTGGAAACTGTCTACAGGCAGTATAGTCCCCCGCTCGTTTCTTGCTGATGAGTTGCTGTTGGTCCGCGCAGCAGGTGTCGGTCCAATTATCTTCCTCACGTGTCCTGTGTCACACAGACGTATCAGCTGGACACAGCACCGCCGTGCGCCTACTGTGCGTGCCTGAAGACGACGGGCCCACAACTTCGAACAGTAGTAGGCCGCGAGCGACTGACCTCATTCATACATGGTCGCAACTTGTTGTATGCTACTAGTACTCATCATCCAGTCAGTACTCACATGGTGAATCCCCATCCCCATCCCCGTTTCACTGTATTTTTTCTTCGCATCGCAGGGAGCCATGGTTCCTCGCAGCCTCCTGCTTCTGGGAGTTGTAGCACCGTTCGTGCTAGGGAATGATATCAACGCTTTGAAGTCTGCTGCTGCCCAAGATGTGAACCAGCAGGTAAGCAAAGGGGGGGGAGGCACGGTACGGTGCTGTGCAGATTTCGGTAAAATAGAAGAGTTGATCAAACAGTGGGGCATTTTTGTCATGTGGGCTCAGGCCTGCCGTCTATCAATTTAAGGTAGTCTTACATGGCTCGTTTCCGTTTCAGGGACCTGTACCCCCCCATGCGCAAAGCTGTTTGTCCATGTGCGGAGTAGGGCCCTGTTGTTGTTTGTTGTCCCTCTTCTTGTCGGCGCATTGATTCTCTCAAGTACGTCCGCATTGCGGCCTGCCCTTTTCCGTCCCGCTTCTTCCCAGCTTTCCCGTGTTCCGCGTGTTCTTCATGGCGCTGTGTCTATGTGTGAATCGAGTCTTGCGAGACACATTTCTGCCGCTAAACCCTAACCCCATCATACCATACGGCAATCCGTCACCTCTCTCTGCAGCAACAGCAGAGTTTGCTCTCGTATCTTTCGCTTTTTTTTCCCCGCCTTCGTGGTCGGTCTTGATTGAACGGTCTATTTAGATCTTGCAAAGAATCCGTGAAATCACTCACACTTGGGATGATACATAGATTTCGGTAAGTTGAATCGAACCGTATCGAACCGTGGGGCAATTATTTTCGAATCCGTGTTCAGGCCCGCCGTCTATCTACGTCTGTCTATCTACACATAGCTAGCCTCGTAGCTCGTTTCGGTTCGGCGACCTATGCCCCCCCATGCGCACAGCTACTATCCACGTGTGGGGCATGCCCCTTGCATGACCAGTGCAAGTATTTGTTGACTTGCTTTTTTTCTCGAGTAAGTCCGCTTGCGGCCCGCGTCAGTCAGGCCCTTTTCGGTTCCGCTTCGTCCCTGAGGTCTTCTGCCCTAGGGTGTTTGTTCACGTTCTTCATGCCGCGGTATCTATGTCTTTGTCCATACACTCTCGCTTAGTACACGTATCTGTCTCTACCCTACCCCCAGCATGCCATACAGCAACCGTCCTACAGCAGTAGTAATTAGTGCTGGAAGTACTGCGGTATGCGTATGGACAGTCAAGGACAGGCTGTGCGCGTATCTTTCCTTTTCATTTTTTTCCCCCCGCGTTCGTGGTTTTACATGTATGTTTTCAACCAAGGACAGATGTCCGTCCGCACGCACGGGCTTGGATTCCTAACTTCATAGATTGGTACTCTCTGTCTTGGCCCGTCAGTAGGGCGGTGAGCATCAGGAGGATTCGAAACAAACGATTCGAAATCGATTGCCACGGCCACGACCCGCCCTCGATGAGTAGTACCGCATCCCCAGTGTTTTTCAAACCACTATATAGGGTCTCTATTAAATACGGGACTGTCGGCTGTGATCTGTGCGGTTGGCTGGGTAGTACATAGGTTCGCAACTTCGCAACACACACACAGCCTGGCACGTTGGCGCTGGCTGCACACACCACATACGTCAACCAGTAGGGCAGGGACAGAGGCAGTTGTAGGCACTTGGCAGTTTTCTGGATGACAGGCAACGCATATGCATGCATAGACTGCTGTAATGCCGGCTGGGCGGTGCGAGTGAGGTACCACAAGATAACTTCCTGCTGCGGTGAGCGGGATGGCAGCGGTAGACATCTTTCCTGTTGTGCTGCTGTGCCTACTTGCACAAGGTACATACATGCATGTAGAATTAGAAACTAGTTCATCATGGTCCGGGATGTAGTCCAGGCTTTGTAAACTGCCGTTGGTTTCACCCTTCCCCACAACCTTGCAGTGCTTGTGCGTGCTCGTATTAGAATATTAGTCTAGAGTGCACTGCTGTGCCTCCGATCGTCGGTTGACTCACACTGCGGCATTTCTCTGCAGCGAGGTGTATTGTACGCACCCGGTGATATCGCACTGCTGCATTATCAATACACAAGGAAGGCGCTGCTGTGACACGGCAACAAGCGACTGGCTGCTTGGTCGTGCCAAATCGGTCTACATCAGTAGTATCACCAGCCAATACATAGACTACGATACAAAGCATATGCACTGATATTGGTGCGTTATGTATGCCTTCATGCTCCGGTTCCTTGCCGTTCCCCACTGCTTGTTTTCTTCTTAAACAGGCCGCTGATGCTACCGGTGCAGTCGAGACCTTTGGCGCGAAGCTCCACCGCCACCTCTCGCCCGCCAACTGGCTCAAGAATGCCGGCCCCACAGGCATCGACGCAGACGGCAACCGTCGTCTGTCCTGGAACTACGGCCACGGTTCGAGCGACAGCGGCGGTGGTTCGAGCGACAGCGGCGGTGGTTCGAGGGACAGCAGCGGCGACGGTTCGAGCGACAGTGGTAGCTCGAGCGACAGCGGTGATGAACCAGGCCCCAGCCACGACTCCGGCGGCGGTAAGTGATCAGGCTGCTTGCAGACCAAGGGTCGCCGTTGGTGTTGTTGTTTTTGGTGTGTACACATAAATAAACCGTTCCGCTCTCTCTACCCAGTACCTTCTGTCCGTACTACATAGCCCGACACTTGACGCGGTCGATTCCCGTGGTCACAGGATAACTTAGCCATAAGAGGTACACAAACTGGACCCGAAATGTGAGAACCTGTTACTGTTGCTTCACTGGGCTGCCGGCGCCCCCCGGAGCCTTGTAGCTCAGGTTTCGAGGTCTTAGGAGGTTGAAGGGATGGCAGAACACGAACTTTGATTGACAATTTTGAAAACAAACGCAAGAGCACCAGAAATGGCACGCGAGAGACACACGACCAGCCGGAAGGCATCGCGAAGAACAGAAATCGTTGATTCTCGGACAGGCCGGCAGTAGAGGCTTCTCAAAACACACCTTTCACGGGTCTTTGAAATCAAGATAAATATTCCCACCAGTCTAAATTCAAGTCAATAGAGCCAAAGCGGTAGGCGCTCAAGGGCTGTGTTGCCATGAACCTGGTGCATACAACAACTCATATAACTAGAGGACATCCTATAGCAGCGGGGGGTGGGTGTTGGCGCGCTCAAATCCGCTTTTGTTGTGGTGATATCGAGCGTCGTTGTATCGGCCTACAATCTCCGAAAAAATGTCCTCAAGTCAGACCGGCCCCCAGCGTCTTCTATTGCTCGTGCTCGCCGCCACTGACCCCAATCTCCTGAACTGCGGGTTTACAGCAGTAGCTGGTGTGCAGTGTAGGACACAGCAGCACTTTCAATACTACAGCGTGTCGTTGACAGTATTACAGAAGAAGACAAACAAACTTGCAGTTCCTCCGTGAGATGTGCATGCGTTTTCGAAAAACTCAAAGCACAAGCAAAGGCTGTGCTTGGCGTACCACAACAACAAGAAAAAGTCAAAGCACAACCAAGCTGTGGCGCACCACATCAACAATAGAAAAACAAACCCTGTTCAATTCCTTCCTACAGCAGTAGACCTGTACTTGCAACTTGGAGGGTGTGTGTTCAGGTATGTTTACATTTCCGTGTGCACGTGAGGACTTGGAAGTAATTACTTCAGGTAGAGTTGCTTACGCTAGAGAAAGCGACAGCATGCATGCATGGATGCAGCGTGGGGGCACCACCTACAACACATGCCACATACGGGCAGCAGTCAATATCTTCGTGAACTGCAGTAAAGACCACGCGGGGTTCTTCGAAATGTTGTCCAGTGAGATGCGTTATTCTTTAGAGGTGACAGTCCCTTGCGTAGACGCGCCCGGATGCTGTAACTCGGCTTCACGGTGCTGTAACTCGGCTCGCCCTCGGAGTCTCGAGCTCGCGACAGGGGCGCTGTGATCGTAAGATTGGCACGCCCAGGTCGGCGAAGCCAGCCGAAAAAAATGTTCAATCTCCATTTAGAAACGATTAAACCCAATTTACAGCACCACAACGTCTAGCTCAATGACTAAAGCAAAATAATGGTTGCGTGCATTCACAGTGCTGTAACTCTACTCGCCTTTGGAGTTTCGAGCTCGCGACAGGGGCGCTGTGATCCAGAGACAGGCCCGCTCCAGCGAGCAACGACCGGCGAAAAAAAAGTCTTCAAAGGCGGCCGCGGACTGAAGCACCGAGAAAATCGTCTTGTTTGTAGAGTGCAACAACGGGTGAAGTCTTGCGTCTCAGGTTTCCGACATCATTGTAGTTGTCTATTTCCAGGTTCCTCAGGCGGAAAGGTTGTTTTCTTTCATGTTGGATTAAAGCATGAGAAAAAGAACCAGCGTCAAGACCGTTGTTCTGCCCCCCCTTAACGTTGGGGAGTGGGCCATGTAGGGTCGCTACCCTTTCTGGTCGTCTCTGTGTGGTACAATCTCTTCGCTAAACTTACACATCAACCGATGCATGCCTAGCTCCTCGGCTACCATTACCAACCAACACACACATGTCACTCTTGCTACATTCTTGAACCGTGCTGTCACCTAAGAACGGTCATACATTGTGCTGGCTGGTCGTTAGCGGTGGGGACTGACTCTTGGTATTCTTTCACCTTCTTTTTCAGGGAAGCTGTTCTTTGAGAGTCTTTCATGTTCTCTGCAGCAGCTGTAACGTTCTTTCCACCTCGGTAGCACGTGGAACAGCGAAGAACACGTTCATCAGGTACAGCAGTTTGAAAAACAGATGCGGTTGAACCCCTTCAAATCACAGCTCGAAACCGCTAGGGTCGTGAGTTCGAATCCCCATGCATTATTTACGAACTTTGCGGGTGAATGCGAAAATACTGATCAAACTCTCGTGAATACCAAACTTCGACGTTAGCACCGTTGACGAGGGAGAGGGACGGCTGGACCCTTCTCGCGGTAACATAGAATTCAGCACGCACCACAGGAGAAAGGTGGGGAACGAAAATAAATACTGAGTAAGAAAAAGCCCCTTGTTTACCCCCTCCGGTGACCCTGGATTGTTGTCCGAAAAAATACACGTCTCACCACGAAAAATGGCGGGGCTGTCACCATTTTAAATAGGACGAAAACAACAACATTTGTTCGCGGGTTGTTCTTGCAGCCAAATTCCTACAGGATCTTTGTATTGGAGGAAAAGCTCCCCGAGCTCCTGAAAATGCCGCCAACCCCGTTTGGAAGTAGTCTATCGATATTCGCACACGAAAGTCTTTTGTTCCTCTGTCTGCTTCTTTCATGTTCTTGCATCACCCCTTGCCGAATGTGCTCTCTTTACCCCACTCCGGAGGGAGACGTTCCATTTTGCTATACATTCACACACCCAAGTATCTTTCCTCTCTGCAAAGATCCCGCAGCAAGTGCATCGCAGCTGTGCCTTTGTGCTACTCCTGCAATTCCAACACAAAATCGCCGTCTAGCAAGAGCGGTAATTTTTCCCGGTGGAGCAGATACATCAAATGTATTTCAAGCGTACCTATCCTCACTGCATTAATCCTACTGGAGGGCACGTGTGCAAGCTATCCTGCTGCTGCATTTCAACACATGCCGGACAATCGTCCGCTCCTACAAACACGCTGTTTTTTCACGGCGATGCAGATAGATGTACTTGCAGCGCTACACATGCATGTAGTTGATCACGCGTTGGAACACGTCTCGCATGCCGATATACACACAACTACTGTATCACACACGAAAATGTCGTGAAAGATACCACACACCACGGTCTAGCATGCTATTTCAGTACGGGTGCGCGCGTGCCTACCGCAGAACAACGCCTTTTTTTGTTGCAGGACTGCCCCTGAAGGTGCGTATGCCCCCGTCCTCGCGGCGCTTGCATGATTTTCTTTTCCCGTTCAGGAGGGGTCAAGTGCAGCAACGACATCCCCGGCGTCGAATCTTCCGACGGCATGGCTTGCTGCCCAGCCGAGTGCGGGGTGTGCTCTACCAGCTGTGGGTCGAAGCGCCGCCTCTCATCTAGCGACAGCGGAGGCGACTCCTCATCCTCGGCAGACTCGTCGGACAAGAACGGCACCTCCTGTGGGACCTTGAAGCACCGCCGCCGCCTCTCCTCCAAGGACTCGTCTTCCAAGGACTCCTCTTCCAAGGACTCATCCTCCAAAGACTCCTCTGACGACTCCTACGATACCCCGAAGCACCGCCGCAGCCTCTCCTCGGGGCGCGACAGGTCCAAGGACTCCTCCAAGGATTCGTCTTCCAAGGACTCCTCTTCCAAGGACTCGTCTTCCAAGGACTCGTCTTCCAAGGACTCGTCTTCCAAGGACTCCTCTTCCAAGGACTCGTCTTCCAAGGACTCCTCTTCCAAGGACTCCTCTGACGACTCCTACGATACCCCGAAGCACCGCCGCAGCCTCTCCTCGGGGCGCGACAGGTCCAAGGACTCCTCCAAGGATTCGTCTTCCAAGGACTCCTCTTCCAAGGATTCGTCTTCCAAGGACTCGTCTTCCAAGGACTCGTCTTCCAAGGACTCGTCTTCCAAGGACTCCTCTTCCAAGGACTCATCCTCCAAGGATTCATCTGACGACTCCTACGATACCCCGAAGCACCGCCGCAGCCTCTCCTCCGGGCGCGACGGGTCCAAGGACTCCTCCAAGGACTCTTCGTCCAAGGACTCGTCTTCCAAGGACTCGTCTTCCAAGGACTCCTCTTCCAGGGACTCATCTTCCAAGGACTCGTCTTCCAAGGACTCGTCTTCCAAGGACTCGTCTTCCAAGGACTCGTCTTCCAAGGATTCATCTGACGACTCCTACGATACCCCGAAGCACCGCCGCCGCCTCTCCTCCGGGCGCGACGGGTCCAAGGACTCGTCTTCCCAGGACTCGTCTTCCAAGGACTCGTCTTCCAAGGACTCGTCTTCCAAGGACTCATCTTCCAAGGACTCATCTTCCAAGGACTCATCTTCCAAGGACTCATCTTCCAAGGACTCATCTTCCAAGGACTCGTCTTCCAAGGACTCCTCTTCCAGGGATTCATCTGACGACTCCCGCGATGGTTGCAACTGTGGTCCCTCCGGATACAAGCGCCGCGCGCTCCGCTCTGGCGGTAGCTCTTCCTCCGACTCGCGTGACGCGTCGTGCGACTGCGAACACGGTCGTCACCTGTGGGGGGGCAGCGGCAGCAGCGACAGCGGATCGTCCGACTCCGACGATCACTCATCAAGCGGTGGCCGGGGCGCTGATTCTTCATCCGACTCTAACGATCACTCATCAAGCGGTGGCTGGGGCTCTGATTCCTCATCCGATTCGAACGACGGTGGGCGGGGTTCTGATTCCTCATCCGATGATTCCGGGTCCGGCGATGGAGACAACGGTTACGAGGAATACTGCGACTGCAGTCTCTCCGGCGGGTACACGCCTCGCTATGGTGGCTCCTCTGATTCGTCCGACTCTGGTGGCTCCTCTGATTCGTCCGATTCTGGTGACGGCCAGGTGAGGCGGTCGCTGGCAGCAGCCCAAGACAAGTCTCGACAGCCTGTAGTAAACCTACAGGAGTGCTCAGATGCGCAGTGTGGGATAGGCAAGCAGAACAGAACTCCAGTATCTCCAGTGAGAAGCATGATGACGGTTTCTAGATATATGTATCAGAGAGGAGCAGTGGTCAGTAGCCAGTATAGGAAACAAAGTTCCCATCAACCGAACAGAACATAATGACGAGGGATGCCTTGAAAGTGTTGCGCTGTGGTGAAGTCTCGGGAGGGTTAGCAATTGGTTGTCGTCTCGAAGGATTGAGTTTTGATGGTGTTCTCGCATCCACCGAAGACGCGTACGTAGCCAACCTCGTTCGTTCCCGTCCCCCCCCATCCCAACGCCTACTTGCAGTGCGAGTGCGAGTGCGAGCCCGAGCCCGAGCTCGAATGCTGCGCGGACACCATTGTGGAAGACGGCGAGATGTGCGACATCTTTGGATCGGCACCCTGCGTGCTAGGTGCAGTGCATGAAGCGTCGAAAGCACGGATGTGACAGCCTTTTGCCTTGCCTTGCTTTTTCTTGTTTTGTTCTGCGTTGCTGTGAAATGGTTTCAGCTCCAGGTGCTTGTCGAATACGGGAAGGCTTCTTTGGTGTCGCCCGTCTGATTGGCTAGCTGTGGCCATCCGTGGTGCACTGTTCTGAAATGCCTTTCAGTATAAACCACCTAGCCACGAGCTTGCCGGAAATTCATCGAATAGCCTTGCTTCAGCCCGACTAACGTGATGGAGCTTGAGATACTCGGGGTTTTCTAAAGTGATGCTTCATCTAGTAGACCTGCATGCCGAGTTCATTGTCTCCTGCAGGAAACAGAGCTCCAGCAAAGATATCTTGAGCTGATTTAGCGACATGGTGTAAGAGTATGGTCCAATGGCCCAACTTGTATGTACGCCTCTTTCTAGATAATTTGTTTGTACAGTGCAACAATGTGTGCAGTAGTCGCTACGGCTTGGTCGCCCGTCCGAGACCTCTCTCGTCGCTGAACATTGACGCGAGCTCCAAACATTGCTTTGTTACTGTGCAAGCCAGTCAACGTACGATCTATGCCTGACTTCCGTGGCTCATCGTTGCCGCTACTTGTTCGGTTATGCAGGCTACGCCCCTGCGCCTACGCCGGTCGCTGAGCCCGTTGCGCCTGTGACCGAGCCCACCGGTGAGAAAATCAGTCGCGTGCTTTCATGGCGGATGAGTCAACAATCAGGCGGCAGAATTCGCCGCCGTGGTAGCGCTGACCCGATCAGTTGAATGTGGTCTTCCCTTTGGCGTCAGTGAGAGACATGTCGTGACGATGTTGGTTGTGCCATCGCTTCCTCTGATCTGTTGCTTGGCGCTGTACCACCGCCCTTCTCAAGGCCGTCTTGGTTGGCACCGTACCACTGCCCTTCTAAAGGTCGTCTTGTTAACTTTATGACAGCAGCGTTTCATATCGGGTCTTGACACATTCTACACGATGGATCATTTTCACGCTGTCGGTATCTTTCCTACCTGCCGCACGACGTTGTAATGTGTCTCTTCCTCCAGACGTGTGTTCCAACGGGATCCCCGGCGTCCAGTCAGGGGTCTCTTGCTGTCTCGCGGAGTGCGGTGGATGCGGCGGGTCTGGCTGCGCTGAGCTTGGTGGCGGCCTTGGCGAGCACAACTGCTGCGAGGGCGAGATCGAGGAATTCGGCGAGCTCTGCTCTATCAAACTCGAGGCGCCATGTGTCGTAGACGGTGAGACCTTGATGTTTAATACCGGTGTCCTGCTTTGCCCCTTCCGACCGCATTGTTGATTTTCATCTTGCTGTGCATAGGTGCCTGCTTGTCGTCGATGACTGTGTTCAAGGCCGTTGATCCGATACTCCGACCATCTCTTATCTGAGGGTGCAAGGCATCCAACGCAGCGTAACCCCGCGTCTTCCGTTCCCCAACGTTTCCACTACCTGTGTTTCGTTGTGCAGCCTCCGCGCCTGCGCCTTCGCCGGTCGCCGAGCCCGTTGCCCCTGTGACCGAGCCCACCGGTGAGAAATCTATTTCACGCTTTCATGGTAGATGAGTCAACAATAACACGGAAGGTTGGCGCTGACCTGATCAGTAGAATGCTCCCTTCGTCGCACCGTCGTCGATGTCAATGAAACCCATCTGCTGACAATAGTTCCTTGTGCCATTCCCTCCCGTGGTAGCTCAGTGCGCGATGGTGCACAGTGGTGTCTCTCTCTCAGGGTTTCTTGTTGCTGGTGGTAGTTGTGCAGCAGGCGCTGTTTCGGACCGACGATACTCAGCTCGGCAGCGCACGGCTTCTCCAACCACAAGCTGATGCAGGGCACTTCGTTGCCGACGCAGAGTGCCCTGCATCTCAGCTCTTGCGCACCCCAACCACTCTACGCGATGCATCGTCTCACATCATCCCCTCTCTTTGTCGCTGCTGCCGCGTGATGTTGCTATCTGTACCTCTGCCACCAGACGTGTGCTCCAACGGGTTCCCCGGTATCCAGTCCGGGGTCTCTTGCTGTCTCGCGGAGTGCGGCGAATGCGGCGGTCGCGGGTGTGGTGAGTTCGGTGGAGGCCTCGGGGCGGACAAGTGCTGCGAGAGCGACATCGAGGAATACGGCGAGCTCTGCTCCATCGCACTCGCGGCGCCGTGCTACATCGACGGTGAGACCATTGGTAGTGTAGTGGCTATGTGGGTCGGGGCGAGCGAAAACACGTTTTTTCTTTTTAATAATATTCATCGTTACCACCACGTGCCATGAGATTGTGGGGAGCACCGATGCCGCCTTCTTAATGCAGGCCTCTCGTTTTGCTCTTTTTTCTTTCGACGGTTGCCGCACGTTCCCGGGTTGCGTTGTCTTGTTTTGCGGTGTGCTTCCATGGGTCAACCGTTTCAACTCCTACAGGGAACCCCGAGAAATATTGGTTGTTTGGCACGCGTGTTTTTTGTACTCTACACCTGCGGTTGAGGCTGCATCTCATTCCTCGCCTGCCGCGTTAAAATCGCCCCCTCGGCACGACTAAAGTTTGGAAGAACTCAGAGATCGGCCGCTGCCTACTTCGTGCCAGTGAGCCAGCATCGTTGAGTACTCGCTATTGTCGTGTTCTCGTTCTTGCGTATCAACCCGACCCGACTCGTGACGTACCCTTTACAGATGGCGCGGCTGACGACGACAAGCACTAGGACGCCGTGGTGACGAGATCGGGGGAATGTGCCTCAGAGGTAAGCCTAGGGTACGCTGGCACTCTCAGATGTTGTCTTGAGGCGTTGGATCAGTCAAGCGGTATACGCCTTGCAAACACCGCGTGCGCTCGCCTGAAGCCGTTCTGCCGAGACCTACTTGTATGGCTTCCGTCGTGATGAAGTCGTTGAAGAATCGTAGCAGAACATGCGAGGGGACTTGCCGCTGGCATGCGTTTTTTTCTTTCTCAATCGTTTGGTTGTCCGATTCACCGCTGCTATTACTTGTTTTGCCCCATCACATCGTCTTGCCTTCTTGACCGAGAGGTGGTACGATCTAGTTTCAAGCAATGAACCTTGTATTGGGTCCACGTCCCCACGTTGTCTTTGTTTTTCTCGAGAAGGGCCAGCAACCCTCGTTGCCTCGTCTACGGTTGCGCGCGTCGAATGATACATAGTATTTCCACGAACACGTGTTTTTCAAAGGTGTCCTTCTGGGACTTGATGGAACCCACGATCTTGACAACTTCGGCAGATTCCTTTTTATTACCACAGGGGGGCCACCAGCATCTTTTTCTTCTCGCTTCCGAAGGCCCTAGCCCGACCAACCTCATGATACGTAGCTTAGGACTAGTCGTGGTTGCCTCACAGCCAGCACTCGTTCGTATTCTTGCGAGTGCCGTACTTTGCGTCATGCTTGAAGCTGCTCCTGCTGACCTCGTCTGTCGTGAACCTTACCCTGTATGTTCTGTCAGGTACCTGGGCTGTTCGCCAACATTCTGCGCGCTGTTCTTTCGAGGTGATCTTTTCGATCGGGATTTCACGAAGTAGATGGGCACAGCACGGAGTGCCAGGAGGCATCAGCAGCTCTTCCGGCAGGAGGCCGACATTGCACTCCATCCAGCACGTGCCAATGCTGGAGAACACGGACGGACACAGTAGACGTAGGGAACTTGGATATTTCCTAGCCTGTAATTGTTTGCTCTTGATGGTGTTTATTAGTTCTGTACCATGTATGCATAGGAGAGGCGATGCTGCCTTATCATGAGACTGGAGCTGTCCGCTAGAAGTTGGGTTCGCAGAGAAGGCGGAGGGTTCTCATTTACATCATGTCCCTTGGCGTTAAATACCACCAGCCGGTTATTTTACGTCGAACGAGTGGGATAGTCCAGTAGCGCTCGTCCGACCCAAAAAGCAGGGGCTCCTCTCTCGAGTCTCTCTACATGTTGCAGCATGTAGCAGGTGTAAGTCAAGGTTTGACTAATTTTGTACACCCGACAGCTGCAGTACTTGTTTTCATACTTTCAGTAGCGCGCCGTAGCGCAATATAATATAGTGATCTCTTGCTGACCAGCTGGATGGGGCTCACCGGAGCATTGATACGTCAATGTTGCGTGGACCGTTCCTTTACTATTTCCAATATTAGCCCTAGAGTAGACCACAAAACGGCGGAGAGGAGGACGCTTTAGCCTCCCCTTGAGTTTTTCTATGACTTCGAGTGGAAAGAAACATTTCTCTGTACGTCGTTACGTGGGGTGTTTTCTGGATGAATGGTTGATAGTATGCACCACCATTGGGAGGCTTAGTACAGCATTTAGTCCGCAGATCCTATAGTCCAGGGAGTATTTGTGTTTTTGAATGACGGACACGTTAGTATCCCGCTGAAGCTGTGCTGCGTGGAACGTGGGGAAGTCTGCCACTTGCTGTACTGGTGCAGTAGATCACAATACAATAAACTCAACAGGCTATTCAAAAGAAAAATACATAACAGCGTCGCTTGGCATCTTGATCATGCGGCAAGTTATTTACCAAGAGCGCAACGGAACGATCGAGGGGCAACGTCTGGTCAATAAATCGGGGTGATGTTGTTGCCACCTCTCTGGAGTACACGCTTTGGTCTAGGCGGTAGAATACAGGTTGTAGCAGCGCTGTTTGCACCAGAAATATGCTGCATGCCGTATGCATACGTACATGACTGCTGCTGTAGATTCCACGTAGACTATGAAACATGTCGCTCCTTCAGCTCTCCTGCACACGCGAGACGCGGTGTTGCAGATTACAGCGTAGCAGCAATCAAGATTTGCGTTGCATCCAGAGAAGCCGCGGGTCGTGCGATATACAGCAATCCGAGAAGGCCGCGGGTCGCGCGATCTATCGCAAGCGTGTCGCATGGTCGTGTCTTCTGCACTGTCGGTAGACACGATCGACCAAATTTGGTGATGTGATGTGGACAGCAGTACGCATGCATTGTTCCTCCCACCACCTTTCTACCAAGAAGTTCCCCCCCCCCCGCACTGGTCAACATAGATAGACTGTAGTCTATATCCCCAACCACAAAGCTGCAACATGATGAAGAAGGGGTGAGTACCGGGGAGCGAGGGACCGAGTATGTTCCCGCTGTGCCCACGAACCACACGCGACACCTGTCTCACACGGACGTCTCACGGACGACGAGATCAAAGGAGATCGGTGCGGTGTTCCATGGTAGTAGTTTAGATGCCATACGCGATGCTCATTCCGATATGTTCGGGATGATGTTCGGGATGATATGTTCGGGATGAAATGAGAAGAGACGTTGGTTTCCTAGGGCAGATTTCCAACGGATCCGAAACAACATGATTTTTCGAAAAGATCCAGGTGAAGTGCGGGACAAGGAGGGTGATGCCGCCTGCTGTAGTCGAATTGTAGTGTGTGGGCGTGTAGTTCAGTTGTGAGCACGCAAACGTGCTGCAGGGATTGTAGGTGTACCTCCTCGGGCTTGTGTACCCTTTTCTTGCTAATAGTGTGCGTGTTCTTTAGATCTTCTGATGGCTTTAGCATTTTTGTGACCACGGGCCGAGTCTTTGCTAGATTTTGGGATTAGCAACTGACACGAGTTTAATGCGAAGAAAAACAACAAACAACAACGCTCGAAATTCCGTGCGGAGAAAGATAGGATCGCGCAGCTTGTCGCCGGGGTTCTCCGATGAGACGCCGTTGTACACCGCTCGTTCTGTCATCCGACCTTGGCTCTCACATCCGCCACGCACAGCTGGTCAGCTGCGGACGAGCCCACCTCTTCATTCCGTCTGTAGCTCCCTCTCTTCCGCCCGCAGGTGATCCGCTCTCACACCATTTTCATCGACCACACCCGTCACACCCCCGAGGCTGCGCTTTGGCAAGCCGCCCGGTGTACTACAGGCAAGCTTCAGACAGCAGATCCTTTTTGTGTTCTCTCGAGTTATTTTCTGTGCTCGTCACTTGCTGTTTTTCAAACCCGCTCCGTCGTCGTCGGAGCATGCAGCCATGCTGCATACAAACAAGCAAGCATCGATCTGTCCGAGGTTTGCTTTGCTGCAGAGTTGCGCGGTCATGCCAGAACTCCACACACTTGGCGTTCAGAAGAGCACACACCAGGGCGAGGGTGCATACTCAACTCTAGCCACATCGATCTGTAGTCTAGACTATAGACCTTGATGGTTGATGAACCTCGGGTTTTGTGTTTTGTGAGAGGAAGAACGCGGTTTGTATGCTGTTCGTACTCTCCCATCTGACATGTTCCCGAGCCTGCGGCATAGATCGTCTTATGACGGAGTTGGTATCCCCATGTGGAATGAACGCAACTGAGTGTAGACTTTCTGTAGGAGTGCAGTAGTGGATGGACGAGACCGGCCCACTCGAAGGGGTGTTAGGACGAATGCTCTCTCTAGGCCACCACAATAAAATGTTGGTTGATTGAGCACAGAGCAGCACAGGATCCACCAGCGAAAAAAGTCTGGATTCAAAAGTGCCCACGCAATCCTACATGCATGCATGTATAGGTGTCGCCCCTTGTATTATTGGTCCTGTCAAACGCTACACGCGCTTGCGGCATGCGTCTGTGGTCGAGTCCGACCGGTGTATTGATTTCGAGCGCTGTGGACCGATATTTTACCACGAGTTGAACAAACTGATGTGTTGAATGCGAAAAAAATTGGTGAAAAATTATTTTATTCTGTTCCATATTTTCGTGGACAGATGACCGTACTCTCTCGTCAAGTGTTCCAACCTTCTGTTCGCAAGTTTTCGAAAATATGGTACTTTTTTGACAGTAGTTGGAAGTGTAATTGGTTGTTGGTTGGACAGAGACCCTTGAGCCTACCCATCTCAGGACAACGGGCAGACATACATATAGAACGGTGCGAGTGACCTCGTGCGTTCGCCACTTTTATCCATGGAATCTGAACAACCCCGTTCCGTTTGTGTTTGGATTTGTATCGCAGAAGGCCATGGTGCGCCATAAAGCAAGTAGCCTCTTGCTGCTGGGGGTTGTAGCGCCATTCGTCCTCGGGAAGAATGATGCCAACGCCTCGCAGTCTGCTGCTGCTGCCCGAGATGCGAACGAGCAGGTATGATGTTTGGTGGAAGGGAGGGCAGCACGGTTTGTAGGCGCACAGCAGATTCGTACATTCGACCGGTTGTATCTTCAGTCTGCCGGGAGGATTTACTGTATGTATGAACACAGGGTAGCCCGTCAGCAAGTAGTTCTGAAAAATCCTGGACAACACTACATACACACCTGTTTTTTTCTCCTCTCTACAGATTGCGCTGGAACGACATCGGTTCGGGATAACCACCGTTGTCCCGCGCACCTCACGGATACTACTCTACTCCTGCTGCTGTAGAATCGTTTGCGAATTGCGAATACATAACTCCGACATTAAATTCTGTCCCACACCCAAGGCGGTGGGTCGGATGTGGTCGTTTCCAAGTTCCAACGGATTTTCACCCTAGATTGTTCCTCCGTAGTAGGAGCACTGGATGCGGGAAAGTTTTTCCGAGTGAATAAATGTGATAAGTATTGCAGTTGAATCAAGGGCTGAACGGTTGGATTCCAGTCGGTCAGTAAACCGTGCCGTGATGATCGTGTGATAGGGAGTAAGATCCGCGAACGAACGCAGTGTAGTGCGCTACATTTGCGGCAGGACGGGCCTCGTCTAAGGAAATAAGGTGTAAATCTCGGGTAACCTCACATCTTCCTTTCCCTGCAGATTCCCTGAGCGGACAATTTTGTCTCACGCTTTTGCTTGAGCGGGGCGAAACCACAACGTGGCCTGTGTACAACTTGAACTACTTTTTTTCGTGATTTAGGAGCAACTCATCACATGCTTCGACGAACAAACCTTCCTTTTTTTTCGTGATTTAGGAGCAACTCATCACATGCACCGTACGGAGCATTTGAACGCGCTCGTGGATGAAATATGCATACTCTACTTGGACTTATAGTGCATCACGCACGTGTTGTTATGTACGGCGTTCATCCGAACCAAAACAACGGACAAGAAGCGGGGGCCGTTTTGATACCCGCCTCTGACGCCCGGACGCAACGATACTAGACAAGGTCGTCGCCCGTCAGGGACAAAAAAAAAACTCATCGACAATGAAAGTGCAAATTCATTGTGTGTCACTCAATAATTTTATGCATTGTTAGATTTGGTGCTATTATAATATATTTGTATATATATGATCGATTTTGTCGTTATTTCTTCTGTCCACCTATATTTATTTCTGGGCATGCAGAATGTTTCACGAACGTTTCGATGAAGTCCGCGTTGCGGCCTGCTCACGTCTTACGTACCGGCTTTCTTTCTGTCCTGCACCTGACCCATTGTTCCACGTTGAGCGTGTGTAGTAAGAGAAATAGAGCATAAATAAGTGCGTATCCATATTATACTGTAGTTTGGTCGATCAAGAATGGACCTCATTGAAGGCGTTTCACCAGCGGTATTTTTCATTTTGTTTTTTTAAACGAGATTCCCGGCGGGGCCCTTGTCTACCTGGTGGTTATCGCAACGTCCTCGTCGTCAGTGTTGTCGGATACCGCTCTGCCGATGTCTGCCAGTTACATGCACGTACGCGTGGTTTCCTCCAAATAAGGGCAAACCTGGAGAATGACAGCGCGTTTCCATGTACAATGTACCCGTCATGTCAACTTTTCTCTAACACTGAATCCTTTGGTGTGCACGCACCGCGGTCTTCCCCATCCTGTCTTTCCCGGCGTGCATTGTTCTCTATTCTTGCTCAGGCCGCTGGCACCCCAGAGACCTTTCGCGAAAAACTCCGACGTCATCTCTCACCTGCCAACTGGATCAAGAGCGTACAGCTGGACGGTCCTACAGGTAACGATGCTGACGCTAGTCGTCGTCTGACCTGGAACCATGGCGGGGACAGTGGCTCGAGCGACGACTCCAACTCCAACGACGGTACGTGCCCGGCAGCCGCCCGCTTTGGCTTGCAAGAATACTGTTTTTCTCAAGGAGCTCCATCCCCCCCCACACACATACGTTCCTTCCTGCTTAGCTGTGTCCTGGGGCATGAGAGATGGACAATGCTCTGTCCTCTCGAGGACGTGTGGTCAACGGTCTTGCCGCTAAGGCATGCAAAACATAAAGAGTACGCCCCCCCGCGACGGTGTGCTGCGACCGCTCCGTTCCATGCGTCTAACGATGTGCAGGAGGAAGCATGTGCAGCAACGGCGTTACAGGCGTCGAGTCCTCCGACGGCAAGGCTTGCTGCCCCTCCGAGTGCGGAAGCTGCTCTACCGGGTGCGACAGGCGCCGCCTTGGCGGGCGGGACTCGTCAGACAATGACACCATCTGCGGGACCCGAAGGCGCCGTCGCCGCCTCACCTACGAGCACGACTACTCCAACGACTCAGATGACGATTACGAGGAGTACTGCGACTGCAACACGCGGCGTGCGCTCCGCTCTAGTAGCTCCTCAGACTCCGGGTCAGAGGTGATGGGAACTGAAAGCGTGCGGAACCTTGGCTTGACGAAAGGGGAAGACGAGGGTGCATGGACGAGGGCAAGCCGTGCCCATGCAGAGAATTTAACAAAGGGGCAGAGGTTTGATGCACCAAGATCGTCAGTGAAAAAAACGATCACGATTCCATGTCGTTAGAGGGGAGCAGTGGTTATCAAGCGAAGTCAAACGAGACCGCGTTATTGCGATCGATTTCGACGGGAAAACAAGTTGCCATACATACAAACATCGTAAGGATGTTGTGCCAGAGAGGACCCCCCGAGAGGTTAAATGTGTACCATGGTGTCTCAAGAAGATGCGATTCTTGATTTTCCTCTCGCAGGCGCCAAAAGCTACCCACCCCCCCCCCCTCCGCATCTCAACTCTAACTTGTAGTGCGAGTGCGAGTGCGAGACTGGGCCAGAGCTCGAGGTTGAATGCTGTGCGGACACCATCGTCGACAACGGCCAGATGTGCGACGACGTTGGATCGGCCCCTTGCGTCATTGGCGGTGAGCCTTGGATACTTGTAGCAACGTTTCTCTTCCGTCCCCTGACGACGTTGTTGTTGTTTGCCGTCCTGTACCTGCCTGTCGTGGCACGAACGCCGGTCCGTAAGGCTTGGTCTTCCTTCTGCAGCCGCTCTCGTCTCTAGGCGTTGACGCCAACTCCGAGCATTGAATAACTACCGTACATATTGTTTTATGAATTACCACTGTGTGAGCCAGCCAGCGCACAATGTATCGCTGTTTTCCGTGCCTTATCCTAATGACTACTTTTTGATCGCCGGGTCAACTATAGGGTCAACTCCAGAGCCTACGCCAGAGCCTACGCCAGAGCCAACCCCAGAGCCTACTCCAGAGCCTACTCCCGAGCCTACTGCAGACCCCACCGGTGAGAAATCTGTCGCGTGATTAAGTGGCACATGACTCAACAAAATAAGACGTCAGACTTGCGTGCTATGTTGTAAGGGCTGACCTGATCAGTGGAATGGGCTCTCCCTGGCGTCGTCGTCCTCGTCAGCAGCAGTTTTCCGCTCCCAATTTCGCTTGTGCCTTCCCCACCCGTGTTAGCTTCGTGGGCGGTGGTAGTCTCTCTCGAGAACTCTTGTTGCTGGCGGTATTCGTGGTGGGCAGATTGCAGCCGGCCGGCTTCGGGCAGACAAAATACTGGGGCATCTGATGGGTGCTCCAACCACATGTTGGTGAAGGCCGTCTCGTACACGACGCTAAGTACGTTGCGTATTAGCTCTTGAGCGTGTAAACCACCTGACAGGATGCATCGCCTCACCTTTCCGCCCTCTGGTACTGCCGCCGCATGTCGTTTCCCCGTGTCTCTATGACTAGTCGTGTGCTCCAACGGGTTCCCCGGCATCCAGTCAGGAAACGCTTGCTGTCTCGCGGAGTGCGGCGGATGCGGAGGATCGGACTGCGATGCGCTCGGCGGCGGTCTCGGCGCGGACAACTGCTGCGAGAGCCACATCGTGGAACACGGCGAGCTCTGCTCCATCGCGCGCGAGGCACCGTGCTACGTCGAGGGTGAGATTAACGGGGTTGTTGGTGTTTTGTCGTTTCCGACGGCGTTGTAATGAAGTTTCTCACCCTGCGGCACTGGGGCGTTTTTTCGTCACCAACTTCGTAGTTTTTTGTTTGTGGGTGGGTGTCTCGCATCATTCCCCTATCGCTCGGCCAACTTGCTACCACGTCGCAAATAGAGTCGTCCACGCGAAATCCGACCATTGATTTAGATAACACTTGTGTACGCCCGCCAGCGCACAATATTTTACTGACTTCCGTGGTTCGTCGGTGCTGCCACTCGTGTCGTGATACGCCCCTGCGCCTTCGCTGGTCGCCTTGCCTACCCCAGAGCCCACTCCTGAGCCCACTCCCGAGCCTACGCCCGAGCCAACTCCGGAACCTACGCCCGAGCCAACTGCGGAACCTACTGCAGAGCCTACCCCTGAGCCGACTCCAGAGCCTACGCCCGAGCCTACGCCCGAGCCAACTGCGGAACCTACGCCCGAGCCAACTGCGGAACCTACTGCCGAACCTACTGCAGAGCCTACCGCTGAGCCGACTCCGGAGCCTACTCCAGAGCCTACGCCCGAGCCTACGCCCGAGCCAACTCCGGAACCTACGCCCGAGCCTACTGCGGAACCTACTGCGGAACCTACTGCCGAACCTACTGCAGAGCCTACCGCTGAGCCGACTCCGGAGCCTACTCCAGAGCCTACGCCCGAGCCTACCGAGCCCACCGGTGAGAAAACTGTCGCGTAATTTCATGGTTGACGACTAAACAATCAGAAGTAAGACGTGCCCGTTGTTGGTTAAAGCTGACCTGATCAGTGGAAGCTTTTTTTCCATGCACCGTCGTCATCTGAAGTCGAAGTCTTGCTTGCTTTCAATGAAATTTATCATCTGGCGGTATTGCTTGTGCCGTCCCCACCCGAGGTAGCCTTGTGCTTGGGGGTAGGCTCTTTTGGGGGGTCTGCTTGCTGCTTGCTGCTTGCTGCTTGCTGCTTGCTGGTGGTTGTTGGTTGTTGTGGCGACTGGCAGCGGACCCTGTTTGGGACCCACGACCATTTTCTCGGCACCTGACGGGGTCTCCCTTTAAAACCCTAGACCCGAGAGCCTTGGTCGTGATTGTCCAAACGCGTTCGTGATGATGAAAAAACTCGCCTTGTTGCTTTGTGTCTCTGCCTGCCGCCAGACGTGTGCTCCAACGGGTTCCCCGGTATCGAGTCAGGGAACGCGTGCTGTCTCGCGGAGTGCGGCGGATGCGGCGGATCGGACTGCGATGCGCTCGGCGGCGGTCTCGGTGCGGAGAACTGCTGCGAGAGCGACATCGTGGAACACGGCGAGCTCTGCTCCGTCGCCCTCGAGGCGCCGTGCTACTTGGAAGGTGAGACCTCTTGATAACGTTGTTGGTTTTCGTCGGTTCGGACGGCGTTGTGTACTGCAGCAATTCATGGAGCATCATGCAGTGATACAGGTGCCTGCTTGTCGTCGCCAACTGTTCCCAGTTTCTTTGTTTCTTGTTCGTGTCGTGGCACGATCCCTGCATGTATTTGTGGTCGCTTCGTCACCTTCGTTCCACGTCGCTATGTAGTCTTGGACGCGAAATCCGGAACATGGATGTTTCGGTGATTGTACTTGGCAAGCTCGGGAGGGCACGATATTTCCCTTGTTTTCGTGGCTCGTCGGTGCCGCCACTTGTTTGGTGATGCATATTCCGCCCCTGTTCCTTCGCCGGTGGCCTTGGCGTATTGCAGAGCCTACTCCAGAACCTACGCCGGAGCCCACTCCCGAGCCAACTCCGGAGCCTACTCCCGAACCGACTGCCGAGCCTACGCCCGAACCTACGCCTGAGCCTACTCCTGAACCTACTGCCGAGCCGACTGCCGAGCCGACTGCCGAACCGACTGCCGAGCCGACTGCCGAGCCTACGCCCGAACCTACGCCTGAGCCTACTCCTGAACCTACTGCCGAGCCGACTGCCGAACCGACTGCCGAACCGACTGCCGAGCCGACTGCGCCCACCGGTAGGAACTCTGTCGCTTCCTTGCGCTGTCATCACCGTGAATGAAAGTCTTGCGCTAGCGATATTGCTTGTGCCATCCCCACCCGTGGTAGCTTCGTCCCACGCAAGAGTTCTTGTTGCTATCGGTCGTTGTAACGGCTGATTTAGTGGACGCTGCGTCGGACCGACGATTATATGCTCGGCATCTGACGGGGGGAACCACACCATATCTTGCTGAAGGCCGTCTCGTACATGACGCAGAGTACGTACCTTGCATCTTATTCAGCTCGCGAGCGTCTCACCAAACATAACACGGTGCATCATCTCACGTTGCCGCTCTCCTTGTCGCTGCTGCCGCATGTCGTTTCCCTCTTGTCTGTGTGACTAGACGTGTGCTCCAACGGGTTCCCCGGTATCCAGTCAGGAAACGCTTGCTGTCTCGCGGAGTGCGGTGGGTGCGGCGGATCGGACTGTGACGCGCTCGGCGGAGGTCTAGGGGCGGACAACTGCTGCGAGAGCGACATCGTGGAACGCGGCGAGCTCTGCTCCATCGCGCTCGAGGCGCCGTGCTACCTGGAAGGTGAGACTTTTGATACCGTTGTTGGTATTTTGTCGGTTACGACAGCGTTGTGTTGCTGCTTTTCATGCAGCGACACAGAAGGGAACGTTTGTCTTCGTCGTTGCCGACTTGTGCTGTAGTATGTGTTTTTTGTTTCTTGTGTTGTCGCACGAACCATCTATTGCCTAGTCACGTTGATGCCACGTCGCAATGAAATTCACGAAGCGAAATCCAACAACGGATATAGTGGTGATATAACTTTGCAAGCAAGCCAACGGACCATATATCGCTGACTTCAGTGGCTCGTCGGTGCCTCTATTTGTTTTGTGGTGCCCCAGAGCCTGCGCCCGAGCCTACTCCTGAGCCTACTCCCGAGCCTACCGCCGAGCCTACTCCCGAGCCCACCGCTGAGCCTACTCCCGAGCCCACCGCCGAGCCTACTCCCGAGCCTACCGCCGAGCCTACCGCCGAGCCTACCGCCGAGCCTACTCCCGAGCCTACTCCCGAGCCTACCGAGCCCACCGGTGAGAAATCAGTCGGGTGATTTCATGGTATATGGCTCAACAATATAAGCCGTCTCAGACTTACATCTTGGTGAAGACCGTGTCGTACCCACCGCAAAGTACCCTATGGACATGAGCCCTGAGTAATAAAAAAACTCAACACGATGCATCGTCTCACGTTGCCGCTCTTCTTGTTGCTGCTGCCGCATGTTGTTGCCCCGTGTCCCTGCCTGCGGCCAGACACGTGCTCCAACGGGTTCCCTGGTATCCAGTCTGGAAACGCGTGCTGTCTCGCGGAATGCGGTGGATGCGGCGGATCGGACTGCGATGCGTTGGGCGGCGGTCTCGGGGCGGAAAACTGCTGCGAGAGTGACATTGTGGAACACGGCGAGCTTTGCTCCATTGCACTAGAGGCGCCGTGCTACATCGACGGTGAAACTCTTGATAACGGTGTTGGATTCCGTCGGTTGCGACGGCGGTGAACCGTAGTTTGCCGTGTTGCGGCAGAGGGAATTTTTGTAGTCCCCCACATGTTTCCCGTTTTTTCTTGTTTTTGGTGTCGTCGCACGATCCCTTCATGTAAACGCTATAGCCTTGTCACGTTGGTGTCACGTCGCTACACGTCGTTATGTAGTCTTCGACGCGAAATCCGGAACGTTCATGTCCCCATTATGCTACTTTGCAAGCTAGCTAGGGCCCGACATTCCCCTGACTTCCGTGACTTGTCCATGCTGCTACTTGTTTGGCGATGCATATTCCGCCCCTGCGCCTTCGCTGGTCGCCTTGCGTGCACTGCAGAGCCGACTCCCGAGCCAACTCCGGAGCCTACACCTGAGCCTACTCCCGAGCCTACTGCCGAGCCTACTGCCGAGCCTACTCCCGAGCCTACTGCCGAGCCCACTGCTGAGCCAACTCCGGAGCCTACACCTGAGCCTACTGCCGAGCCTACTGCCGAGCCTACTGCCGAGCCTACTGCCGAGCCTACTGCCGAGCCTACCGAGCCCACCGGTGAGAAATCAGTCGGGTGATTTCATGGTTGACGACTCAACAATCAGACGTGACACTTGCACATGATGGGGCCGACACCAGCAAACAGGGATCAGTGGAATGCTCTTTTATTTTCACGGTCGTCACCTTCAATGAACGTCCTGCGCTGGCGGTTTTGCTTGTGCCGTCCCCACCCGTGGTAGCTTGGTGCGTGGTGGTAGGCTCTCTCGGGTTCTCTACTTGCTGGTGGTAGTTGTAGCGAGCGGTTTGCCGCGAACACGCTGTCGGACCGACGGACAATACAGTATTCTCGGTGTATGATGGGTGCTCCAACCTCACGTTGCTGAAGGTCGCCTTTTTCCCAGGCTCAAGAGCCGTGCTCATGATTGTTCTTCAACTCTCCAGACACATTCATCGCGATGCTGAAACTCGCCCGTTCTCGCTGTACGTCTCTCCCTGCCGGCAGGTATGTGCTCCAACGGGTTCCCCGGTATCCAGTCAGGAAACGCGTGTTGTCTCGCCGAGTGCGGTGCATGCGGTGGATCGGACTGCGATGAGTTCGGTGGAGGCCTCGGGGCGGACAACTGCTGCGAGAGTGACATCGTGGAACATGGCGAGCTGTGCTCCATCGCGCTCGAGGCGCCGTGCTACATCGACGGTGAGCCTCTTTATGGCAATGTTGATTTTCGTCGGCATTGCACTGTGGATTGTCATGCTACGACACATGTGCCTGCATCCGTCGCCGACTGTGTAGTTTTTCGTGTCTTTGCATGATCCCTGACGTATTCGCTACATATCGCTTGGTCAACTTGAGTTAGCGTCGCAACATAGTCGTCGACGCGAAATCCAATCGTTGATATTCTACGACGTTTCCCTGACTTTTGTGGCTCATCGTCATCACTGTACAATATCTCATGTTCGGCGATGCAGACGCCGCCCCTGCGCCTTCGCCGGTTGTCGAGCCAACTCCCGAGCCAACTCCAGAGCCTACGCCAGAGCCCACTCCTGAGCCTACTGCCGAGCCTACTGCCGAGCCTACTGCCGAGCCCACGGCACCCACCGGTGAGACATCTGTCGCGCGATTTCATGGTGGATGGGTCAACAATCAGGAGCGAGCCTTGGCTATATGGCAGCGCTGTCCTGATGAATGGAACAATTTCTTCCTTGTGTCACCGTCGGTGTTCCTTGAACTTGATCTGTTTCTGTCGACAATATTTGCCACCATCTCCACCTGTGGCAGCCTTGTCCTGGCGTTAGTAAGGTCTCTTGAGGGTTGTTGTTGCTGGCGGTAGACGTAAAGACTATTTTGCGATCTCTTCTTTGGACATCTCGACCTTGGTGTCATGTACCACCACCACCGCTCCAACCGCGCGCTCCTGAAGGCCGTCTTGTACCCGACTAAGTGGCATTTCTGATGACGCTGTACACCACGCATCACTTCACTTCGCCCCCCTCTCTCCCACTGCCGTGTGGTGTTGCTACGTGCCTCTGCCGGCAGACGTGTGCTCCAACGGCATTCCCGGTGTCCAGTCAGGGTTCGCTTGCTGTCTCGCGGAGTGCGTTGCATGCGGCGGATCTGGCTGTGATGAGTTCGGAGGCGGTCTCGGCGCGGACAACTGCTGCGAGGGTAACATCGAGGAGAACGGCGAGCTTTGCTCCATCACACTCCAGGCGCCTTGTGTCGTAGACGGTGAGACGTTAGTTAGCAGTGTCCCGTTTTTCCCGTTCCGACATTTTCTATTCGATCCTGCTGTACAGCAGTTGCCTGCTGGTCGCCGCGTGAAGGCTTGGGCATCCTCGTCGCTAGTCGTCGGTGCTAATTGCCGACATTGGTCAATTGGCTGAGTGCCGTGCAAGACAGTCGGGGCCCGCGTATATCCTGACTCGTTTGGCTTTCCGTTGCGGCCCCATGTTCGCCAATGCAGACTCCGCCCCTGCGCCTTCGCCGGTCGCCGAGCCTACTGCACCGGTTCGAGAGCCCACTGCACCTGTGGCCGAGCCCACTGCTCCAGTCGCCGAGCCTACCGCACCCACCGGTGAGAAATCCGTTGCGTTTCCGTGGTGGAGTCCACGAGTAGCCAGCAGACTTGCCCGTGTTGACGTTTGGCCTCATCATTAGAAGCTTGTTCCTTGTGCCGTCAGTGACTGCTGGCGATGTTGGTTGTGCCATCCCTCCCCATCAGAGGTAGCTTCGTCGGCCGTCTTGGGCTGTTGAATATTTGACGGCTACTTTGCACCAGTCAGTCCTCGAATGTAAAAATCAAGGTTGCCACCGTGCCACCGCTTTGACCGCACGCTGCGTTAGGCCGTCTCGTTGCTGACACGGTGCCTTGCTCATGATCTTCCGTGGTATGTCTCAGCGAGCATGCATGTCTCACGTTGCCGCCCTCTTTGCTTCCGCGTGTCGTGTTGCTACTAATCTTTACCGCCAGACATGTGCTCCAACGGGTTCCCCGGTATCCAGTCAGGAAACGCGTGTTGTCTCGCGGAGTGCGGTGCGTGCGGCGGATCGGACTGTGATGAGTTCGGTGGAGGCCTCGGGGCCGACAACTGCTGCGTGAGCGACATCGTGGAACACGGCGAGCTCTGCTCCATCGCGCTCGAGGCGCCGTGTTACATCGACGGTGAGACCTCTTGATAACGTTGTAGGATTTCGTCCGTTTCGACCGTTCCACATAGAGTTTTGTCGTACTTCGCCACATCTGCGTACTTGTTGCGACTGTTGATAGTGTATGTTCGTGTGTATCGTGGGACGATCCGATGTGCCAGTAATCGTCATCGCTTCGTTTATTTTTCACAAACTGCTTTCGTCACGGTTCGTTGGCGCAAGTTGTAGACATGGTTCTGTGGCGATCCACCTGTTCACACCAGAGAGCGGGACGAAGGTATAACGCCTGACGTTCGTGAACTCGCTGTTGCGAACACCTTTTCCCAACTGCAGACTCCGCTCCTGCGCCTTCGCCGGTCGCCGAGCCCACTGCCCCTGTCGCTGAGCCCACTGCCCCCGTCGTCGAGCCCACCGCACCTGTCGCTGAGCCTACTGCCCCGGTTCGCGAGCCAACCGCGCCTGTTGCCGAGCCTACTGCGCCTGTTGCTGAGCCTACTGCACCTGTGACCGAGCCCACTGCACCCACCGGTAAGAACCGCTTTTCCGTGGATCAGAGGGCAGACATGGCCGTGTCCTAGCGCAATGGAATGGCCTCTCACTTCCCGCCGTTGTCGCCAAAAATGATTGTCTCAACGTTTTCTACACGATGCATCACTTCCACGCCGCCGCTTTCTTTGCAATGACCTTGCTGTGTTTCCCTTCCGGCAGAGACGTGCTCCAACGGGATCCCCGGTATACAGACAGGAAACGCGTGCTGTCTCGCGGAGTGCGGTGCGTGCGGCGGATCGGACTGTGATGAGTTCGGTGGAGGCCTCGGGGCGGACAACTGCTGCGTGAGCGACATCGTGGAACACGGCGAGCTCTGCTCCATCGCGCTCGCGGCACCGTGCTACATCGACGGTGAGAACTCTTGATAACGGTGTCGGTTTTCGTCGCTGAACAGGTGCCTGCTTGTCGTCGCCGACTGTCCGTATGTCTGTTTTCTGCGTATCGTCGCACGATTCCTGCATGTGACGGTTATATCGAGTCTAATGTTTGTCTGGTTTTTGAGCCTGCTCTCGTTGGTGGTCACCCGACACGAACGCCGAACAATGACAAGGTGTGCGTATGTCAAGCAGCGTACGATATATCCTTGACCTCGTGCCCCAATGTTGCTACGACCTGTTCGCCACCGCAGACTCATCGCCGGCGCCTTCGCCTGTCGCCGAGCCCACTGCGCCTGTCGCCGAACCTACCGCACCTGTCGCCGAGCCCACCGCGCCTGTGGCTGAGCCTACAGCACCGGTCGCCGAGCCTACCGCACCCACCGGTGAGATGACGTTCCCGTATGGTGAACAACTTCCAGGCGAAGATGTAGGACTTGTGCTAGCACCGAGTTGATCAAGCATGGTCCCGTTCTTGCGCCACCGTCACTGTTGCAATAGTACATGGATTGATGATAGTGCTTGCGGCATCCCCATGTCGCGGTACCTTCGTCCGCGGTGCGCGTGGTAGGCTTTCTCGAGGGCCCTTGTCGCTGGCAGTAGTTGTGACGGCTAGTCGACAGCGGGTGCTTCCATCGGCGTTAAACGTGCAGTAAATCTCGGTTTCTTTCCCGCTCCAACCATACAAAGCTGAAAGCCGTCTTGCACCCGACTGACTGCCGTACCCATGGTTCATCTCGATACGTTGTTGTTGTCTTCACATAAAAACCGTTCCGATCTCTCTCTACCCAGTACCTTCATTATACGCGATGCATCATTTATCATTTCACGCCGTCCCTCTCTTTCCTGCTGCCGTGTGACGTCGCAATTTGTCTCTGCCACCAGACGTGTGCTCGAACGGAATCCCCGGCATCCAGTCTGGGGTCTCGTGCTGTCTCGCGGAGTGCGGTGAATGCGGCGGGTCTGACTGTGCTGAGTACGGCGACGGTCTCGGGGCGGACAACTGCTGCCAGAGCAACATCGAGGAATACGGCGAGCTCTGCTCCATCAAGCTCGAGGCGCCGTGTGTCGTAGATGGTGAGACATTCGACAGCGGTTTTATTGCTTTTTGTCACCCTACTGCACCATTGCCTGCTTGTCGCCGACTGGTTTTGCGTTCGTTTTCTTGGGTGTGTTGTCGCACAGTCCCTGCTTTTATAACCAGACAGATTACCCGTAGTGGCGTTGGCTTGCTCCACCTTCTTGATCCGCTTGCAGTCTCTATCAGTCGTTGAACATGGATGAACTGGTGGTGAAAGCACGCCATCGCACGACAAGTCGTTGACACCCGTTCATCATTGTTGTCGCTCGAACGTGTTCGTGATGCAGACTCCGCGCCTGCGCCTTCGCCGGTCACCATGCCCACTGCTCCGGTGGCCGAGCCTACTGCACCGGTTCGAGAGCCTACCGCACCAGTCGCCGAGCCCACTGCACCTGTCACCGAGCCTACCGCCCCCACGGGTGAGAGACCCGTCACGCGTTTTCATGATGGATGCACCAAGTTCTTGGCATGTTGTGATCAGCAGAATGCTCCCATTCTTTGTCGCTGCCAATGAAGTTCATTCGGTGGCGATTTTACCTGTGATATCCCCACCCGTGGTAGCTTTGTTGGTGGTGATGGGGGCTTGAGGTTTCTGTCGCAGGAGGTACTCCTGGTCTGCGACAGGCGGTGTTTCGGGTAGACGACACTGAGCTCGGCAGCTTTTGGCTGTTCCAACCGCACGCTGCCGGTACCCCACTCGAGTGCCGTGCTCATGATGTCCTGGGACGTAAGACCATTTTTCTACAGGACCCTCACTTGTTGCACTCTTGCTACCACATGGCGCGGTGTGTGTTTCTGCTGCCAGACACATGCTCGAACGGGATCCCCGGTATCCAGTCGGACAACGCGTGCTGTCTCGCGGAGTGCGGTGCATGCGGCGGGTCGGACTGTGATGAGTTCGGTGGAGGCCTCGGGGCGGACAACTGCTGCGTGAGCGACATTGTGGAACACGGCGAGCCCTGCTCCATCGCGCTCGAGGCGCCGTGCTACATCGATGGTGAGAAGATTGACGGCGGTGTTGTCGGTTTCGACGACGTTGTAGTATGGGCATCCTGCGACACAGATGTGTACCTCGTTTTCGTCGCCGACTATTTACAGTCAGTTTCTGTGTTTGTCGTCGCGCGATTCCAGCATGTACCGCATTCGCCGAGGATTGGCATACCTTCTGCAACCGATGTAGTGGCTATTCTTCTCCTACACAAATCTCCGTTATTGATGAAAATGTCCTGCAAGCCAGCCAATGTCCGATACATCCCTAACATCCGTTCCTCATTTTTTTTTTTTTGTCGTACGCTTCGGATGATTCAGACTCCGCCCCTGCGCCTTCGCCGGTCGCCATGCCCACCGCCCCTGTCGCCGAGCCCACTGCGCCTGTCGCTGAGCCCACGGCACCTGTCGCTGAGCCTACTGCACCCACCGGTGAGACGCCTTTCGCGCGCTTACACGGTAGATAAGTGACAACGAGATAGCGAGAATGTAGTACACAACCCCTTACCTAAGGCGTACTGTGATGACCTCTCGCTTCATACTCACTGCATCCAAGTCTCCGCCCCGCTTGCCGATGTCTTTCACTCACCCCTATCCCTTCCGAAACCGTTTTTATCGTCTCTTTGTCCCAGTTGTACGACAGTCGTTGCCGTTATCCCGTTTCGGATGTTGCATCCCCCCACCACAGGTGTCATATTGCAGTCGATTGTAGTGGTGGGCTTGCCGGCGTGTGGACTCACCTAAATGGTCCTCACGCTTCCTTCGCGGCCTGCGACACAGCACCCATCACCCCTCCCCCTACCCCACCCCACCCACGACAGAGCCAACTTGCAGCACCGGCATCCCCGGAATCGAGTCCTCGGACGGCGCGGTCTGTTGCCCGACTGGCTGTACAATGTGCGGCGGTTCTGGATGCTCCACCGTGGGAATGCCCGACTACGGCCCCGAGTCCTGCTGCTCCTCCGACATCCTCTCCACCGGAGCGTCGTGCAGCGAGACGGGGGAGGCCCCCTGTGTACTCGCCGGTACGTGGCGATAGTTAGCGCCACCGCCGTTTCGTGTACCGCTGCGGCAGCTACTGCTTTTTCATGTGTATCAGATTTTCCCTCGAATGGTTTTATTTCATTTCACTAGGAAAGAAAAGCGAAAAACCGACACGGCGAGAATGAGTGCCGTTTCCATTCTGCCTGTTGGTCGAAACATGCTCTTTTCCTTACCATCGGTTACTACGGTTCGTGTTTGTTTTCGGCTCGCTTGGTGCTGCGAGGTTGTGGTCGAAATATTTGACATGTGGTGTCAGCTAGGAGGTCCTCAATGGGATGGGCGCTTCTGTCCTTGTCTGCCGCATCGCCTACTACCAACCCGTCTCTGTCCGACCAGGGAGACGAGAATAATGCCAACGTGCGTCACTCTTACCGTTGATTACCTCCCTGCCTTCTCGTTTTTCCCGCCTTGTCTCCGCTCTCTCACTCCCGCCCAAATACCCAGACGCGCCAGCCCCGACCCCATCGCCCGTCTCGATGTCCTTCTCTTTCGACTTCGACGACGGTTAGTCATGCATGCATTCTGCCCCATGTTTGTCTAAATCGTCCTGGTGTTTTTCGGGTCTTTCGCAGTCTGAGATACGACGGCAGCATGACACAAAACGCGTTGTAGATCCAGTAAGGGTCGGGTGAATTTTTTTTTGTTCTCTCTACAGCACTTTGTAGCGGTGGCTATGTGTTTCTGTTTCTCATGAAGCAGCTCGGTTGTTTTTGGTCTCTGGGAAACGAAGACCCGACCCGGGAAGGCTAACAATCAGACCCGAGGCTGGTGTATAGAAGGTCGACTGCAGTGTGTACTACAATCCTGTTTCGAGTCCGCAGTATATCGACCGTCTGGCAACCCTGACGCGTATTCCTGTCCCGGCGTTGCGATCGGCTTGGCGAGGCAGACGTCGTCCTTACACCTGCCCCGGTCGCCGAGCCTACCGCACCTGTCGCCGAGCCCACTGCACCGGTCGCCGAGACAACTGCACCGGTCACGGAGCCTACTGCACCCACCGGTGAGACGACGTACCTTTATGGCGGACATCAACCAGGCGAAGACGTTAGACATGTGACTTGTGCGAGCGCCGAACTGATCATTGGATAATTGGAATGGTCGCGTCACCGTCGTTGTTACTCAAATACTGGTGCGTCTCATCTGTTGATGATAATGCTTGGGACATCCCCATTTCGCCTTAAGCTTCGTCCGGGGTGGTAGTCTTTCTCGAGGGTCCTTGTTGCTGGCGGTACATATGTAGTTGTGACGGCTTGTTGACAGCTGGTGCGTCCTTCGGCGTTTAACATGCAATCAATCTTGGTGTCGTACCCGCTCCAACCGTATAAAGCTGACTGCCGTCTTGCACCCGATTCACTGCCGTGCCGATGGTGTTGTGTAACGCATCTCCGTACGTTTTACGCGATGCATCATTTCACGCCGTCCCCCTCTTTCCTGCTGCCGTGTGACGTCGCAATTTGTCTCTGCCACCAGACGTGTGCTCGAACGGAATCCCCGGCATCCAGTCCGGGGTCTCTTGCTGTCTCGCGGACTGCGGTGAATGCGGCGGGTCTGACTGTGATGAGTTCGGGGGAGGCCTCGGGGCGGACAACTGCTGCGAGAGCGACATCGAGGAATACGGCGAGCTCTGCTCCATCAAGCTTGAGGCGCCATGTGTCGTAGACGGTAAGACCTTCGACACCGGTTTTATTGCTTTTTGTCACCCTACTGCACCATTGCCTGCTTTTCCGTCGCCGACTGTTAACCGTTCGTTTTTTAGGTTGAGTCGTCGCAAGATCCCTGCATGTACCGCCAGACCAGTCTTCGCGTAGACTTGCTCTACACCCTCTGCGACCGGTGTATCAGTCGTAGATTCAAAGTCCAAACACGATAAATTGGCGGTGAAAGCCAGTAGTCGCGCGGTATATCCGTACAAACCCTTTCCTCATTGTCGTTACTCGTACCTGTTTCGCGATGCAGCCTCCGCCCCTGCGCCTTCGCCGGTGGCCATGCCCACTGCGCCTGTGGCCGAGCCCACCGCCCCTGTCGCCGAACCTACTGCGCCTGTTGCCGAGCCGACTGCACCGGTCGCTGAGCCCACTGCGCCTGTCGCCGAGCCCACTGCCCCCGTTCGAGAGCCCACCGCACCTGTCGCTGAGCCTACGGCCCCCGCCGGTGAGATATCGTCACGAACTTCCACGTTCGTTAACGCGATTGGCAGGCGGCAGACATGCCCGGGAGTTTCCGCTCATGTGTTGCTCTCTGCCTTGCACCGAGGGGTAAACCCATAGACTAGACACGAGCCATCTACCCTCTGTCCGTCACGGCACCGTCTGCCTTTGTGGGTTCTTCGGCAGTCCTGTCGGTGCTACTTAGTGGTGGTTGAGACGACCTGTTAGTAGTTGCTTCTACGGATAGTGAACGTAGTGGCGTTGGCACCTTAAACCGCTCAAGCCGCACTCTGCTGAAGACAGTCGGGTTCCCGACTCAGGAATTCCGCTCGAGGTGCTAGGTTGCTGTGTGCCAACACGTTATGCACGATACATCTCACGTTGCCACCTTGTATGATGTTGCTCTGTATGGCCGCTGGCAGACGTGTGCTCCAACGGGATCCCCGGTATCCAGTCAGGAAACGCGTGCTGTCTCGCGGAGTGCGGTGCCTGCGGCGGATCTGACTGTGCTGAGTTCGGCGGCGGCCTCGGGGAGGACTACTGCTGCCAGAGCGAGATCGAAGACTTCGGCGAGCTCTGCTCTGCTACGATGGCGGCTCCGTGTGTCGTTGACGGTAAGGCAATGTGTTAACGGCTTTGTTGCACAGTACGTGCTTTGTTGACGGCTCTACCAAACCACGACACACTAGTTCATGCCACGTCAGTTTTGTCCGAGTTGTCAAGTAATGTCGGTGTCTGCAGAGTTTGTCGCTGGTGTGGACGTGCCCATTCCACCCTCCCGGGCGCAAGCAACCCATGGGCCGTGCCGCCCTTGTCAGCCGAGGAACTGCTGCCTGAAACAATGTTTCAGATCCAGCCAATTGCATTGCATGATCCAACCGTGATGCGTGTTGGTCCCGTTTTGTCACTCGTACCTGTTTCGCGATGCAGGCTCCGCTCCTGCGCCTTCGCCGGTCGCCATGCCCACTGCCCCCGTGGCCGGGCCTACTGCACCTGTGGCTGAGCCCACCGCCCCTGTCGCTGAGCCCACTGCCCCCGTTCGCGAGCCCACTGCCCCTGTGGCCGAGCCCACTGCGCCTGTCGCCGAGCCCACCGCCCCTGTCACCGAGCCTACTGCCACCGGTGAGATGTCTACCGCGGACTTCCTATATTCGTTGCCTCGATTGACCGGCCGCAGAGTTGCCCTGTGTTGCTGCTTACCTGACTCGTGTATTTCTTTCTGCCTTGTACCGATGTCCAGATGTAGTCGTAGACCCAAGCCCTTGATAGCTTCCGTCTACCTCTCCATCATAGCATCGTCCGCCGTGGTGGATTTAGGAATCGTGTTCGTGCTGTGGTGAATTGGAATGGCTTGTCTAAGGTCGCTTCTTCCGACGACGCATGCATCGAAAGATCGGCGACGTGTGTACCACCGCTGATGAAGAAGGTCTTGTTCGTGACCCAGAGCTCATCTGGGCTGTCGTTGACGTATTTGAACTCACCACAAGATGCAAACCATGCATTGTCTCACGCTGCCGCTCTCTTGGCTACCTCGTGTGTTGCTGTTCGTCTCTGCCGGCAGACGTGTGCTCCAACGGGATCCCCGGCATCCAGTCAGGAAACGCGTGCTGTCTCGCCGAGTGCGGCGGATGCGGCGGATCTGGCTGTGCCCAGCTTGGCGGCGGCCTCGGCGAGGACAACTGTTGCCAGAGCGAGATCGAGGACTTCGGCGAGCTGTGCTCTGTCACGATGGCAGCTCCGTGTGTGGTGGACGGTGAGACATGCGTTGCCGGCTTCCAGCCTATTTGGTCTTGTGACGGCCTTGCCGAATCACGAGACATCTGGTCGTCCCACGTCCCGTCTTGTCCGTTATTTGGGCCCACTTCGATGTTTACATCTGTTGTCGCTGGTTCTGCGAGTATCCTTAAAGCACTTACAGATGATATTTGTAGCCAGTTCTTTGCGTCATACGGGTTATGGAAGACAGCCACTACATTGCATGATCCAACCGTGATGCTCGCTGACCTCATGGGTGTGGGTGCCACGTTCTCGGTGATGCAGGCTCCGCCCCGGCACCTTCGCCGGTCGCCATGCCCACCGCGCCTGTGGCCGAGCCCACCGCACCTGTCGCTGAGCCTACCGCACCTGTGACCGAGCCCACTGCCCCGGTTCGCGAGCCCACCGCGCCTGTGGCCGAGCCCACCGCACCTGTCGCTGAGCCTACCGCACCTGTGACCGAGCCCACTGCCCCGGTTCGCGAGCCCACCGCGCCTGTGGCCGAGCCCACCGCACCTGTCGCTGAGCCTACCGCACCTGTGACCGAGCCCACTGCCCCGGTTCGCGAGCCCACCGCGCCTGTGGCCGAGCCCACCGCACCTGTCGCTGAGCCTACCGCACCTGTGACCGAGCCCACTGCCCCGGTTCGCGAGCCCACCGCGCCTGTGGCCGAGCCCACCGCACCTGTCGCTGAGCCTACCGCACCTGTGACCGAGCCCACTGCCCCGGTTCGCGAGCCCACTGCGCCTGTGGCCGAGCCCACCGCACCTGTCGTTGAGCCTAGCGCACCTGTGACGGAGCCCACTGCTCCCACCGGTGCGACATTTGCCACTACCTTTCGCAGTCATTGGTTTGATTGACAGGCCGCAGACTTGACGGTTTGTCGCCGCTGGCATAAACCATGCATTGCTCTCTGCCTGATGCGGTCATGTCCAGATTTGTTCGACGCGCTCGAAATGATTCCATTCCAACGTCTCGGCCAGCGATAGCATCGTTCCGACTCATACGGTCTTCTCTTGTTGTGATACGTACATACAGTAGTTGAAACGATTAGTCCGCACCAGGCGCTACCCGGACAATGAATGCGTCAAGCTTCGCCACCGTACTTTCGGTCCAACCGCGACGCCGCCGAAATCGACCTGGTTCGCGACTCCGTGCTCAGCTCAAGGTGTCGTGGTTGACATGTGTCGGAATACTCTACACGATTCATGGTCTCACGTTGCCGCTCTCTTTGCTACGTCATATGATGTTACTGTTTGTTGCTGCCGGCAGACACGTGCTCCAACGGGATCCCCGGCATCCAGTCAGGAAACGCGTGCTGTCTCGCCGAGTGCGGCGGATGTGGCGGATCTGGCTGTGCCCAGCTTGGCGGCGGCCTCGGCGAGGACAACTGTTGCCAGAGCGAGATCGAGGACTTCGGCGAGCTGTGCTCTGTCACGATGGCAGCTCCGTGTGTGGTGGACGGTGAGACATGCGTTGTCGGCTTCCGGCCTGTTTGCTCGTGTGACGGCCTTGCCGAATCACGAGACATCTGGTCGTCCCACGTCCCGTCTTGTCCGTTATTTGGGCCCACTTCGATGTTTACATCTGTTGTCGCTGGTTCTGCGAGTGTCCTTAAAACACTTTCAGATGATATTTGTAGCCAGTTCTTTGCGTCATGCGGGTTATGGAAGACAGCCACTACATTGCATGATCCAACCGTGATGCTCGCTGACCTCATGGGTGTGGGTGCCACGTTCTTGGTGACGCAGGCTCCGCCCCGGCACCTTCGCCGGTCGCCATGCCCACCGCGCCTGTGGCCGAGCCCACCGCACCTGTCGCTGAGCCTACCGCACCTGTGACCGAGCCCACTGCCCCGGTTCGTGAGCCCACTGCACCTGTCGCTGAGCCCACTGCGCCTGTGGCCGAGCCCACCGCACCGGTCGCCGAGCCCACAGCACCTGTGACGGAGCCCACTGCCTCCACCGGTGCGATATCTTCCTTTTGGTTCCACGGTCATTGACTCGGTCGACAGGTAGCAGGCTTGGCTGTGTGTTACTCTTTCGCCTTGCGCCATCATCATTGCCCAGAGTTACAAGCAGATCCATACTTTCGCCCCTTACCCTCAACCGCCCTTGTCCGCCAAGCGTATGGTCGTAGATTGTCATTGGTCGTTAATCGGCGTCATCATTGTCCCTTCTTCAGACAACAAATGCATCAAGTTTGACACAAAAAACAAAACCAACGCTGCCGAGGGTGGAATGTTGTCCCTCGGTGTTCCTCTGCTCACGAAGTTGCGGTTAATGTTTATCGTTACGTTCGGCACGACTCGTCGTCTCATATTGCCGCTCTCTTTGCTTCCTCACGACGCTGTTGTGGGTCTCTGCCGGCAGACACGTGCTCCAACGGAATCCCCGGCATCCAGTCAGGAAACGCGTGCTGTCTCGCCGAGTGCGGCGGATGCGGCGGATCTGGCTGTGCCCAGCTTGGCGGCGGCCTCGGGGAGGACAACTGTTGTCAGAGCGAGATCGAGGACTTCGGCAAGCTGTGCTCTGTCACGTTGGCAGCTCCGTGTGTCGTGGACGGTGAGACGTTTGTTGCCGAATCACGAGACATGTGCTCGTCCCACGTTCCGTCTTGTCCGTTTGGACCAACATCGGTGTCTACATCTGTTGTCGCTGTTAATGGACGTAGCCCACTCCAGCCAGCTCCTATACCATGCTGTGTATACATGCCGTGGATCTTCCTGTAACAGCAATGTCGAAGACAACAACTGCATTGCATGATCCAACCGTGAGCCTCGTTTGCCTCACGTGCTTGTTAATGCAGGCTCCGCCCCTGCGCCTTCGCCTGTCGCCATGCCCACCGCACCTGTGGCCGAACCCACGGCGCCGGTTCGTGAGCCCACTGCGCCTGTCGCTGAGCCTACCGCACCTGTCGCCGAGCCCACTGCACCTGTGACGGAGCCCACTACTCCCGCCGGTACGATATTTGCCACTACCTTTCGCAGTCATTGGTTTGATTGACAGGCCGCAGACTTGACGGTTTGTCGCCGCTGGCATAAACCATGCATTGCTCTCTGCCTGATGCGGTCATGTCCAGAATTGTTTGACGCGCTCGAAATGATTCCATTCCAACGTCTCGGCCAGCGATAGCATCGTTCCGACTCATACGGTCTTCTCTTGTTGTGATACGTACATACAGTAGTTGAAACGATTAGTCCGCACCAGGCGCTACCCGGACAATGAATGCGTCAAGCTTCGCCACCGTACTTTCGGTCCAACCGCGACGCCGCCGAAATCGACCTGGTTCGCGACTCCGTGCTCAGCTCAAGGTGTCGTGGTTGACATGTGTCGGAATACTCTACACGATTCATGGTCTCATGTTGCCGCTCTCTTTGCTACGTCATATGATGTTACTGTTTGTTGCTGCCGGCAGACACGTGCTCCAACGGGATCCCTGGTATCCAGTCAGGAAACGCGTGCTGTCTCGCCGAGTGCGGCGGATGTGGCGGATCTGGCTGTGCCCAGCTTGGCGGCGGCCTCGGCGAGGACAACTGTTGCCAGAGCGAGATCGAGGACTTCGGCGAGCTGTGCTCTGTCACGATGGCAGCTCCCTGTGTCGTGGACGGTGAGACGTGACTGTGGTGCTCATGCCCGACAGCAAGTTCATATCACGCCTGTTGTCCCTTTGGCCTGTGCTGCCCCTTCCAGCGGGCTGACCTCACGTCGTTCTCTCATTTTTGCCTAAACAGAACCTCTGTGACCTCATGCCATTCTCTAGGTTAGGACCGGTTTACGGTGTTGTTTACTGCCCTGGCCCTCGGTCGTCGACGCGCATGCCCGAGGGTAGACCTCTGTGACAAATGATGACATGCCGGTTTGAGCCCCCGTAGTGTCGAGTCGGCCTGTTTTCGAAGGGAGACGACCTTGCTTTGATCGTGAACTGTCACGCGTGTGGTGCACAAATACATGGCGCGTGTACGTGATTGGGCGTCAGGGCAGCGAGTGGCGGCGCTCTCGCCTGTCGCCTTCGTGGACCGTGATTCATACTCGGACAATGGTGTAGGTTTTATCCGTACTACCCATAGGGGCAAGCACATACGCCGGGCTCAGCCTGTCGAGGACGTCAACCACCCTGTAATCCGCCGCCCGTGTCACGACAAGCCCTGGACTATGCCCTTTCGATGCCAACCTGCCGTTTGATTAACGTTCCCGACTAACATCTTGCATTTTTGTTGGTTATACCTGTTTGCAGGCTCCGCCCCTGCGCCTTCGCCGGTCGCTATGCCCACTGCGCCTGTCACCAAACCCACCGCCCCAGTCGCCGAGCCCACTGCCCCCGTTCGCGAGCCCACCGCACCGGTCGCTGAGCCCACTGCGCCTGTCTCTGAGCCTACTGCCCCGGTTCGCGAGCCCACTGCACCTGTCGCTGAGCCCACTACCCCAACCGGTGAGATATCTGTAGCGAGCTTCCGTGGTCGTTGATTCGATTGACAGGCCGCAGAACTTCGCCATGTGTTGTCCTTTGTGGATAACTGGAGTACACGCGCGCCCTATTGTGGACACCTGCATTCGGCCTTCCCGGTTCGTAGTCCGTCGGTGTAGGCCCTTACGGTAACTTGCTGTTGCTTGTGGTAGTCGGAACGAAGTCTGCGCAGAAGTTGCTACCCGTACATACAATGAACGTATCAAGCCTTGGCACCGTAAGATCCCCACGCTGCCGAAGGCGGTCTGTGTCACTCCGTGCTCCGTCCGCTCCAGGTATTCAGTTGACACACATGTCTCAACGCATTGCATCCATCGTTTCACGTTGACACTCTCTTTACTGTATGCCGCATGTCGTTTCTCCGTGTGGTCGCCGGCAGACACGTGCTCCAACGGGATCCCCGGTATCCAGTCCGGAAACGCTTGCTGTCTCGCGGAGTGTGATGGATGCGGCGGATCTGGCTGTGCCCAGCTTGGCGGCGGCCTTGGGGAGGACAACTGTTGCCAGAGCGAGATCGAGGACTTCGGCGAGCTGTGCTCTGTCACAATGGCAGCTCCTTGTGTTGTAGACGGTGAGAGATCGGCTTCGGATTGAGACTCGCTTGCTTGGACGTTGTCATGTTCTTTGTACGTGGATATCATCCCTTGTGGCGCTTGCTAGTACTACCTTGCCCTGAGTCAATATTGGACTCTCGTTTTGTTCACTTTTTTCATTCCTCGTCGTGGACCCCCATCTCCGAACAATCAACAGCGGGTACACAGTTGTGACGAGCGATGTCCCGCTATTTTGACCCTGTTATATAAGCCAGGTGACCGGCGTTTTGTTGTCTCACGGGGGCATGCACACACGACAGGCTCAGCCTGATACCCCTTCCGAACCCGGGTAACGCCCGTCAAACACACTGCCTTTGTCCCCCCGTCACCACCCACAGCACTCGACGGTAGAAATCTAGTTCGATTGAACCTGGCGCGCGTTGTCTCATTGTTGTTGGTCCCACCTCTCTGGTGATGCAGGCTCCGCCCCTGCGCCTTCGCCGGTTGCCATGCCCACTGCACCTGTGGCCGAACCCACCGCCCCTGTCGCCGAGCCCACCGCACCAGTCGCTGAGCCCACTGCGCCTGTCGCCGAGCCTACTGCCCCAGTTCGCGAGCCCGCTGCACCTGTGGCCGAGCCCACGGCACCTGTGGCCGAACCCACCGCCCCTGTCGCCGAGCCCACCGCACCAGTCGCTGAGCCCACTGCGCCTGTCGCCGAGCCTACTGCCCCAGTTCGCGAGCCCGCTGCACCTGTGGCTGAGCCCACTGCGCCTGTCGCCGAACCCACCGCCCCTGTCGCCGAGCCCACTGCCCCTGTTCGCGAGCCCACCGCACCGGTCGCCGAGCCTACTTCCCCCACCGGTAAGATATCTGTCACGAGCTTGTCCGATACGCGATTGACAGGCTGCAGGATTAGCTGTGTACTGCCGGTGACCTGATCCGTGTACTTGTGTTGCTCTCAGCATTGCCTAGACGCACGCCCTTAGACATCTCCGCCGGCATAGGCTCTTGAGGTTCATTGTACGAACCCACGCTGCTCAAGGCCGTATCGCACCTCACTCAGTGCCTTGCTCATGGTGTTCTGTGACGATTCACCTTGCCGCCCTCTTTGCTACGGCATGACGTTGCTGTTTGTCTTTTCTGGCAGACGTGTGCTCCAACGGTATCCCCGGTATCCAGTCAGGAAACGCTTGCTGTCTCGCGGAGTGCGGTGCATGCGGCGGATCTGGCTGCGCTGAGCTTGGCGGCGGCCTTGGCGAGCACAACTGCTGCCAGAGCGAGATCGAGGACTTCGGCGAGCTGTGCTCTCTCTCGCTGGCAGCTCCGTGTGTCGTAGACGGTGAGAAACGTGTAATATGATGTTCCTATTCTTTGATGCTCGATACAAAAGCGTCGTGGAACTCACGTGTAGTGTAAGACATTCGGTGGTACGATTCTATTCTGCCGCACATTTCTTAATTGTCGTCAGTATTTGTTTGGTGACGCAGGCTCTGCCCCTGCGCCTTCGCCGGTCGCCATGCCTACCGCACCTGTGGCGGAGCCCACTGCCCCGGTTCGCGAGCCTACTGCGCCTGTCGCTGAACCCACTGCTCCCGTCGCTGAGCCCACCGCACCTGTTGCCGAGCCGACTGCACCTGTGATGGAGCCCACGGCACCTGTCACCGAACCCACTGCGCCTGTGGCCGAGCCTACCGCACCTGTCGCCGAGCCCACTGCACCCACCGGTGAGATGTCTATAACTCGATTGACCGGCCGGCGTCTTGGCTGTGTGTTCGGCCGTTGGCTTGATCCCTACGATGCTCTTTGCTTTGCATCAAAGTTGGAGTAGACGCGCACTCTTAACATGTCCCGCTCACCGTCCGCGCCCGATACAGCACGGTCCGCTGTCGTAGGCTCCTTGGGTTCATCGTGCCGCCGCTCCAACCACCACGCTTGTACAGGCGGTTTACAATAATTACCCACTCAGTGCTCAGCAAACGCGGTGTTTGTTGACATGACGATATACACGATGCCCCAAGTTTTCGTTCCCGCTCTTGCCCCACGTCGTTGCTCCTTGTGGTCGCCGGCAGACGTGTGCTCCAACGGGATCCCCGGTATCCAGACCGGAAACGCGTGCTGTCTCGCGGAGTGCGGTACATGCGGCGGGCGCGGCTGCGCTGAGTACGGCGGGGGCCTCGGGGAGGACAACTGCTGCCAGAGCGAGATCGAAGACTTCGGCGAGCTGTGCTCTGTCACGATGGAAGCTCCGTGTGTGGTGGACGGTGAGACATGTGTTTCCGGCTTTACTGCTTTTTCGCTTGGTGTCTTTGTCGTTCACATGTGTGTGCTTAGTAATTTTTCACGCATCTCTATCATGCCTTGCCAGACGTTCTGATCACCTTCTTCACGATGACGTTCCTTACTGAGTCAGGCATGGTTTTCGGTTTCTTGGACTGCTCTCGTCTCTCATCATTGCCCAGGGTGCACTGTTTTTGCCGTTGTACCGGTCTTCGGCCCCGTTTGGCGTTGGCTGATTTTTTTCATCGCGAATTCCTTGTCACGACCCGATAGAGACTGATGTCCCTTCGGTACTCAGGAACACCAGTCGACTGTACCCTGTGTCGATCCTCCCGTATCGCGTCAAAGTACTCGGCTACGGCAATGCTGCGGAAACTGGTCGCGGTCGTTGGGTTGGGCGATCCGCCATTGACGCCCGCTGCCTTATCGTGTTTGGTGCTACCTGTTTCGCGATGCAGGCTCCGCGCCTGCGCCTTCGCCGGTGGCCATGCCCACTGCCCCTGTGGCCGAGCCTACTGCCCCAGTTCGCGAGCCCACTGCCCCTGTCGCTGAACCTACTGCACCTGTGACCGAGCCGACTGCACCTATCGCCGAGCCCACTGCCCCTGTCGCCGAGCCCACTGCGCCGGTAGCCGAGCCCACTGCACCCACCGGTACGATATCGTCGACGAGCTTCCATGATCATTGACTCGATTGACAGGCCTCAGACTTGATCATTGACTCGATTGACAGGCCGCAGACTTGACTGTTTACTGTGTACGTGAAGTCGGATCGTACGCTAGAAACCTCGGCCCGTAGTACCGTGGGTTGTTCCGTAGTCTTGTTGATGACGGCGGTTGAAGGGGCTTGTCTGCAGCAGTCGTTTCTTCGGGCAATGAATGTCATTCACCAAGCCTGGCACCGTATGATGCCTTCAGCTGCACCTTGGTAAAGGCGGTCTGGTTCCGACTCAGCCCTCAGCTAAGGCGTTGTTGACGTGTCGTAGCACGATGCATCGTCTCACATTGCCGCTGGATTGTGTGATGTTGCTGTTTCTCTCCGCCGGCAGACGTGTGCTCCAACGGGATCCCCGGTATCCAGACCGGAAACGCGTGCTGTCTCGCGGAGTGCGGTACATGCGGCGGGCGCGGCTGCGCTGAGTACGGCGGGGGCCTCGGGGAGGACAACTGCTGCCAGAGCGAGATCGAAGACTTCGGCGAGCTGTGCTCTGTCACGATGGAAGCTCCGTGTGTGGTGGACGGTGAGACATGTGTTTCCGGCTTTACTGTTTTTTCGCTTGGTGTCGTTGCGCGTGTGTGCTTGGCAATTATTCACGTCTCTATCAGCTGTTGTACCGGTCTTCGGCCCCGTTTGGTGTTGGCTGTTTTTCTTCATCGCGAATTCTCTTCGTCACGACCCGATAGAGAATAATATCCCTTCAGTACTCAGGAACACCAGTCGACTGTACCCTGTGTCGATCCTCCCGTATCGCGCCAAGTACTCGGCTGCGGCAATACTGCGGAAACCTGTCGCGGTCGCCGGCTCGGGCGATCCGCCATTGACGCCCGCTGCCTTATCGTGTTTGGTGCTACCTGTTTCGCGATGCAGGCTCCGCGCCTGCGCCTTCGCCGGTGGCCATGCCCACTGCCCCTGTGGCCGAGCCTACTGCCCCTGTGGCCGAGCCCACTGCACCTGTCGCCGAGCCAACTGCCCCTGTCGCCGAGCCCACTGCCCCTGTCGCTGAGCCTACTGCGCCGGTAGCCGAGCCCACTGCACCCACCGGTACGATATCGTCGACGAGCTTCCACGATCGTTGACTCGATTGACAGGCCGCAGACTTGACTGTGTGCTATGTAGGTGAAGTCGGATCGTACGCTAGAAACCTCCGCCCTAACGTCTCGGCCCGTAGTACCGTGGGTTGTTCCGTAGTCTTGTTGATGACGGCGGTTGAAGGGGCTTGTCTGCAGCAGTCGTTTCTTCGGGCAATGAATGTCATTCACCAAGCCCGGCACCGTATGATGCCTTCAGCTGGACCTTGGTAAAGGCGGTCTGGTTCCGACTCAGCCCTCAGCGAAGGCGTTGTTGACGTGTCGTAGCACGATGCATCGTCTCACATTGCCGCTGGATTGTGTGATGTTGCTGTTTCTCTCCGCCGGCAGACGTGTGCTCCAACGGGATCCCCGGTATCCAGACCGGAAACGCGTGCTGTCTCGCGGAGTGCGGTGGATGCGGCGGAACCGGCTGTGCTCAGCTTGGCGGCGGCCTCGGTGCGGACAACTGCTGCATGAGCGAGATCGAAGACTTCGGCGAGCTGTGCTCTGTCACGATGGAAGCTCCGTGTGTGGTGGACGGTGAGACATGTGTTTCCGGCTTTACTGTTTTTTCGCTTGGTGTCGTTGCGCGTGTGTGCTTGGCAATTATTCACGTCTCTATCAGCTGTTGTACCGGTCTTGGCCCCGTTTGGTGTTGGCTGTTTTTCTTCATCGCGAATTCTCTTCGTCACGACCCGATAGAGAATGATGTCCCTTCAGTACTCAGGAACACCAGTCGACTGTACCCTGTGTCGATCCTCCCGTATCGCGCCAAGTACTCGGCTGCGGCAATACTGCGGAAACCTGTCGCGGTCGCCGGCTTGGGCGATCCGCCATTGACGCCCGCTGCCTTATCGTGTTTGGTGCTACCTGTTTCGCGATGCAGGCTCCGCGCCTGCGCCTTCGCCGGTGGCCATGCCCACTGCCCCTGTGGCCGAGCCTACTGCCCCTGTGGCCGAGCCCACTGCACCTGTCGCCGAGCCAACTGCCCCTGTCGCCGAGCCCACTGCCCCTGTCGCTGAGCCTACTGCGCCGGTAGCCGAGCCCACTGCACCCACCGGTACGATATCGTCGACGAGCTTCCACGATCGTTGACTCGATTGACAGGCCGCAGACTTGACTGTGTGCTATGTAGGTGAAGTCGGATCGTACGCTAGAAACCTCCGCCCTAACGTCTCGGCCCGTAGTACCGTGGGTTGTTCCGTAGTCTTGTTGATGACGGCGGTTGAAGGGGGCTTGTCTGCAGCAGTCGTTTCTTCGGGCAATGAATGTCATTCACCAAGCCCGGCACCGTATGATGCCTTCAGCTGCACCTTGGTAAAGGCGGTCTGGTTCCGATTCAGCCCTCAGCGAAGGCGTTGTTGACGTGTCGTAGCACGATGCATCGTCTCACATTGCCGCTGGATTGTGTGATGTTGCTGTTTCTCTCCGCCGGCAGACGTGTGCTCCAACGGGATCCCCGGTATCCAGACCGGAAACGCGTGCTGTCTCGCGGAGTGCGGTGGATGCGGCGGAACCGGCTGTGCTCAGCTTGGCGGCGGCCTCGGTGCGGACAACTGCTGCATGAGCGAGATCGAAGACTTCGGCGAGCTCTGCTCAGCCACGATGACAGCACCGTGTATCGTAGACAGTGGTGAGTGGATTTTCTTGCTAGGCCGTTGTCGTTTCCAGGTGGATGCTTGGTGCGTTACGTGTTTAACCACTCGGTTGGGTGCACAACGCTGCAGCACGACGCGACTGTCAAGAACAACCTGTCGCGTTGAACAACCCTGACGCACGTGCCTCGTTATTTTTGGCCCTCCGCATACCTGTCCAATTTTTCAGTCTCAGGCCCTGCGCCTTCTCCGGTCGCCATGCCTACCGCACCTGTGGTCGAGCCTACGGCGCCTGTCACCGAGCCTGCTGCACCCACCGGTGAGACGTTTTCCCGTATGTACCGGGCGCTTTGAATTAACTTCGGTCGTCACGGAAGGATAAGGATACGGCACAATTGTTACGGCACGGGAGATACATGCACTGGTTTGGGGTAAAGTGAGATTGATCGCACACCCCGAAGACCCACTTTTCAAGCTCGATTCCGCCATTCATTCCAAAGAAAGGTGTGAACATTGGTACGTGCAGGTGACTCTCGTCGAGGAAAGTTTTCGTTGTACGCCACTCCTTTTGAAATGAACACCTCATGTTTGTGGAGTACCCCTATCACAATCTCATGAGAGTTTGTGATCACTCACGGTTTTACGATAGTGCTCAAGAATTGTGTTTGTATGCCGCGGATATGAATAATGAGTAGACCCGTGACGTCACTGTCACCTGCTTCTTCCTTCCCCCAATTCAACCGTCCTTATCTCGAACCCTCCAAACCCGCGATGTCTCGCTCCCTCCACACTCGCAACAAAGCAGGTGATTCTACGTGCCCCAACGCTGGCGGCATCCCCGGAGTCGAGTCGCCGGGCTCCAGCGCCTGTTGTCCGACGTCATGCGTCAGGCAAGTATTTCAGGAGTAAATTGAGCACATAGGTGAAAGGAAGAGAGACCACTGTACAAAAATCATGACACATTTCGGAACGCGCGTATTGTATGTAGTAGATGCTACTGGAGGTTCGGACGTAGGTCGGGGTGGGGGTGACGGCGGGGCGCTAGTATTTTAATTTTAAGTGTGTCTCCGATTGTGCGCAACTTGAACAGCTGCGGTGGCGTGGGCTGCTCTTCTCGCGGAGAAGTGACCGACTGCTGCGTGTCCGCGATCATGACCAAGGGCCAAGCTTGCGAGGTGTCCGGAACAGCGCCATGCTACATCGGTGACGGTGAGTGAGAGAGTGCGGTAGAGGGACGACGTTGTTGACTTGTCTTCGGGCGTTCCGAAGAGAGTGAGAGGGGTCGCAAATGCACCTCGTAGGTGGAAATCCGTTGTGAGCTTCGGAGGCTGGGGAAACTGTGACGTATAGTTGTATTCCATATGGGCTGGCTTCGGGTCCAGTGTACAGCCACCGATGGACGCACGCACACTTGGTTGACGTTCTCGGCGGCCTGCTGCACCGCATGATCCGCCCCGCTGACGCCCGGCTGCAGGTGGCGAGGCTCCCGCCCCGACCCCTGAGCCTGTTAGGCCCACCCCCGTCACCATGGAGCCGACGACGGAGCCACCGGCTGCCCCGACCACTCAAGGTATGTCAGGCGTGGCGAGAGCACCGAGGGTGTGCCATGTTGTCATTGGTGATCGAGTCCGATGATCGGTCTTCGTGACAAAGCAACGTTGTGGGCTATGCTGTTAGCCGAGCGTTGAGGAGGTTGTAGTTCCCGTTGCACTGAATAGCGGGTCGGCGAGGTGGCTGTTTTCTGTTCATGCGTCCTCAGCACTAGTGCAACAGGGATGCGTGCATATATATATATATATTTTTTTTTTTTCAGAGTTCTGAAATGGAGCGATCCGCTCAACCATATACGATGAGACGTATTCCAGGATTACGCACAAACGCGCTGTTGTTTTGACTTGATGTCGGCGAATATATACAAGAGAACAGCAATTTCTTCGCTCCTTTTTTTGCAATGCCTCAGGCCTTTGCTCCAACGGCGTCCCTGGCATTGAGTCTGCCAGCGGCGACTACTGCTGCCCTGCGACGTGCCGAGCGTGCGACGGTGACAACTGCTACCTCGACGGCTTGTTCTGCTGCGGCGACGACATCGAAGAGACCGGCGTGCTGTGCGACGATTCCGAAGAGGCGCCCTGCATCATCGACATCGGTAAGCTCTCGTTATCCGCCTATCTTGGCGTGTTCACTTCGTCACTCGGAAACCTCAACCTTCATCGCGGTGCCCACCGTTCCAAGCATCTACCTCGTTGACATGACATCACATTGATTTCTCGTTGTTGGCTTAGCTGTGTTTTCCCGACCGACCCTGGATTCAGTTGAAAAACAATACAGCTTTTAGCCTAGAAGATTGTCGCACACGTATGCCTGAATTCGCCTTAGCCTTTTGTGCAAACCCTGTTCCCCCTCTCCCTCGTGTTTGCTGCTTGTCGCGTGCAGACGGCGGCGGTTTCGGCACCTACGCTCCCACCGGCGCTCCCACGGGCACTCCCTTCGACTTCGACCCGACCATCTCCGGCGGGAACGACGACAGCATGGACGTCGACATCGATGGTGACGGGAACGTCGACAGCTACGAGCACGTCGGGTGTTACGCACTATCCCCGACCGCCTCGGTCGAGCTGGAGAAACTCGACGGAGAAGAACAGATGACCAAGATGGTGAGAGGAGGGAGCGAGTGTTCATTGCGCATGACACGCCAATTGACGAACCACGCGTGGCTGCGCTATTCAGGACGAACTGCTCCCAGCAGCCGCTAGTAGTTGTTTGTTTTCGTTCGCTGCACGGCAGCAACGATCAGACGGACGGCAGTTCTTGAAATGAAATGTGCGTGCTGTTGGAAGTATCAAGTTCTTGTGTATTTTTCTTGGTATCGTGCATTTGTAATGTGCTATCTGTGGATATTTATGAGTGTGCTTTGGCTTCCTGTAAGACATTGGGCAAGAACAATAAGCCCCCACCATTCGTTCTTCTCACCACCCTCACCCCTCCCCCAACCATCATCCGACCCCCCCCCCTCCCCCTCCAGTTGTGCTTCGAGGCGTGCGCCGCCGAGTCCGCCGACTACTTCGCGCTCTTCAAGGGCAGCGTGTGCACCTGCGGCAACGAAGGCGGCTACCTGACCATGCCAATGGAGATGGGAATCTGCGACACCCCCTGCAGCGGTGACGTCACGGCCACGTGCGGAGGGTACTACGACTACGACCTCTACGAACTGATGGAGAGCGACGTCGGTACTTCCGCCCCCACCTCGTCGCCCGTGGTCCCTGCCCCGACCGACGGTAAGTCACGAGCTTGTTGTTGATGTTGGCGCGTGGGATAACTTGAGGTTGGTTGGGAATGGGCCCGCTTCGACGTTCGTCGCGTAATAATATCTGCGAGGGCACGTCATTCAGTACCACCGGTGATACACCCTTGTCGATGCCCCGATGACGTTGACTTTCATGAGCTCCGTTTTCACGGCTCTGTATGCGTGCGTAGCAGCAGCGTCCCCTCTAGAGTCATTTTATGATCGTGTTGTCCAACGGCTGCTCGTCTTGACGCCGCCTTCTGCAAAGCAAATGCCTCCCTAAATTGTTTTCGGGACATTTTGCGGCCGGTGAGCGGCTGGTATTCGAGAATACCTCGGCCAAACCTACGGTGTCGAGCTCCTATCGTCATTTGTTTATGCCTGATCCTAACCCCAAGTGTCCCGCCGTCCACTTGATGCTGTCCGTCTCGTGTCGCTCCTTGATCCGAAGGCACTGGAAACCCGTCCTACTGATTCCAGTCGTCCGATCAACGGCGATGATAGGCTTGCTTGTCATGGCGTAGCATCCTCTTGTGCTTTGTTGCCGTAGTTTTCCTAATTGTCGACACTGATGGTGCTGGCTGTCTCTTGTATTACATTTATTTGTGGAAATAGTTAGGTGTGGGATATGTTGTAGGGCCATGAGTTGGGACTGTCGGGATTGCGAGATTACCACGTTGACGAGCTGCCGCCGAAGACGCTGTTGTCGCTCTGGTTTCACACCGATTAGATTGGAAGTTTTTTTAATTATTTGTTCGTTGCCGCCTTTGAATGCACTGCTCTATGCATAGATAGGGAGGGACGCAAACAACGGTTGATTTGTTAGAGCACACACCGTGCTTCCGAGGTTTGATGTAGAGAGGCTTCGGAGAGACCAAGGGTTTCGCGGGATCCGGAGAGCAATAGCATTTCGTTCCGCATCTCTCTTTCTCTCTCTTGCTCCGACGGCTCTTGCGCCTGAGGATCATGCCGACGCCGAACAGCTCGTGGTAGCCCTGTAACTTGTAGATTTTCCACACGAGTATCCATCCTCACGCATAATTGTCGAGTAACCGTAGCCCAAACCTTTGAGATCGGTTTGACGAGCGCCCGTAATAGAAGGAATATTGTCGGTTTGGAAAGCATTTGTGCTTGCTTGGTGCGTACGCCCAGAAGAGCATCATGAGTGAAATTGTTCCTGAAACCACGGAGGGTGGAAGGTTTGCCTCACTGGTGGAGATAGTATCGGATAGCACGCGTTTCTGGAAGCTGGCTGGGTGATGATTATGAATAGATTCGCATCCGTGTGGTTTCCTCTGTACCAGTACATGACTACAAGAACGGTGAGATTGTCGCGTAAGATGGACACTATTTAATGAGAGCGGCACCCGCATGGGTAGAGTTGATGATTGTTGAGGCGTGGCGGCAGTGTTCGTATCGATGCACTCATAGCACCTAGCATTGCCCTTAGTCGGATGTGGCTTGTTTGGCTATGCAGTAAACCATTTTTCAGATTCCTGAATCCTGGAGGTGAGGCTGTCACTTCACCTGTGGAGAGTACGTACCAAAGTGATGCTTGTCGAGAACCGGACTGAAAGCACCAGGCGGAGTACATACGTTGATGACGGAGCGGATCGAGTGTAGCCGCCCCTTTCCCGGTCAGTTGCCAAATTACAGCCTGCCGGTCTCCCAACCTCCGGGATTTCGGCGAGATTACAGCCGGTGCGATCACAGCACTACGTCTGGCAGGGTGCTACCGAGTCGCATCGGACAGCACGTACGTACGTGCGTTTTTCAGTGACTGTTGAACGCAACCCAAAGGCCCTGGGTGTGCATACTTTAGGCCAGGTGGTTAGGTGCTACGACAACAGCAACCGACCGAACCCTAACTAGTGTATTTGTTGTCTCGTGTGCTGAGCAAGCAGCCAAATGCATACATACCGAGATAACCGAGGCGGGCGGTGTCCGTTGGAATACAGCTAGTATTGCTGTACGTGTACTACATACATACGCCGTAGTCTACAACACTCACCAGCTTACACCCTACAAAGCTATGTTGTAGGTTGAACCAATGGCAACTACGGCTTGCACGTCATCGAACTTTGCGTGGTTATGTCCTTGAGGGAGGATAATGATCTGGCGGAACAACGGGAAAACTTCCTTGACGTGCTTGATTGAGAAGTCTAATCATCCGGCGGAACAACGGAGATTTCGTAGATTTCCATCGCTCGCACGACCCGGATATGTAGCCATGTTTGGTGCTTCAGCTTTCTCCACAAACGGCCATGCCACCCACCCACCATGTCACCACGGTGTCCGAGCTTCCCTTCTCACCTCACAGGCAAGGAACTAATTCTCGAGAGGCCACCTCAGCTGGCGCACACCCCGGCCTCGGCTTGGCTTTGTCTGCCCTGCAACACGGACAGGAGACAGATAGATGGAGAAATGCGGCGGAATTAAAGTTTGAAGTGTCGTTGCGTGTTGCACAGCTCTCTCGCAGAGTCCTGGTGTGTGGTCACCCTTCAGCGAGCATGGGTAGATACGTAATATATGGAAGGTTATCCTACATTCCTTGTCATCTTGCGCCGCGATTTTGCACAGCAGCGGTTAGGTTGCTGAAAAGCTGAGACGCACACAGCAGCAGTCGGATCAGATCACCCGGATCTATGCATACGTCGCACGGATCATCAGCACTTGCGCAGTTTCTCATGCATCCTTGATTGAGCTCCAAATCTGTGTGCACCTTGCCTGTGGCACACTCTCGGCTGAGAGTGGGTACTGGCCATGCAGAAACTCTAGCTTCTATGAGACGCGGCGGGGCGCTTACTCAAGAATGGCGAACCAGAGAGGAGGGCGAACGGGCTGGGCCGTCTCTCTTCGTTGGTAGTTTGTACGCCACCAGGGACGGCGTTGAATGATTTGCTCGAATCATCCGCCGCCGAAGGCCGCTGAAAAGGAGAGGAGAGGTGGGTGGCAAGCAGGGCGTGGAGCTCACAGCAGTGTGAGAGTCTGACAGTGGAATAAGTGGAGAGAGGAGGACAGGGGCGGACATGAGGTTGTTCCCACACACGGGCAGCATTCCTGAAGATTCCACATTACATGGGGCTAGCCGCACAAGATCGGAGGATTATTTGATTCAAGGGCGGCAGCTGCTGCGTTTGCTTTGGTTCAGCATCCGCTCGTTGGCACGCCTCCCGTTGTGTCCACGACACTGCCATTGTTCACCCCCGCGAAAGGATGAGGCTGACTACAGTACGTACATTCACGGCAAAGACACCATGGATCCTTCTTTGCTACTAATGCAGAGCTACATGTACGCCCGCGAACATCATCGGCGGTACATGTAATTAGTCTAGCAGTAGAAGGTTCTTCAAGCAGCAAAGCAGTTTCTGTCGATGAAAAAAGCGGCTCGCTTCCCTCTCGATTTTTCCAGATCCTGTAGAGCGGATGAATTCTGTTGTGCTGCCCTGCCCACCGTCCTCCCCCACAAGAACAAAAAGTCGACAGCCCAGAGGGCGGTGATGCACCTCTCTCTATCTTCGCCGCCATGCCCTCAACGCCGGGGCAATGGAGGGCGAGAATCCAGAGAGTTCTGAGAGGTCTGAGAGGAGAGATCAGGGAGGAACAAAGGGCGCCTACTGCTGTATGTTCGTTCATGTCCATATCATTTCTCACCTGATTTGACCCGCCGCCGTCTGTGGCACCTTCCCTTTGGGAAAACAGCAGATACTCTGCCGAGGCCTGCATCTTCAACCCCACCGCGAGTAGGGCCAGGCTGTTTCTCACCAGATAGAACCATTGACTGCTGTTGGAAATTGGGCAATGCTCGATCTTGAGGGTCAAAACTGGAGGTGTTTGGCGGTGGGTACAGTAGGTCAGGAGAGGTGGGAGAACAGGGCGTCTTTGGCTCGGTTCTTCGACCAACGAACCGCGGCGCGGAGGGCGAGGGGCACGACAAAAGCTCACCCAGTAGGCCCGTGAGAGGTGTCTATCGTGTGCGCTCCGTGTGGTGGCGAGGCGGGCGCGGTCGTGGATCATGGTAAACTGGATGAAGCTTGCTGAGTGCGGGAGTGGACGGAAGGAGTGGGAAAATGTGGAGGGTGTGGTTTCGCAACGAAGATCTTCCCTTTTTTTCAGCTGCTTTTTTTTGTGACATCAATCAAGTGGAAGACGGCGATTGGCCCGTTAGTATTACCTTATATTTTTGCTCGTTCATGAAAAAATAGCAAAAAAATCCCGCGTGAAGGGTATCTTTTGCCAATCAAGTCACGGAACAGCCGTCGTCTGAGTCTTTTTTGTGTCACGATGTGCATCTTTTTTAGTTCGTACAAAGTGCCACGTTCTCGCCGGTCGGAAGTCAGCGTCGGCCTGCGAAAACGGAGTCACTTGATATTATGTAATAAATAGAGTAGAGTTCACTGCTTCTTGGGCGCAACCCCTTCCAGACCTCGGCGGTCTGTTAAAGATACACCAGGGAGGTCTGGGATTTCGAGTCTCAGAGCATCAAGCGGGATTGGCCTGGTGTCGGCGAGAACACAACCCGACGATGGCCTTGCTCCTCTTCCTGGCTTCGGAAAATACGGATTGCCTCTACCAGAGGCTTATGCATACGCGTAGGTAATTTCTGTCGCGAAGCTTAGACTAGCGATTTTGCAGCAGCAAAATGTACTCTGTGACACTCTGTTTTAATCATGACCGATGGTCATGGTCATGGTGTGTGCACCATGCTGCTCCCTTGCGCAGCGGCAGAAGAACAACAAACACAACAATCTTCCAACATCTGACAGAAAACCCGTTTCACGAGGGAGGTTCATTTTGTGACCAAAACGTTGGATCCTCCTGGCGCAGCACGTCACAAGGGCGGACGAAGGCATGCGTACATACATATGTCATGCCCGCATCCGGGGCAGATCACCGTAAGTTCTGCTTGCGCCAAAACAAGATAGTCGTAACAATCTGTGAAACTGTGATCATTTGGGCTACCGCTTGGCCCTCTCAAGACGCTTTTGTCTTCTTCGCGAACGCGAGTCCTCTGAATGAAGCAGGCGTACACTACCCAAGCAGGCAGTCCACCTCAAGTGTGGTGTTGTTGTGTCGAGTCGTAGCACAGAATGATTCGCTTCATGCCGGGCTTGAAAGCACTCAAACACAGCAGGGCCAGAACAAGCTCTGGCCGTACAGCATCCTCCTTTCCTTACGAAAACACACATCCCCACGACCATGCATTCCCAAGCTGTCCACGGTTGGACGATGATGCTCGATGAAAGTTTCCCGAAGTGAAGACAAGAGTAGCCACGAACAACGGGACTCTCAGCATGAAAGGGAGCGTGAACTCCATATCCTTACCCCTGGCGAATTTCAAAACCCTATGGCTCAGCTACTGGTAAACCTTGTCCGTAATTTGGCGCTCGCACTGGGCAGTTCTCACTTGTGGCACCAATTCCTTCATAAGGAGGACTCGATGGTAAAGAAAGGGAGTCTGCTGCCGAGCCTCGAGTCTACAATCGGCGGCTACCGCATGGGTCGAAACACTGACCAAGGCCACTGGTAGTGTATCTGATCCACCTCGCTACAGGATCCCGTTCAGATCTGCCTTATCTATCTCCGAAGCTCTCGACAATCTCCCGACGATTGTTACATTGTTACCTATAGTGCCCTAGGAAATTTACATTCTGCAGAGGCGGCTCGCCCTCACGCACTCAGCGAGTCACAATGTCTTCTGCCTAGCAAATTGATAGAGACCTGTCGGGAGGGAGATCGTCGATCATCTACGTTTCTCTACAGTACATACCTGCAACGCAGTGAACGAGGCTTCGGGCTTCGCAATCGAGGGTTCTTCGTAGCCCACCCTTGACAACCCAGCCCACATACCATGGTACCTGTAAACTCCGAATAACCTGTAGTACCGGACTCCGAACCATCCTTGGCGAACGACCACGACAGTTAGGCGAACCAATGGGCCTATTCCCAGCGAACAAAGACTAAGGTTTACAGAACTATAGAGGTGCGGCTCTAATGCCGCAAGAATGAATTCCTCGCATGCTGGTTGAAAATTCAGCATGGTTCGCGTGCACCCCATGTGGGAACCCACCAAAAACGTAACCGCTGACTTCCCCCAGACCTGCAGCTACGAGTACTGTTCCTTGATCCTTTGATACTTGAACAAGAGAGCCGATGGTCAAGAGAGCCGATGGTCAAGAGAGCCGATGGCTTCCCCCAGCAGATTGGCCAGCCGATCTACTTGAGGTATCCGTTGGTTTTCTGCTGGAAGTCGTCGTACTGCCCGGTGGTCCACGACCTGACGGAATCATCCACCAGGCGCATGATCTCGTCGTCCGTCTGGAAGTCCATGAACCGTTTTCGGAACAGTATTTGCTGCTCCGGGGAGAGGCGAACAAACAGACAAACGCAACGGTTCACGCCATGAGCGATTGGGGGCGGCAAAAGCAACGGCACCGAAACAATGACTTGGAACAGATTCTTGTGGCATGTTGCTTGCCCTTATTCAGGAAAAGCACCACCCTCTCCGAGAACGAATGAAATACGAGCCGTTCATGTATGATTTAACACCAACTCTTTATAATACCACCCCAACGATCTCAACATGATTAATCGATGTTCGTGTTAAGGGTAGCAGAAAGCTCTATATCACTCCAAGTCGGGAAACTCGTGGAGAGTAGACTCACCTGAGTGGTCATTCTGTGATCGGAGGAGGGGAACATCGGCCAAATCAAGGTCTCGATTTCCCGCATATGCCGCTGCACCGCCTTGAACCCCGTGAGGAACAACTCGCGGAACCTTCGGAAAGATGCCAGGAACAGTGCCAGAAGCAACATTGGAGAGAAGGAGATACGGCGTAAGACAAAGAAGCACATAGAGCAGAACACCAGCCTAGGTAGTTGGACATAAAAAAAAACAAAGAAAAAAGTAAAAGGAGGAAACACAAGGCAATACAGATACTACCGTAAGACCGTGAGACCACCTGAAAAGTGCAAACACATGAGGCACACCGAAGACTAAAATAGGACACGCGAGTGTCACTTCTAACCTCTCATACTTGTCGCTTCCAGGCCCTCCCATGATCTCCATGTAGTCTTGCGTGAACTTGAACGGAGCCGACTCGTGGTTCCACCACCCTGCGAGCAGCGTGGTGGACACACGTCTTTGTCAAATACAAGTATGCATAGTCCAAACGAATCACTGCCGACGACCGCTGCAGCATCAATGATTATAGATAGTGTCCTGAGGCCCCAGTGTTAACGTTGCTCGAAACGCGCTGATTTTGAAATAAAACCAAAAATTATCCCCCAGAACTTTTTGATCAACATCAGGAAAAAAAATTACTTTGAGAAAGCACAGCCACCGACGTGATACATACGCCATCACCACGAATTTCCTGCTCCGTCACAGTTACCCCTCCCTCTCCCTGGACATAAAAATAACCGCACAAAACTCCACGTTGTCGTGGTACGTCATGGCGCCTTCGCCAGAGTGTGCGGCAGAAATTCAGGCTGGGTTTCGTTCCGAGAAAACCGGCACCCCGAAACAAGAGCAATCCTTGAAAGACTCCTATGAACCCAGGAACGTCGTCCAACACAAGCAAGTATCTTCCCCATCATGGGTCCGATTGTCGCACATACCTCCCACAAACACATGGTATTTCCGTGCCTCGTTAGGCCAATCGTTTGTCGCGAAAGCGGAAAAGAAGAGCAGCAATCTGACACCGAGATATACGCATACTCCGAATGAGTACACAACTTTACATGAGGTCATTGTCCTCTGGCCGTTGGGGTCACCTGGAGAAGAACCAAGGATGTAGCCGAAATCGATGTGGATAATGTGCCCCCTGGTGTCCAGCATGATGTTGGCGTTGTGTCTATCCTTCACCTGAAAAAAGCAAGGCAAGCAAAACGCGTTCCGGATTTCGGTTTACACTGGCATCATCGCTGCAGGCCCGGTTCTCGAATCATGGCAGCACTTGCTCTCTCGACACACTCGCAGTTAAACCGAAGCTCTCCGTCGATCCTAGCCATTCCTGCTCGCCCACATCACGTCTAGGCGGCGACCGTACTGATTACCAAGAAACCAAACTAAAAACTGCATTTGGGTAAAATTGCAAAGCAGAAATCCGAAAAAAAAAAAGGAAGTGTCCGAGACAGGGACACAATATGTACCGGTGTATAACGAACTAAGGAAGCACCGTCCGAGCACCTCTACATACTGTACCTGCAGCATGTAGGTTACGATCGCGTAACCGGCTAGACTTCTGACGAAGTTGTCCACAGCTCTCCCGTAGAGCCCCGACGTCTTTCCCATGTACATGCGCTCGAAGAATGTCTGGGTTAGACCAGTCAGACCCGAAGGGGCAACAAGTACAGGACAGCGAAAGCATCCGGTTATAAGTGTGTGTGGTGCTCTTGTTTTTTCTGGCCCTGGATATTCTGGGCGCCAGACTGCATCTTTCGGTGTGTTCTTGAAGAATCAGTCGGGGCTAACACAGGAGGAAGGTGCGGTAAACACCGGATTTTTTTCCATTTCAGTAGTGGGAGAAAAAAAGAAAAAAACACGCAAGCGTTGGTTCTGCCTTTGGCCATGGTCATATTCCCAAAGGAATCGCGGCACAGCAGTAGCACAACGGCATGCGATACGTGCACAATTTTCGGCTACTTGCCCTGTGACCATGGAATTCATGTGCATCAGTTGGCCCGATGCGGATGCTTCAAGGTACTTAGCAGAGACCGGGACGATGAAATAACAGCAGTAGCGTGTCGAAACCGTAGTCTATCGTGTATGGTAAGTGTTCGTGCCTACTACATCTCCTCACCCGTATCCCCCCGCTCTTCGCTGTGAACTTCTTGATGTGGTCGATGCTCTTGGCGTCCGTAACGCACTCCACCAGCCCCTTCATTTCCCCGCAGCACAAGATGGAGTACGGTCTCAACCTCAAGCTGAGCCCTTCCCGCTTGAAGATGCTGTCGACTAGTCTGATCACCTTCACAGGAGGATAACGCCGATGGAATAGGGTGCGGGCGGGGGAGGGGGGGGCGCAACACAGAACGCGCCCACACACAAAAACAATAAAACTCATATTTTGTTCGAGGTTCGTGTTTTATTTTCTCTCAAGGGTACTAAATAACCCAATATCGTCTGCATAGGATTTAGAATAGACTAATTGACTGAGAGCACCTGTTATCAAGGTCAGGCTCATCCAGTTTCATAATATTGGAGGTTTGCGTTGTTAACTGTAGATATCTCAAGAGATGGTCATTGCATTGAACCACTACAGAGCATGTTTTGTGCCAACCTCGTGAAGCTTCAGAGTTCCACGCCGGAGTGCCAGGAACGGCCACGTGTGTTATCATGTCTAGCAGTCTTTGCGTCTCGAAATGTGGTTCGAAGCACCGCACACCAAGCACGATGCCCGTGAACCGGTACTTGTTCCCGAAACATGACTACTTCTATATCTGCAACCAATGCCCCCCCGCACATCTTAACCATCACCAGGCTTTGCAAGTACACGCGTGTCTGCTCTCTTGCGGAAATCGCAACAAAAACAGCCGTGAACAACGCAAGGTGCGACTCATCGGCCATCTCGAACCTTACCTGCATGGCCAGGGCCTCCATCCTGAAGTCGTCCCCGGACTTGACGATAAAGTGCGCCAGCTTCCAGCCCTTGAGATGCCCAAACGGACTCTGATGTCGCACCATGCGCTCCAGGGCAGCGCTCGTGGTGCCGAACACCTGGACGGGATGTTTGCAGCAGGGTTCCAGCAGGGTTCCAGCAGGGTTTGGGGTTAAAAACAGGTTCATTCGATCCGCTGCACATCCCTCAAAACAGAGAAATCTTGCCCGAGCACATTTGTGTAGTTACGAAATACTCGGACTGGGGGTAGGATGCGCGGTGAGATGCATTGAATTGAATGAATGAGTGGAAGTGGGTTGGTAGGTCATTGCTTCGAACTGAGTAGGTGTACAAAGCGAGCCTAGGATAGATAGCCAGAGCCACAGAGTATCTCCTGAAAAAGCGCCAATAGAGCAGCGACTTCATTGGATCGACCGGTGTGGACAGGTGGAAGCAGAGACGACGCCGCTGCACACAGCATGCGACACTACGCAAGCATACAACCAGACACACACGCATGCGGTCGTCTCGCACACACCAACCCTCTACATGGTACACCGGGTACGACACGGCCAGCGCGGAACGACAGATGGACAACCCCACGCACACATGCCTCTTGGTTCATATCGAAAACCCCTTCCGACAACAACGGTGTTGACGTTCACGGCCTTCCGTTCGCAGCAACGCCTGCATGTATCATGTCTCTTCTACGAACCGCTAAAGTCGATTTCAGCCATTTCTTGTTCCCACTAACTCCTAACCCTACCGGCCTTCCACTATGTTTGGTACTATAGGGATCATTGGGGTATTCACATTCGCATCCGATTTTTTCAGTGGAACAGACGACCTCGGTACCGAAGCCGAAAAGGGCAACAGCAACGGTAACAGCAACAGACAAGCAGCAGCAGCATGCAAGCGTACAGTAAGGGTCACCAATTGAGAAACATTTTGTCAAGAAACAGAGGCTCCAACTTTCACGAAAACATAAAAAAAGGGTTCGGACACACAGACTAGCGGTGGATCCTACACTAAACTCTATTTAATAACCTGTTCTATTACAGACAGCAGTGGCGATGAATAAGAAATTGAGCCTCAACCCGATTTTGACGTTTCTTTATCTCGGACCGTACTGCATTTACCTGCAGAGCTTCCCGCATGTTCTTGATATGTGGGCTGCTGGGGTCCCCGGAAGTGAGGTATTGGTTCGTCGCCCTGTCGAAGAACAAACAGTCCGCTTCCTCGAGCTCCAGCTGGTACGACTGCGATGATGCCTCGTCTTGGTTCTGATCTTCCCACTGCGAGAACCCAAACGAAAGCGGGGTAAAGTGATTTTTCATGACAGGGGGTTGGTCGGTCGCACAAGAATGACGAAGCGGTTCACTTCGGAGTCTCGTATTGTAGAACGCGATGGCTCTAGGTTGCGAGTTCGAATCTGTCCGGAGTGAAAAAGCTAATATCTCGCAACCAAAATAAGTGAACAAAATATGCACGGTCGTGAGTAGTTCACAACAAAGAGGGAAGGGACTGCAAAACCGTTCTGGAGTGAAAAGTAGCAGGCAAGCACCGGTGGAGACACGCGAGAATTCCTCGTGCATCACCCCGGTTGGCACAAATATCCCGAAGAGAACAATGTCGATGCAGACTGGTGCCCATTGTTGAGAGGGCGAAAACAAAATGGAGCAAGTGACAGACACCCCTCAGCTTATCGCTTGGCTCTGATTGTTGGCATTTGGGAACCAGGATTGCCGCGGTCTTGGTGGCAATGAGGTGCCAGGAAACACGCACTATTCTAGTGATTTAGTCATACACCATCATGATGATGGTCTAGATAAACAGACCGGGAGGCTGTCGCCAAAAGAGGAATGGAGGGTGGTAGCGTCAAAGGACACACCCAGTTTGTCACTCCGGCCCGGGAATTCAACAGGATGCTTGCAAGGCATGAAAAATCTCGCCACAACATGCACCACCATCAGAGCTGCATTAACATCGTTCAAAGTCGGGGCAACGGTTGCGTTCAATACGCAGGGAAGACATCAATCAACAAGCACTGGTCACTCTAGTTCGACTTGGCAACCTAACGCCCCTTTAGTGTTCGGGCTTCTCCATGGTCAGAGAATGCCCAGTACACCCAGCTCGAGACACGACGTTTCTCAACAGGTCTGCAACGACAACATTCTCCCTATTTGCCTCCGCGGGTGAAGCACTCACCACGTCCTGCCCCCTCGACCTCAACAGCTCCTCCTGCAGGGCCTGGGGCAAGGTCTTCTTATTGACCACGTCCTCGCAGGTCACCCCCGCGCTTCCCCCCTCCAGATACAGGCGGTCCGACGCGTAGCTGAGCAGAGGCAACCACAGACAACAACAAGACACGAGCGAGAGTTCGGGGGGTTGGCGCGGGCATGTATTTAGCTGCAGAAGTCCGCGGGGCGAAAACAACGAGCAAGTAACGTCTGGGGACGCGGGGGCGGTTGTACGTGCGAAGTGATTTCGCCGGAGGTAATCCTCTGAGGTTCATTCGATCGGTCGGCGATAGGCAAGCGTGCCATTGAGCAAGTTGCCAGGAAAGGAATTTTATCAATGTAGGTTCGAAACAATATGCAGAGCGCCTTCTAAACCAGAATACGACCTTCAGTCAGCCGGGTACAGTACAACCGCTTCGGGCACGCCGAAGGGGAAGGGGGCTAAGCAAAACCACAGCTTTCGCACCATGGAAATCTGTGACATACATGCCAATGGGAGCATGTACCACGTACTAGACACCCACTTTATCGCTTCGTGGGTATAAAGCAAGTGACCAATGAGCGAGCTGCAAGCAAGCAAGGTTGATGAAAAATCCTGGCTGTCTTTCTACCCAACCCGATCGACAACTAAAATCAAGCACATAACCCAGGCTGGCTGGCGTCACAAGCTCTCCTCTCGCCACCATTCTCGTGAGTATCTAACGCCTACATGTTTCTTCCAAAGGCGTTCATTTTCGAGAACTTATCGCAGCCCTTTGCTTCTCGAGCAAGCCGATAAGTCACCAAAACCTCTTCTCGAAAGTCTCGACAACCCTTACCCCCGGCAAAAGACCTCTTGCGGCTCGGAAACGCCTGGCTCAATTTCCCCTCCAGACCCGCACCGCGCACCAACAGCCTCAGCTCCGAAAGGATGAAACAACACACCCCGAATTCCTTCCCTCCGAAGCATCAATTTCCCTGCCAGGACATCCAATTCCCCGCAAAAGCGTTCAATTTCCCGCAAAAGCATCCGATTTCCTGCAAATGCATCCGATTCCCAGCAAAAGCATCCGATTCCCTGCTAAAATATCCGACTCCCTGCGAAAGCATCCGACTCCATGCTAAACCACATCCGGCCCCCAGCAAAAAGCACCCGATTATCCTCCGAAACCAAGCTTGAAATCACCTGAAGGACGTCTGCAAGACCTCGGCAACCACCAGGTACGGCGCCTTCTCCTTGCTGGGGAGCACTCGGCACAGCTCCCGACAGAGCCGCAGCACCCTCACCGCACGCGTCGCCGCCGGCTGTCCGGGCTTCAACACCTTTATCGGCAGGTGTATCGCGTGGTGGGACACCTCCGGACACACCGCCGCCACATCGTGCTCGTTAAGCCACTCCCGACCGCCGCCGCCGCCGCCGCCGCCCCCCCCTCCTCCTGCCACGGTGTCCCCCGGGATCTCGAAGCTCGCCCCCCTGTACACAGAGCACCCCAAATAGCACGCGTTGCCAAGGGCGGGCCGAACAGGTAGAGGGGTCACAGTTTCAAAGCATCATACGCCGACGGTTGACAATTGTCCAGGTGTAATCATTCGTCTCCGCCACTATGTGAATGTGAATCTGGATGGCCCCCCAGCCACGGACTTCGGGCTTCGCCGAACGGAAGCAAGTTTCGACCTCCAAGAGGACTATTTGAATTTCATGCCTAAAACATGTGAGCATTGAGTGAAACGGGTCGACATAGGTATGACGTAACCATGTAGTTATACGCCCACCACGTTGCACGTAAGCTCGCACCTGGTCTGCATTCTCCGCAGGAGCATACGATTTACCCTCCCGAGCTCGTTGTCCAAAGCGCTTAATCGACGCTTGATGGGTAGCTTCTTCAGCCTGACGAAACGGGAGAGGCACAATGAGGTTCGGTTTGCCTCTCGAAGAGTATCGCATTCTCCGCACGGGCGACGAACGGAAATACAGGTGGCCACCGGTAGTAAATCGGTAACAAGGTGGCTGAGCCTTACTTTGCATTGAGTGGTAGCGAGATGTCAACGTAGTTCCTAAGAACGGCGAGTGTCTTGTTAGCAAACTGAAACATCTCAGAAACGCGAACCCTGCGTAAAAGTCAACCCATCCACACCGTCACCTACAGCAGCAGCAGCAGCAGCAACAACAACAAATACAACAGTGACACCACCGCCAACAACAACTTACGAATCGCCGATGTCCATAAGCGTGTCCACAAAGGCCATCGAATCGGCGCAATATGCCCGCCGCTGCATCCTCAGCTGCTCCGGTAGGTTGTCTCCATTCAAGGCAGCTAGAACGTAACTCTGATTCGTTCAAACCAACAGACGCAGCAACAGCAGCAGCAGGAGCATCGGCGGCAGGAGCAGCGGCAGCAGCAGCAACCCGGGGCGCGCGTATACAAACCGGAAAACAAAAAAACAGGGAAAGCGATGTCAAACCGATTGTTGGATGCATTAGAGAACTTTCCGGAGTTTGCGCCTATACGCTCGTGTCTACCGCGCATCCTAAGCGTCCTCTGCAACAGCACATGCCACACAGGCTTTCCTACATGCCGTGTCAAACACTCATCAACAGGCTAGCATTCATATAAACGATAGTTAAGGCAATACAACCTTTCCCTTACAACGCCCCCTCTAAAAACACAAGGAGATGGTATCACACAGGGTATTCCCCTACATTTTTGAAGGCGTTCCAAGATGGGCCATCCTCCTGGGGCCGTCGCCCCACCGCCTCGAACTGCCACATCATCTGGACAGCGAGGCCTATGTTGCCGAAGCACCGCTGCTGCAAGTTCGCCGACAGTCTCCCCACTACTAATTGTGTAATCTGCGACAGCAGTCGATTGCCAAGACGTGGGCGCGGCGCAGCAGTGAGGCATGCATTCGTGACGGTTCAGGAAAAGAAGCTTGCTGCTGGAACGTTGGTAATATTTATCCTTGCGTATTCTTGACGACGACGAGCATTGATGTCGCGTGCTCCTCACGTGGACCATCTTCCAAACGTTCTTGGGCGTGGCCGCTCATGGTCAAGGTATCTGTAAAAAACACCCCAGTAGTCATCCCAGCAGACAAACACGCAAGGGCTCCGCTGCTATTGCATCGAAGCCCCCCGTGTCATGTGGCTTCCCCCTCCCACCTGCAACTCCCGGACACCGATGTACACTCACATGCACGTTCCTAGAAGGAACCCCCTTGGACATCAACACCGCCGCAAGTTGCGGCACAAAAAACTCCACATCGCTGTCCTTCCACCTCAGCATGAGCTCCTCAAACGCCGTGAGGTACCTAGCCTCGTGCTTGGGCGGTAACCGGGGTCCCTGTTGGTACACAGGTACGGAGCGATGGAACCGCGGGGTGGACATGGCAGCTTGTCAGGGCGTTTGTTTGGCGATATATTCGGCGTTTCAATTGCGCACGTACAGGCTGAGTCTACTCTTTACGTATCTTGAGCGTCGAAACGAAGCATGTGCAAGAGATGGGTGTTAATTTTCCGTTTAATCATATCTCCATACGACAAAATCACGGGGGAATATGCCCAGGGTAGAGCTGACTTGCGGCGAAAATCGCGGCGACGTCCGCGGTCCGTCACGGTCAGTCTCCAAGGGTCGTTCGTCTTCCGGGCTTCCAAAATACACTTGACTGATAAAAAAAAAAGGTTACTTCGCGCAGAGCACACCACGTGCACGTCAGATTTCCCGCTGTGGCACCATCTTCGGAATAGTTTTTGAGAATGAGACTTGAGCATTTGGAGCCACGGCGTACAAAGTCGGTCATGACACAGCAGTACTGACTGTAGTCATCACTCTGCTGGTGGTGTCAAGTCAAGCAATCATCGTCACGCCGCCCGCCTCGTCGCAGCATATACATACGCAAACGCTAGGGCGCCAGCTGCTACAATGTGCACATCCTTCCGTCTCGCAGCAGCTAGTCATCTGCAGGAGTCAGCAGTGTTCGAGATTCGCCTCGCGGCAACGTTCGTGAGCTACAACAACGAGACTACAGTAGTTGGTCGAACGGGCAAAGGTGCTGCCGCGTGTCACGTCAAAAACGTCAAAACACGGACTAACGATTTAGAAAAAGTAGTGTTCACGTCGTTATTTAAACATTTGAACAACGATAGCAACACTGCAAATCTTGGAAGTGGAGGATTGCTGGGGATATTGGAAGCCGAAGTGGGCGGTGGCAGTACAGTACAGCTGTAGGATATGCCACCGACGCCAACCGCAAGACGAGATGGCATACTTGCACATGTTGCCTAGAGTTGATGTTGGGCCTGTCCAACGTTTTTGGTGACGCTCGTTGACGATAAGAACCCGGCAGTGAACCACGCTTGAGAGCGAACAACAACGCAGCAGCACAAGAGGTTCTTGCTTCAACTAAGCTGCGTCATCACGGCAACGATGAACCTGCAGGATAAACGGATGCTGCTGTGCCGTACTGTTGTACTGCTGCTGTTGTGCTGCTACTGTAGTCGCTCACTCGTGGAAGGAGGTCCGTCGACTCGTAGAAGCCAAGCTGGAAGGTCATCCAGAGGTAAATCCATGCTGCCACAGCATTTCCTGCTTGGATAATCATCCTCCAGGCCGCGCCTGGCCACCGCCACCCACGCCAACAGCAACAAAGATTATCTCCCTTTCTCCTGCACGGCCTCCAGCAGCCGTCGTGACCGTTGCGATGATGTTGGCGGCAGCAGGAGCCGCGCACCAACACACACTCAGCCGGTTGTGGTCATGCAAGGGAAAGAGAAAGACGAGGGCAGCTTTCCCGCTGCTCTGGAGCCTCGCGCTCGATTTTCTAGCACACTTTCGAGGATCCGAAGCACTGGACCTCCTCTCTCTATCTCCCCCTCCTCGAACGCGTGTTGGCAATGAGCTGTGAAGAGAGAGCGACAGGGACGAACGCAACGTGATTTCAGATTCGACAGGGACGGGGGAATCGCGAACTGCATATATGGGGTATACCCCATTGTTGTCGCTGAACCTGACCTGGTTGCAGACCCCCAACACATTATTTCCTGGTTTGTTCCTGCAACACACGGCGGTGCAGTGCCGAAGTGCCATCGTACGACGACAAGCAGCAGGGGAGTCAAAGGTTACACGAGAGCACCCCTCATGTCTCCAAAGATCCTCCCGTTGCTGGTGCCGCTGTCGTCGGCGTGGCAGGCACGCGCCTTCGTGACTACTCCTCTGGCGCGTACATCATGTGACTCGCGAGCGCCGCAGGTCAGCAGCAGATTCGGAGCGCCGAGAGGCGCTGCTGCAGCTACTGTTGAGAGTGCTGTGGGGGAGGTGGCGACGGCGGAAGTATGGCAAGGGTTCAGCGAAGAGGACCACGATCGTTTCCTTGCTGAGTTTTGGCAGAAGAAGCCCCTGCTAATTCGCCAAGCGGTCAAAGGGTGAGAGACAGCAGCACAATGCTGGCAGAGATACGTATCCGTCCTTTCAAATGTATGACGTGGATTGCTTCGCCCAATGGGCATGACCAAGATGTCTCACATGGCGGCAGGTACCGACTCCCACAAGCCACCCTCAAGTGCGAAGCTCGACCGTGCATTTTGAGGAACCTTGGGTGTTTCTAAGGCTAACTGGTGGAGGGTACGTGTACAACAACATCTCCTCCCATCTGGTTGATTCTGTCAGGCACGAAAACGACTCGCCGCATGTCTCGTGTGTACGTCTTCGAACGTATTCTCAAAGGGGGGGGGGGGGTGATATTCAACGCGGTACGGATGTACGATACTGCTGCTGTGTCTCTCTGCCGCTACACATGACATGTAGTTACATACGCGCCGTCGTATCGGAAGGTTGCGCGTGGTATGGTGGCACGGCGGCTCCATTTGGAACACTTTTAGAGTACATTTATCGCTCTGAAGCAGGCACATCACACGGGACATGTATTTGAATTTCGAACGCAGAAATAATTTCTAGAGTCAGTCGTCCCTGCGTGCGGTGCGGTTGCACTCCGACGTATGCGTCGAATGCGTTGGTATTCACCCAATGCTGCTGTTTCGGTTTTCAGTACGCCCCTGAATCAAAGTTTGCCGCGCTTGCTGCTCGGCAGCTGTGGGTTGCCTCCCGCGGCAAATAGATTGTGTCCCATGACAGCCAGGGCACAAACCGGCAGGAAGTATCATATCGCCGGTCGCCCCGGTGGTCTAGTTGGTAGCTTCGTAACCTTCTAGAGGTCAGGTCAGGGGTTCGAATCCCGGCGTAGGCGAGCTTTTCTTGCAAAGTGAGTTTTTCTCTCGCTTCCGCTCCTGGCCAAGTGGATAGCGCTAGTTCGTGTGTACACAGAGGGAAGAGAGTGCTGAACTCTTCTCGCACTAAAAATTGAAGGCGAAGTACCGCAGGAGGGGAGGGTAGAGAGAGGCTCTTCTGTGTGACCACGGGTTGGAATAAACGGCACTGTAGTGCTGTGAGCGCTGATTTAAAGTGAAGAACAAAAAAAAAAAAAAAACATGCGGCCTTGCCGCCAACAACGCGAACACAATTCGACGGCGCTGTGAGGTACCGTGGGAGATCACTGTGAGGTACCGTGGGAGATACCGTGTGACTGGGTGGTCGCTGCTGTGGCCTGCAGTGAATCTAATTGAGGAAAGGAACTATTAATACAGCAGCAGCTGAAATGCATCATTGCATGCACACAATTTTAAAGGTGACAGCCTTCCACTCCCGAAAATGGTCTCCTCGCGCTCTCGCGGCATCACTGCAAAGTAACGTGCGTTCCTCTTCGTCCCAACTATTTTCATCCAACTGAATTTCGTAAATATCTACCACTGGATACTGCTGTCATGCTCCCGCCATCATTTCCGACCTACCCCCCCCGCCTCAGAACGAATGGTGTGAGGCCGACGATAAAATGATCATCGTAGGCACCGACCGATTGAGGACACCCCCCCCCCCCCCTCGGCCTTGTGTTTGTACCAGTATAGGTTTGAGACTATCCTGACCAAGGACGAGTTGGCGGGGCTATCCTGCTGCCCAGATGTCGAGGCTCGCGTCGTGACGGGAGGGAGATACGTCGACAACGCAGGCAAAGACTGGGAAGTGGAGCACGGCCCGTTCGAAGAGAAGGTGCATTTTTGGATCTGGGACAGCAGTTGCTCATGTGCAACAAGGAGCCATTCCGCGACGTGTGCTTACGCTGTTGTGTTAATTACTTGGTTTTAAGAGCGGCGAGGGGCCCTAAGGCAGTAAGTGTACGCAAGAAAGCACACCCCGGTGTTTACATTTTGGCTTGTACAGGTCTCACCCCGTGTGTTTTTGTGGTGGGGTGAAACGTCTTCTGTCGTCCTCCTATTTAGCGGTATGGTGTGTGGGGCCGTTATCTTGCGTGTTTTACAGTAGTTCTCGTTGAATGGGCGTGGCTGCGTCAGGTACACCTTTTCCGAGCGTCTACTTTCCAGGGGAACTGTCGCGAGTATGTGTGTGTCCTTACGCCGTTCCATCCTCTCTCGTTTCAAGGCCATGTCCGACGGACGTCTCGTGTCAAGGCCATGTCCGACGGACGTGCGCGCAAACGTGTATGGGTTCTGCGACGACGGCGTTCAGACGTTTTTGGCCGTTTTGGTCGACACAGCCGGGGGTTGTTTTCCCACGGTGGTCATGCTTTCCCGGCGAAAATCGGGCTGCTGGTTGGGCTGTCTTTGTGTTCGGACTACAGCTCATCCCCCTCTCACACTTGCCTATCGTTTTTGATTTCGTCGCGAACCTCTAATCTTGTTGTCGATGTTGTCTTCTCAGATGTTTTCCAACCTTGGCGAGACGCACTGGACTCTGCTGGTGAACGAGGTCAACCGGCACGTGCCTGAGGTGAGCTGATTCGACAGGGATGGGCGACATGGACTCAAGCCAATGTAGAGCTCTCCTTTTCTTTTTTTCGTTTGAATCTGAGGTCATTGCCGGCACTGCAACGATTGTGGGGTGACACGTCATTTTGTTACAATGAAGGTGCTACGAATGAATGCGTTATGATCTCAGCACAGACCTTCCAGCAGAGCACGAGGTTAATTTTTATTTATTATCATGCTTTCTTCTTCGTCTGCTATGAAATAGGCACCGCCGTTGTTGATGCATGATCGTACAGAAGTTCGTTGTTCTGTCTTTACTGCCGGTACGCTTTCTTTCGCCTGTCTCGGTCAGGTGTGTTTGTTTTCAGAAAAGGACACGGGTGTGCTCATAACAACGGCGAAACAATGCGGCACAATCCTCTCCCCTTCTCTTCCACGCTCACGCCACAATTGCCATGACGGTGTCCGTTGGTCTTGCAGGTGTCGGACTTACTGATGAAGTTTCAGTTCATTCCGTCGTGGCGGGTGGATGACGTCATGGTCAGCTACGCCCCCAAGGGCGGCTCGGTTGGGCCGCACTTGGACAACTACGACGTCTTCCTTCTTCAGGTGACCTTCGTTGCCTGCATACATGTACATCGTGTGTCTTGGGGAACAATCATTGTTAACAACGTTTCGTCCGGAGTTTCACGCATGACCCGTCACTATATCTTGCGCGATCGAATCTTCCCTTGTCGAATATTGGCAGTACGCCAACGACAGTTTCGTCCGCGCGACAGCCCGGTGGTCTGCATGCATGAGTCACCAGTTTCTAGTAGGTCGGGAGTTGGATATTCGACGGAGCGTGTGTATTCCCTCGTTTTGTGTGAACTTTGTAGGGATTTATTTGTTCGCGGGTAACTTTGGCGGAAGGACGGCTGAAGACAGGTCGCGTTCAAACTGTCTTGCCACCTGAATGAAGGATTGTTTTCTGTGTGTCTTGCCCTGACGGGTGCTCTTGAGTTGGTTGTCAGACACTGGGAGCGACGGTACTACGTGGAAAGTAGAAGAACTCAAGAAAGCGTGAAAGAAACTATGCGTAGCGTTATATTGGTTGGATGGACATTTACCATTTCGTTCCGTGTTGGAGGCAACAATAACCTAACCTCAACTGACGGCGTGTTGAGTTCAAACTCTCTCTGTGTTGGTTTGGGTCGGCACTGACATTTCCAGCTGATTTGTTTTCCCTTGAATTCTCACGAGGTATTGATTGGTTTTGATTGATGGTTATTGTATTGTTGGTCCTTGGGGTCTTGAGTTGTTCTGAAGCTTTGTTCCAATGTCGTGCAGATTTTTGTAGTGTCTTGATGGACGTTGAAACAGTTGCTGAAATTTTCTGTGAAAATTTTTTTTCGATAAAGTAGTTCTTTACATTGTTGTCGCGATGCTGCCCCTCCTCCGCAACAAGGGCGCCGGCAAGCGACTCTGGTCCATCGAGGACTCATTCACTTCGGGCGAGGAGGAAGAGGAGCGGTTAGTCAAAGACATCGACATCAGAGTACTGGCGGAGTTCAAGAAGTCTGAGGTATGCTCCCATCGGGTGGATATTTGTACACGCGAATTATCGATGTGTTATGCGGCGTTGTGGGTCTCGACCGTCCGCACACCAAAGCAGGACACCTAATCCTATTTTTGTGGACCAGTCGAATGAAATCAAGAGTCACAAAGAGAGTTGCAGGGTTGATCTTGGTTCGTGGGGTTCAGCTGCTCTTGTCGGATCCTCCCGGCTACCCTTCGGCACGTCAAACTCTCCCCACCTGTCATGCCCCCTACAGAGCACTCGCATGTGTACCCGCTAACGACAGTTGAGCCGTCTCCCAGGGTTTCGTTCTACTGGTGTATCTGTTTGATGTTCTCTTCGTGACCTAATCAATATCTGACTTTTCGTCGAGTATTTGACGGTTTCACTCGGTTCTCTGCTGAACCGAAAACGCCTCGTTTTTGCAACCCATCGCCGACCATGAACAGGGATGGGTACTCGAACCCGGAGACGCGCTGTACCTTCCCCCAAGACTCGCCCACTACGGCGTTAGCCAAGACGAGGTGCGATTCCGTAGATCCTCACGGTTCGGAAGTCGGAATGAAATTGAGATTGTTCGGTTTGGCTTTGGCAGAAGCCTGAACGTGGCCCATGATTTGGTTTCTACAGCGGACTACAAACTTTTGTTTTCATTGCTTAAAGAATCGGTGTCCAGAGCGGTGTTCGTAGTAGCCTCCACCCGGTCGGTTGCCTCATGCAGAGGAGGCAGGTATTATACCAAGAGCAGTTGCTCTACAAGTTATATAGGCGAAACTGCCCCTTTGATAAGCACGGCGGATAGCGATTTAGGCTGCACCACGCCCGCCTTCCTCACCACAATCGGTGTAGCATTGGGCGAATTGTCTTGGTTGGCGCAAAACGATGGATGTTTTGTGGCGTGCTCTTGTTTACCCGCGCCGGGCGCTTTTCCACTTTTTTTTATTTTTTTCAGGAGTGCATGACGTACTCAGTTGGATTTCGGGCTCCGTCGGTTCGAGACCTCGTATCGTTTTTCGGCGAACACGTGGGCTCGACTGCGACAAAACCGGACGATTTTTTCCAAGACCCTAACCTCAAGAGACAAGAGAGTCACGGTGAGAGGGAGAGGGAGAGAGAAAGACAGACAGAGAGAGAGACAGAGACAGAGAGAGAGGGAGAGAGAAAGAAAGAGAGAGAGAGAGAAAGAAAGAGAGAGAGAGACAGAGACAGAGAGAAAGAGACAGACAGAGAAAGAGACAGGCAGAGAAAGAGAAAGAGACAGACAGAGACAGACAGAGAGGAGGCCTGGCGTGGGTGCCTCACGTTCTCAGCCGCGAAAGGCGCTTGGCGAGGCGGTTTACGTCGAACGTGTTTTGGGTCGGTCGCGCCCTTCACGAATCCGCAAGCCCTTCAAACTATCCGCACGTCGTTTCGGAGAGAGCGATCAGCATTTTCGCCTCCTTGGGTGCCCGAACAGACCTCGATTTTATTGTTTACTCCATTCGTTATGACATACCTAGGAGAACATTAGAAAATAAGAAAAAAATATCATGCGTGACGCCGGTTGATGCGTCAACCATATCATCGGACACCGAAATGATGGGCAGACTGGCGCCAGAATAGATGGGATGAACACAAACACACTAATTATATTTTGTTCACAAAACTGCTGCCTCACATGTTTGTCTTGTTGATGCTGCGCTGCCCTTTGGCTGGATCACGTGTCAGGTTTGATATCGAGAGAGGCGGTGTCTAAGGCCAAGGGGTTGGTACGGGAAGCTTTGTTGGCGGCGCTCGATGATGACGTCGCGTTCGACAGGTGGTTCGGCGCTCAGGTCACCAGGTGAGTTGGCGCTTACGGCACTGTCGCTGTTATTGCAGTAGCTGTTGTTGCTGCTGCTGCTGCTGCTACTGTCACTGTCTATTGCTGTTGTTGCTAGTGTTGGTGGGTGGGCTGCTGGGTGGTGGTGGGGGTTGGTGGGCGCTATTCATAACAATTAGGGTTACGCTGCTGCTGCTGCTGCTGCTGCTGCTCATGCCGCTGGATCTGTTGCTGCAGGTGTTTGTGTACCCATGCCCCCTCTTGATGTGCAGTCTACCCTCTTTCGGTACTTGACCCCCCCCCCAACAGCCCATGCAACCTTTGTTTCCAGCACGTCCGTATACTACACAGAAGAAACGACCGTAGCCATAGGCCACCGTCGCACGGGGCAGACACAATAAGCGCATCAGATGACAGACAACACCCATGTTCAGCATGTCCGCCCCCGTCCACCCCCAAGGTCGCGACGAGACCACTCTGGCTACCCGGTGCCAATGGACGACGAACAAGGCCTGTCCTTTGGCTACCAACTCCCCAAGGACGTGACGGCCGCTGTGAAAAGGGCGTTCCACAAGGAGTCTGAATCGGGGGGTGGGGCGGGGAGCGGGGACGGGTTGGGGCCGTTCGTGTACCACGCGGAGGGGCTGACGTTTGCCTTTGTCGAGCACGAGGGGCCGGGACAAGGTGAGGACGGCGATAACGTGCGGTAGAGGTGGTGAGCTGCGGCAGAGCTTTTTTTTCCGACAGCAGTTACGAGGAAGCAATCGTAGGTTAGGCGGGAACACGCGTAAAGATGCGCAGCAGCATCAGCAGCAGCCTTGTGCACCTCTGTAACATACCCCAAAGGCAGCCATCATCGATTGGTCGAGCCGTGTTGCACGCTTCCCCTGCGAAACCGCCACAGGTGCTACTCTCTTCGTAGACGGCACCGACTTCCCTGTGCCGCAAGAGATGGCTTTCGCGGCGGCGTTGGTGTGCGACTTTCCGCGCTTGTCACCGCGGGAGCTGGGGCCGGCGCTGGTGGGGGAGCAGGGCGAGGGGGTGGAGACTCTGCTGCACTCGCTCTTGAAAGAGGGTTACCTTTACCCTGCAGACGATTGATGATCTGGTGTTCCTTGTACCAATAGACTCCAACGTGTGTTTTCTTTTGTTGTGACGTGTCTCTCTTTGTTTTGTTTTTCGGGATAGCCACATAGCGGCATCGCTGGCCGAACGAGATCTTCGGTGGCTGCTTCATTTTTGCGTCGTTACAAGTCTATGGAATGGGATTCAAGGTGAATTTGTCTATGTGAAATTGCGAGCGTCTTCTTGTTGCGTGTTGTCTCAAAGAGTGTCTTCTTTCGCGTCTCGTCTCCAACATTCTGTGTGTTTTTGGAAGCTGCCGACTAACGTGTAGGTGTGCCACAAGAGTTTGTGCGGCTTTACCGTGCCGTCTGATGAGCACCGAGGGGCGGCGGGCTTTTGCCGGAACAGCGTAGCGTGTGCAAATGGTGATAGTTACAGTCTACGTGGAAGCGGCAGGGTTGGGGCCAAAAACCCTCTATGTAGTCAATGAGGGAGAGTGCGATAGGGGCGCACCCCACAGTTTTTGAAAGAGAACAATACGAGCGTACCATGCTACCGTGCTCGGTTGCACTCTACATACAGTCTGCCTCCGCGGAAGTGAGCCATGGCATGAATTTGAGGGAAGAGTGCAAGAATCACATCCCGTTCGACCGTCGGTATATCTCGAACGGGTAGCCTCTGTGTTTGTCATGAATAGCTAAAAGATAATTCGTGAGGGGGGGTCGCCTCATTTCCGTTTGACATTCCGCGTCCCTGTGGGCCTATTGTACAGTAGTCTATGACGGTACCTTATTGCGTGTGTAGGTTCCCAACATGTTGTAGCTAACAACCCTTCGACGCAAGCAACCCTCGACATGCAGAGTGAATCCACCTACGGTCATCGCGGAACTTTCCAACATGCACACTACTTCCTTCCCTGGATAACAGGGGCATGTGAACACGATGCGGACCCATCTGTCGGTTCACTGCTGGTTGAGGTCGAAGGTGGTGTTGCAACGAAAAACACACAACTACTATACGTCTGTTAAATGGCGCAGAGTCTGCGGATCGATGTCGCAAAGTTCTCAACCCGAAAACCGGATAATGTATTCTCGCGCTGTTTTGTGGACCAAATACCGGTTTGCTCGAGACTTTCGAGAACTTCGCTACTCTAAACCCGAATCCGCTATAATAGAAGTGAGATTAATGGCTGTAGGCTGTAGGCCGGCAGCCCGGCGATCAAATATGGTTCGCGGCCGTTACGTACCCGTTCGGGAGGATTGGTACTTTTTCCCGCCGCACATGGTTGTTTTCTCATAAGAACACAGCGGCACCCGGCGCTCGTTGCCCACACATGGCTGCCGGTAGTACCAAAGGTTCTCTCCTCCGCCGGTCTGATGTTTTGCCGGCGTTCTTGTACGGGCCTGGACATTGCAGCCTTACTTTTGGCCTGGAGCTCGACGACACTGGCGGGACGCCATGCAGATACCAGGGGCAGGTCCTCAAGAACGAGATCAACAGGTACACTGCTGTACGTCGACAGACGATACGTAGCTGACGCAAAGGTCGTATCCATGCTCCATCCCAAAATTGCATCTGTTGTTCATTGCCAGAACATCGACTTTTGCGATTGTGTGGTCACACCCAACACCGTAGGGATGAGTAGATACGTTGAAACGCACAACAACATTGGAATGGACATGCATGCCCCCCCCTTGCAATTGCGTTACTCGGATTGAAATATGTGTTAGCTGATCGCTAAGTTCTCAACGCCAACGGTATATGCGTCGTCTCCAGTCATTGCTAACATCAAGCGTATGCATGCATGAACACAACAACAGGGCAAACTCCACGGAGGTGCGACAGAAATTCGGAGAGGCGAGTTCGGACACGGTCCGCCAATGGCTCAGCGAGAAAGGAGCAGCGCACGCTGCTGCCGCCTATCGCTGCAAGTTCAAAGCCAAGAAGCGTCTATACAAAGAGCAGGATCTCGTGGTGAGTCGCGACAGCTCTATTGAAGAGCAGTTGGGAGGCCCTGGAGAGAAGGTAATTGTAGTGTACACAAACAAAAGTCCGCTTCAACAGGCCGCGGAATATGTGATGACTGTCACGGTGAAAGAAAACATCCATATCGAGTGGAAATAAGTTACAGTGGTTGAAAGGTAAACTACGCGGGGTGCAGCAAGCACGTTCTGGACGTTACTTGGGGCACTGGGTAGTCGGCCGTGTTAGGCCGAGAGAGAGAGATTGAGAGAGAGTTGGAGAGAGAGTGGGAGAAGGAAACTTGATTGGAGAGAGACGGTGGTGGTGGTGGAGAGAGAGAGGAAGAAGTGAGCGCAGCACGCACGCAAGCTTCATCGCACCAACCACGCCAAAAGGGTCCCCGTGACCGCACCGATGGTACCCTGCAACACACGAAATTCCCAACACGTATCCCCCTGGGATCCTCACGACCAGATACTGCTGCGAGTATATCTAACATCCCCCCTGCTCGCAACAGTTAGGCCACTTGTTAAGCTGTCCTTTTTTGGGCTGTCCCTTTTCTCAAAAAGGGACAACTGACCAAGAACCACTTGTTACGTGGTCTTTTTTTGCATTTTTGAACCTCCCGAAAAGGGACAGCGAAAAAAGATCGCCCCATCCTGTCCCTTTTTGGGCAACTTTGTGACAGGATGGGACGGTCCTTTTTTGTTGTCCTTTTTCTGTCACAACACATGACACTTGCCCACAAACTTGAATATCTCGACGGATGATCCCCGCAAACTCTAACGGTATTCGCACGAGTCGTGTCATGTGACTGGTACGGAGTCAGTAGCCTCGGCGATAGACGTAATGTTGTCATTCGGCTGACCAGGTGGACAACCCGATGTGTGTGCGGCAAACAAGCGGCAAACGAGCCGAAAGAGCCTGGACGCAGCAGCGGTGGGTCTTTTTGGTGCACAGTCAACTTTTGCGAACCCAACTTCTGGGCGACCTATAGCGTCCTGGTCTGTATCAATCACCACACAAGACGAATCAGACGCACAGCTCATGGCGGATACCTTTGTCATCGCTGTTGCTTCGGTGTGTGACGAGGGAGCATCGATGAACCAAAGTTGCAACACGGGGAAAAAGAACAAAAAATATGCTTGGAGACGCGGCGGGTCATTTTTTCCGCTTGTCCACCACTCTCGGGCTCACAACCTCTGACCGCCCGTCAGCCTTCTGGTCTGTATCAACCACCACACAAGACGGACCATACACATAGCTCGTGGCGGATACCTTTGTCATCGCTGTTGTTTCAGTGTGTGGCGAGGGAGCATCCATGAACCAAAGTTGCGGCATGGGCAAAAAAGAGCAAACAAAGCTGGTTGTTGGCGCGGTGGGGTTTTTCAAGGTGCTGTTGACTCTCGCCACCTCAGTTGCCGTGCCTCCCACTGCCCTGTGGTCTCGATCAGCCGCCACACAAGGCGGACCAAGCACCCAGCTCGCGGGGGATAGCTTTACAGTTGCTGATGCTTCGCTCTGTGCGGAGATATCACCGAAAAACCAACTCGGTGCCAAGGTACTCATTGTGAGACGAACGGCCGTTGCACTTGTTGTTGCAGGGTCATTTTTTTTGGCGGATGAGCAAAAAGGATCGACCAGCACCGTAACAAGTGGGTCATCTTTTTGCTAGATTCTTTTTTGGTTCGTCCCTTTTTGAGAAAAGGGACAGCCCAAAAAAGGACAGCTTAACAAGTGGCCTTACTCACTGAAAACTTCGCGAACACTCGATATCTCAACCAAAATACATCTCTCCAAGAATATATGCCATCAATACTCGACCAGAATAACATAAGAGGGAAAAACAATTCAAAGGAACATGAATACTGCATCGCGCGTAACAAATACTTGGCGCGAGAAATGAAAGAAAACGGGAAACAAAACGAGAAACAAAACAAAACCAAAACACAACCAATCAGAAAAACAATAAAATGTTCATGCCAAATTCATTGCAAAATCACGGTGAGACTCGAAAACGTCCTTCGGCAAGCTCTTCGTGAGAAAATCTGCACGCTGGTACGGAGACGGCACGTGGATCACCGAAATTTCCTTCCTCTCTACCAGTTCCCTGAGGAAATGGTGCCTTACATCTATGTGCTTGACACAGCGCCTCCTCCACACGTCACGATTTCCCCTGATACCGACCTACGGTCTGCTGCCTTGCTTGCAAAGTCCGCATCAGCGTACCCCTGCAAGCTGAATCCTTCTACTGTACCTCTCTGAAACGAAATACCAAAGTGACTCGTCCTCCTCGCATAGCCTAAAATATCCATCGCTGCATTCCAGTGTACCAGCTTCGGAGATGCGCAATACCTTGCTACTGCCCTTACAGCATTCGCAAAGTCTGGCCTAGTTTGAGTCGCCAGCCACATCAACGATCCTACCAGCTCACGAAACGAAAAGTCTGTCGCCACCTCATCCGCATCAAAATCAGAAAGCTTCACCCCCGAAGACATCGGAACGCTCTTACCTCCCACTACTCCATATTCTGCTGCTAGCTCGTCCGTGAAAGTCTGCTGAGAAATCGTCAACCTTCCGGTCTCCTTGTTCCTCTCGTAAAAGCACCCAGAATACCATCTCAACTCTCCCAGGTTCTTCACTGGCACGGACTTGTTAAGGTCGGCGCCAAACTTGTCACATCTCTCCCTCTCTCCGACAGCAAAAATGTCATCTACATGTACTACCAAAATCAAAACAACACATCCATCCTCAATCAAACGACACACACAAGCATCGGCCATGCACTGCTCAAAACCTAACGCCACTAAACACCTCTTCAGCATTGCATGCCACTGCCTAGATGCCTGTCTCAAGCCATACAGACTCTTGCCTAGTTTTACAATCATTCCAGATAGAGCTCCACATCCCTGTGGCAAACGCATGTACACGTCTTCCTCCAACTCCGAGCGCACAAAAGCTTGCTCAATATCGAAATGACACAAGTCGAGATTCAACTCGCACGCCAACGCAGCCAACATCCTAACACACGAAACAGAAACGGTAGGCGCGTACAGCTCTCCAAAGTCAATGTACTCTCTCTGCATATCACCTCTCGCTTCAAGTCTCGACTTCACCTTAGTGGGCCATCCAAATTCATCTGCCTTCCAATCGAATACCCACTTAGCGTTAATTGCGTTCTCCACTAGTTGCTACTTCGCCGGAGTAAAAGTCCCTGCTTCCAACAAGCCGTAAAACTCCCTTTGCATAGAGTCGCTCCAAAGGTGCCGGTGCTCCGACGCCATGGCCTCTTTGTAGCTCTTGGGGACACGAAGGTCGCTGGCCTGGCAGTGAGGAAGGTCAGGGCGTTGCTCCGGCGGGCGCTGGTCTCGCAGCGTGGCGTCGATGTCTTCCCGGTTGGCGAGGAGCGTGGCAAATGCGAGTGGAAAGCCCGCTCCTCCAGCCCCCGGGTCCACCGCTGCGAGTGCTCCCGCCTGTTCTCCGGCCCCCGCTCCCCCCGGGTGACGCCCCAGACGACCACCAGGCCCACGTCCACGAAGAGGTCGCGGGGGGGGTGAGGCTTGGCTCCAGCCACCGCCACCATGACCGGTGTGGTGCTGCTGCTCTATCCTCACCCATCGCCCGCCACCGCGGCCGGGTCCCGGCGGCGGTCTACCCCCTCGCTGGCTACCGCCGCCACCGCGGCTGCCGCCGCCCGAGCGACGTTCCTCGGCGCCCTCTCTCGAACGCGCACGCCGCAGTTGCTGCTGGAGACGACACTGCTCGTTGGTGTGAAGCTCGGACTGGTGGTAGCGGCAAAATCCGCCGGGGTCGTCGTTGAACACGTCACTATTTTTCTTCTCTCCGTCACGATTTTGGCCGCCAGCTGCTGCCTGACCGCCGTCTTGACCCCAGGATGCCCCCCCACTGCCCCCGCCGCGCCGGCCCATGCCGGATGCGGCGAGAGCGAGCTCCACCTCGCGCCTCTCCCCCTTGCTCCTCTCGCGCTCCATCTCCACGTGGGCGTCCCTCACCACAGTCTCAAGGGTACGCAACGTCAGGACATCATGGGCAAGCAGTATTCCTTTTTGCACGGCATACAACGAAGAGGGAAGGCCACGAGCAATGTCTTTGTTGGCATCTGTTTCATCCTTAATCGTGCCTACTGATGCGAGACGCAGGCGAAGGGCCTCTGAGCGGGCAATGTAATCCTGTGGACTCTCGGACTCTTTCATCTCCAACTCCTTCCAGTCCTGCTCCAACCTCGACTTTTCTGACTGCTTTTTCTCCTGATAGAACTCGGTCACTATTTTCCAGCCCTTTTGGGGACTCTCACACGCCAGAATCAAGCTCTGAATCGGGGGATACATAACCTTGCTTATGAGGATATTCCACAGTTTGAAAGACTTGTCTACCACTTCATTTCCAAAAAGTCTCCGAAGGTCTCCTACATTCACACCCCTCTTCCCGACCTTGACCTCGACCTCCAGTTCCAACGCATCATGCACACCCTCCTCCTGAAAATATGAAATCATCTTACCACGAAAAATATCAAACATAATGTACAAGTCCTGCTCCTTCTTTACACTACCAAGCCAAGGTTCGATTCTGAGCCTGGATTGACACGTAACGTGCCTGAGCGGGCAAAGCCCTGTTGTTGAGCGATGGCCTCAGCTGTCGCCTTGGCCGCTTGCGCCACGATGTGTGCGACGCTGCTGGGGTCGTTGAATGTGGCTGGTGTACCCTGGCTGGAGGGTGATGGTTGGTTGCCAGTAGGTGGGACTGGGTTGCCGGTTGGAGTGGCTGGGTTGCCGGCTGGTGGTTGGGCAATGGTGACTTCACCCTCGTTGATCCTGTTGGCTTCGAGTTCGGCTTGCACTCGTTGCTGGACGATCTCCTCCACTTTTTGTTGTAGCTCTTCCCCGCTGAGGGCGGAGAGGTCGATGTCCTCCATGATGTTTGGTGTTGTGGGAGTCTACCGATTGCGCGTGACTGCACAACCCCCGGATGGCTACGCCCGCGCGCAGATACCGTGATATCGCACTAGTGTGAAAGGTAAACTACGCGGGGTGCAGCAAGCACGTTCTGGACGTTACTTGGGGCACTGGGTAGTCGGCCGTGTTAGGCCGAGAGAGAGAGATTGAGAGAGAGTTGGAGAGAGAGTGGGAGAAGGAAACTTGATTGGAGAGAGACGGTGGTGGTGGTGGAGAGAGAGAGGAAGAAGTGAGCGCAGCTCGCACGCAAGCTTCATCGCACCAACCACGCCAAAAGGGTCCCCGTGACCGCACCGATGGTACCCTGCAACACACGAAATTCCCAACACGTATCCCCCTGGGATCCTCACGACCAGATACTGCTGCGAGTATATCTAACAGTGGTGTTTCAAAGCTCTCCCTGTTACTGATGCAATGTTGTAGGGAACTCCTGCTCGTTTGGTACCGAAGTGAAGCGTCAGTGACTTGCGAAAACACGCAGAATTGTTGGCTTTGCTGCTGCTGCGTTATCACATTTCGGTGTGTCAACTGGCATTAATAGTACAAGCGTAGTGGAGGCTCTCATTCCCGAACAACGCAGAACGGAAAAGGACACCTTTAGTGTAGGTGCATCTCCTCATGACACGGTATATCAGGCTGAGTGCCGACCGAACGCGCTGGCGTAGGTGTCTTCATGGGTGTATAGGACTATGGCTGTACCCAACCACGCTCAGATTCATTCCTATCCTACAGAGATGGTTTGCTCAATCGACCAACAGGTGCAGAGGATGGAAACGGTACAGCTGGGTGCATTGGCACACCTACGTACCGGCCACACAAAGCTTGGTGGTCGTTTATCCATGTAGTCTGAGGAAATGTTTTGTTCATCCTCTGCTGGCTCCGTTTTTCAGGGCGCGTTCAATGCGTACGTTGCGCGCACCCAGTACAAGGGCAAGCGGAAGTTCCAAGCACGATGGAAGGCTCTCTTTGCCCTTCTAACGCTCATGGAAAGCAAAGACGACAGGCCGCTTGGGGTCCCTCCCATCCGTCTGGCCGGAGGAGACAGGTATGTCGTTATCGATTTTGACTCTAAAAGTCTGGGGAAGGGGGCTTGCAGTCTGTGCATGTGGGCTGCTATGATCTTTGCGCGGCGCCGCTGATGTTGAGCGAGGAACTGACCAAAGTCGGCATGATCTATACAATGTATGTGGTTTCAAGACACGCAGTGCCGACCGGCAGTCCGTGACGGGTCTGCAACCTTGCCCATGTTGATCGAGGACTCAATCCATGCTCGTCCCTCATCTTGTTCCGCCGCGGTCCATCTGCCAAATGTTTTTTCGGCAGTTGCCCATTCAAACGACAGATACCCAACGGATCGTTACGGTTGTATGCTGACCTACATAGTTTCTGCTCCATGTGCTTGATACTAAACCCACGTCGCTCGTTACGCCTAGGGCCTTGTACGAGCAGATGTTCAGAGCGGAGCCCCGAAAACACGTGTCTCGGCCAACTTTCTTGACGGTGATGCGAAGGGTGTTCGGCTTTCAGACCGCGCCCCTTGCGGGTCACGTCGATAAGGCTGCCCTCCAGAAGCTCGGCGAGGTGTGTTCGATTTCAGTTCGGTCGCACAAACCGGGATTCCCGGAGTAGTTTAGAAGGTGTCCTTCACAGGGGGAAGCCGCAGTAAGACCGAGGACCACCTCGAGCTTTTTCTGTTGAAGCCACGGCCCTGTAGCTGATAACGGATGTTTTGTTTCAGAAAATGCGGTCCATGTTCGAATCATGCCCATTCTCAAACTATTATAATAGCGGTGTGCCGCCACCTACGACGGTAGTCTTCGAAGCCATTCCACCTACATGTGGACAAGACTGGCAGGATGCCCTAGAAAACAAAGCTGGTTTCGTTCGACGCCGCTGAGAAATACGGCTGGTGGTGCTGTTGTTCTCCCAGTAGACTATATACCGCCTGTGTTGACAGCGGAAAGCCCGCGTAGCACTATGCGGTGTGACTTATCTGGTCACCGGCTAGCAGCAACGGCTAGCAACAGCAGCAACAGCAGGAACAACAACAGGTTATTCTTGTCGCGAACGACGATGCTGTTCTTTGCCCATTCGACTGCTTGCTTATCCTTTCTAACCCAACGTTCCTTCTCGAGGGGACTGCGATGACTGGAAGCAGCTGGTGTCGGAACCAGAATTAAACATCAAGCCGTTCGCTTCCTCCTGTTTTTTTCTGACCACAAAAGGTGTACAGCACCTTTGATGCGGATGGAGCCGGCAAGGTGGACTGGAGATGCATGGTCTTCATGCTCAGGGTGGCTGTGAACGCACAGGTACGTATTCAAAGGCTCATGCAGCAGGTCGTTTCAAGGCGCAAGCGCGAAAACGTCCGGTGCATACGTTGGGTAACCTGCGTTGCTCCGCTCTCGTGCCTCGATGCACAACGGGCACCTGAGTTGCAGAGAGCGCACACACCCTGGCCTTTTTTTTTTCTGACGAACCGCAGACCGACGACAACAACTCGGATCCTATCACAGCCAGACGAGAGGGCTTCTTCCCTCCTTCTTTTTTCGCCAAGAAAAGTGATTTTGGTTAATATTCCATTTTGTTTTCTGAGCATTTTGCGAACCAGCATAGCACGCAGCGGAACCATCACCAAATAAGGAGTGTACTTGACGCCTTACTGTTTGAATACCGGCACGAAGTTTGCCGATTGCATCCCTACGTTTCTGCCTCATGCATGATGTATGTACAGTCTACTGTGGAGCAAAACCTCAAATGGGGGTTTGCCCTTTACTCGAGCCCGGACAGCTTCGACCCTGAGAGCAACGACCCGGTTTCGATGTCCGACTTCAAGAACCTCGTCAACACCATGGCCAGGTAGATTTCTGGCGAAATTCGCTCAACGCCGCATGCAACATTCCTTTGCAGCACGTCGTACGCAGCATCCCTTGGCAGAACGTGTTACGAACTTCCGGGGGTGTTGTTGTGGTGAGGCGGGATGATGTACAAGGCGACTCTCTCGCTGCGGCCAGGTCGTGTTTTGTCAGAGGTACATCTCCGATGGGGAGCGACACCTTGCAATCCTGTTATCGTTGAATATTCGAGGCGACGCAGCACGTGTCTTCTGCAGGTCATGGCCAACATTGAGAACATTGAGATGGCCACGTTGCCAAGGTAGGTGTCTACGAGATATGGGCTACTTCCCACGAAAGACTGTTGAAATAGCGGGCACGTACATCGAATCGACCGACGTTTGAGTACGCGGAAGAGGGCACCAAGTCGCAGATAACGTTCAAAGACAGGCTTGTGCGGCAGCACGTCGAACAGAAGGACGGAGATTGCGACTGGCTGAAACCGGTCACCGCATCTGTGGTCGTGCTGTCTCTCTCGTTCGTTCACTCGTGAGTCTCAATCTCGGGGAGGTGCGAGCCCCTGATAGCCAGCCTGAGTGATGGCTTGTCCGATCGTGTTCACACCAGGTTCGAGAAGCGGGAGGAGCTGAATCGAATTCTGGACGAGGCGTGGGAAGCGGTAGCCTCGGAGGATTATGAGGCGGGACGCAGGGCGGGGGCCGGGCGGGGAGTTGATGATTGGGCCAAGCCACCCAAGCCGTTCGAGGTTAGTGGGTACAACACCGTCCAGCTCAGGCACTAGGACACGTCGTCAATTTTTCCCTTCGGGGCTCAGTTTCTGATTTCGTTGCCACTGTCGAGCTTAGACTACTCCACTGCCGAGCTGTGTTAAAGAACCCTTTTCGTTTTGTTCGGGTGGGTTTGAACCCGTCTAAGCAGAGTCTGTTGCACTACGGGCTGGAACTGCTGTACGTGAGGTGAAAGTTAGGTCTTGAGCGGTATGTAGGAGTTTGGCTTGTGCGCGCTAGAGTCATTGGCCCCTCTCTTTCATTCTCGTTTCTGTTGCATGCTCTTTCTATCCAGCAGCGTAGGCGAAAACGCTCGATGCGTTCATCCCGCCAAGTACGTAGTAGTACAACCACCCGCCGGATCGCTGTAGCCCAATTTACTGGGGCACCAAACGCCTTCCAGCGTTGGAACGGTTAACGTTAACGTTGCCACGCAACAATTGTGAATCGTTCGAACCAGATCGATGAACGATGCACGCTTAACGTTGTTACACAACAACGGTGTACCGTTTGAACCAGATCACCATGAGGCTGCTAGGTCTGATGCTGCAGAAGCGACCCCTGAAGGACTTGCTGAGACCCGCGTCGCGCTTCGGCCTCCGAGACAGAGGGACTTGGGCGTACGCGATAGAGGAGGCGTTTTTCGACCCGCTGCTGCTGGCCTTGATCATGCAGAAGCGGAGGGACCAGAGAAACGACGTTGTCACGGCAATGTGAGATGCTCCGTGTGGAGCGGGAGACCGGCAGTCCAATCGCGGGAGTGAATGGGCGCGTTTGGCAATGACCAAGCTGCTTACATAAATATGGCAGTAAAGGATCACAACCCCCTCCTATTTCTCCTTTGGCGATCTACGTCGCCCCTCCTGTTCAACGGCCGACTGTTGTGACGCTGCCCAATGGCTCAATCACCTCGATAATACACCGAATTGATGGAAACTTTAGGCCGCCCCCCGCCGACCCACGCCTTGCCCTCCAGTATGCGATGCGCCCGATCAGAAGCTCGATTTGGCTGGTGTGTGTTCTTGTAGAGCTTTGATCGATGGATGCATTGCCGATTCAGATCATCACACCATAGCACCACCTGCAGCACAGGTCGTGATATTGTTATGCTCAATGCCACCGCTTGTACTCGTATGACGGCCAACGGCGTGATTTCCGAATGTCGGTGACGCGGCAGATTCTTGGGCAACAACCGTCGGAGGGCCATTCTAGTGAGGATTGCAATGTGGAAGCGCTTGGTCAGGCGAAGGAAGCACTGCGCCAGGCTCATGACGAGCATCGGGGGGAGGTTCTTCAAGGGAAACAGCTCCTCCGCCTTCCGAGCCATCCAGCGGTAATTGCCCACCTTCCGATGGGCGAAGTCGGCCCACGGCACTTTCTTTGAACAAACCACTTTGCAGCAGATCGACAAGTCCATTGAGGCAGTGGGCAAAGATTTTTTTTCCGAACACGTACACCATGACGTGTAGAATCATGATATTGTTGGCCTTGCCTACGAGAATATCCAGTCCAGCGTTTGGGCGTAGCCGCGGTGGGGGTGCCTAGTTCAAGCATCATGCCTCTGCGATTCGCACAAAGCGAGAGGCATGGCAAGTGATTTGTGTCAACAACAACGCACAGGCACGCAGGATGTGACGCCCCTCGCTACCATGAATCATCTCGATATACCCGTTCCCTCTTCTCTTGGCTGCTGCTGCTGCTGCTGGTACCCTGCAAACAACGGCGCCGGTATACCGTTTCGTGTCCACCGCTTGGACGACCGACGGCGATGCACGGGATGTGGTGGGTTGGTGGGGTAAAAACAGGCGTGCGTTCTCGTGCAAGGCGTGCGAAACTATCCAAAGAGTGTACAGAGGATACCTCGGGAGACTGGTGGCGGAGTTTCTTCGGGTGCTGGTGCGGAGGGTCATCGCAGCTCAGGCGAGTCTCGTTGCCGTTGTTGTTGTTGTTGTTGTTGTTGTTGTTGTTGTTTCCATTTCCCAATGTTGAAATAGGTTGTTGAATTACACATTTGTATGGATATATGAAATGTTGATGTACGCCGCCTTACGTGTGCGGGCAGAGAAGAGGAAGACAACCATTGTACTATTGCTCTGGGCCAGGATCATTTAATGCAACTATGTGTATTTTGGATGAGGCCTCCAGCCCGAGAGAAATAATTGCTCTTGTTGTTGCGCTGTACTCCGGAAAGGCGCTTTTGTAGTCCGTGCTGCGTCCCGGCAGCAGACCCACTCCAACGCCCACCGCCCCGACACACACCTCGCATGTGTGTCGGGAACAGGCCGTCTACCGGGGGGTAAGGCAGAGGAGAAAGTTCGTGAGCTGGATGCGCACCAAGCACCTCTCCGCCACCTGTGTGCAGAGATTCTTCCGGGGGGCTCTGGGCAGAAAGAGGGCAAGATGCATGCTGCAGGCGAGTTTCGTCCTGTTCACTGAAGTTGGACCTTTACGCCTCGAGAGTGATTGCACCACCCGTGTCCAAGCACAAATATAGGGGTGGCACGCAAGCGGATCGCCTGCCTGCTTCGGTAGTGTTTGGTATGCTCCAATCAAAGCTGTACCGAGAAAAAGCGATTTGCACGGGACGCAAAAAAGGATTTGTGTGTGGTAATCCCTCGAAAATCAGTGTCCTCGCCAACATTTGTGTGGTTGTGGTCCGCAAACGAAGACAATGGTGAGTCCGAGGTGCGGTTCAATTGTTAGGTTGGGTGTGCACAAGGCAAACAAAAGCGCGCCTCTGTTTCGTTTTGCACTACACCCAGACCCAGAATCGGAGATTTGGGCAAGGTCGCCAGGCCTGTTGAAACGCAAATGCTTTCTACCATTGAGGCCTGACTGTTTCTTCAACGTGCGTGTTATTTTCCTTTGAGTGTCTCGCTCCCCTCTCTTTCGACCGGCAGTTAACGTGCTAATCGGGGAGATAACACCACAGTGTGCGTGTGTATTATTGCTTCGTCCCACCTGTGCTGGCGGCCGCCTAAACCTTTCGGTATCTATGCATCCTACGCCTTTCCGTTTTTTTGGCCTAAATCTTTCAGTACGTACAGCCTTTTCGGTAAATACAGCCTACACCTTCGGGTATATACATCCATTAACCACCATCCGGGGTCACCTCGTGCGATTATTACTTTTCAACAACCGTTCGTGTCCTTCAAGCATTATCGCACGAAGGGTATTAACTCTCCGATCGGTTCTACGTGTTCTCCGACCGTTACGGCGGTGCTCTCGTGCCGCAGGAGTACTTCGACCGAGAGATGGCCGTCATCGACGCTGAAGTGGAGAGGTAAGCCCGGCGGGACTGTCAGCGACGCGGTGACAACGACCTGAAAGGTCTTGCTTTGTATTCCTCGGGGAGACTAGGGCGGTGCAGTTTTCTCTACCGTGCAAAATCGTGCTAATTATTGTCACTACCTCATGCCCGAACGGAGGGGTCAAACAAGGCAAAGGTAAGGAAAGCATATGTAAGATGAAGTTCCCTAGACAGTACAAGCTGTACACGACGCATCTAGCGGAACGCACGATGGAAGTTGCTCAGAGGGCAGTGCAGTAGACTCTGCCGTGTGAGGCATCATTTTCATAGCTTCATGCCCAACCGAGGAGGAAAAAGAGCACAAAAACCATAACAAAAAGAGTGCGTTGAAGCTCCCTGAAAAGGACTAGCTAAACAGACGCGTCCAGTGGAACACGGGATTGTTGCTCCTACTCAGTTGCACTATTTACCCTGTGTTCTGCGAAAAGCACAGATGATTTGCTGTGAAAAGTGACGAAGTCCGTCGCCCCTCGCCCTTTCCCGGCCGTTGAACGATGCCTCTTATATGTGATTCACAATACTGAATCTTTGCGATTGACTCCTCGTGCCTGTGGCTCACTCTTCAAGATCTTGATTCACTCTATATACTGTTTGTGATTCACTATTCAAGGTTGTGATTCACCCTTTATGTTTGTGATTCACTCCTCAAGCTGTGATTCACTCTTTCTGTTTGTGGTAAACACTCCATGCTTGTGGTTCACTGTTCATGCTTGTGGATCATTCTGTATACTGTGAATCACTCTGTATACTTGTGATTTACTTGTGATTCACTCACTGTATTTTTGATTCACTCTTTAAGCTTGTGGTTCACTCATTCTTCCAGATTTTGATTCACTATGTATACTTGTGATTCACTCACTGTGTTTGCGATTCACTCTTCAAGCTTGTGATTCACTCTTTCTGTTTTTTTTTCGGCGGTAGGGTGGAGTACCGCAGCCGGCACAAGGCGTCCAGCAAGCTGCAGAGGCTGTGGAGAGCCAGGAGACAGCGACGCCGACTGGAGGCCGAGAAACTAAGGATGATCAAGATTCATGAGGTTTGTCGTGTACCAGGGGAAGGGTGTACTCATGTAAACACATGCCGTACTCGTTGGGCCACGGAGCGATATGCCCTTTTTCTGCCGGCCCAGGCTACGTCTTACAACTAGTGAATCAGAAGCTGGTAATCATTCAGGGGTGGTTGGGAAAAGCCCCGAAACCGGAAAGCTTGCTTGCCCTGGGAGATCACATGCCCAGTACCGAATGTATCTTTCCAGAAAGAGCGAGGACGGGGTGGCGTACTGATTATCTCCAGTTCTGCGCGTCCCCCTCGAGTTGGGCGCGAAAATGTCTGCGCATGATCTTGCCTTGGTGTTGTTTCGTGGTTTTTCACACGCCGAACAACAGACGAGCCTCTTCGCTTTTGCCGTTTGCTGCGAAACACCAATTTGTGATCACTTCGATAACACCTTAAGACGAAAGTTCAAAAGAAGTAACGTTGTTGCATTGATGCTGGAGGCGTCCGTAGTTATGAGTTTGCGTCTATCCACCCGGCTACACACGTACGCAGGTGGAGGCTGAGATGCAACAGCTGCTGAGCCGCGAGGCAAGGGAGGCAGAGGTCTACAAGCGGCAGCTGATGGCGTGGTTCAAGGAGCAGAAGAAGGAGCAGGAGCAGTCCACCATGCTCGAGGAGCACACTGCTAAAGAGAAGTTCAAGGTGCGCCTGAATAACAACAACAACAACAACAACAACAACAACAACAACAACAACATTAACAACAACAGTAAGTTTGCTGTGGTAATCATGAAGCACTTACCAACGGCTTTGAGAGGTGCAAATCCCTAGTCTAAAGGGCGAAGAGAAAATACGTACAGCAAGGAAACTATACAGATGGTAATGTAATGGGTCAGAAACGACCGTCTTTTGTTGAGGAGGAATGGTTCCCAACCGGAATCACAGCGGGTATCTTAGATTTTTTGTCGCATACCTTGTGTTCGTCCTCTCAGCCAGCCATCCCCCTCACCCCTGATCGCCGGCTCTACAGATCCTTTGCTACCGTCGCCGCGAGCGTGATAGAGTTGCCGCCGAGACAAGAAGGAGGAAGCAGGCCGCCGCCGAACGGGTGAGAAATTGAACGGAGGCGTTGCTTAAAGAAAATATTTGCGGGGTAGAGAGCGGCCATAGTATTGCGTCCGTACGGGATATTTGTTTCGCGGTAAGGAAAGTTGGGCTTGGTGATGGAACACCTGAACCGTTACGCGGTAAGAAATTGGGTGTTTTTAGGCGTGCGACAACGGTAGAGAGAGTGACCGCCGTGCAAGCCAAGCTGAAGGAGATGGGGACGGTGGGTGGATGTCCCACCTTCCAACTGCTGCGTCGCTGTTACTTTTTCCCGCTCGTTTTCGCTGATTCTGGAGGCGTCGCCAAGCAACCCCTCCAGACAAATAGTGGCAGTTTCCCGTCTCATTGTCTGGATGCCATCCCCCGTCTAGCCCCGTCTAGCCCCAACCCCTCGACGATAGGAAGAATCAGCACAACCAACACAACCACTCTTCCTATCGCAATCAGTTCACTCGCCGTTTTCGTGTATCGCTATCGATTCACTCATGGCTTTCTTGTACACCCTGTGCTATCCCATCCCGCCCGACCGCTTCGTACGCACAAATTGATGGAGAACTACAATATGTAGAGGGGGATGCACTGGCTGTGAATGATTTCATGAGGCGTTAGTACACCTAACGCAACTGATTTCTTCCGCTGAAAGGTCGTGCGTTGCATTTGTAAGAGCTAAACCCACCGACGGACGTGGAGATCGTGTCCCTGCCGTCATCCCTTGTGTTTCGCCCTGGCCAGTTCGAGGAGCAACGCGTGGAGCAGTGGCAGATAGAGTGGGCAGAGAAGGGGGAGAAGAGGGCCATCGCCCACCGCAAGATGCTCGAGGCTGTCCTCGCACACCCTGACAACGAGCCGGAGAAGGCCCTCCAGAAGACGCTCAAGGTAACGAACATCAAGTTTGGCACTGCTGTCTTCCCACAGCTCAAGCCCATCGCGCTACAGCAAATGTCTTTCTCTACGGCTCAGGCGGGAGTCGAGGGGAAGCATATTAATAGTCGTTTGTGGTGCTTCAGGCGACGGACAGCTCAAGAAGAATGAACCACGAGCGCACCAGCGTACTCAACACAACCGGCTACGTATGTCATGTCAAGCCAACCGCACCCAAGCAACCCGACAGGGCAATGTTTTTTTTTGGGTAAGAATGACAAGCAACAGAAGTTTAACAAAAGTTGTAAAACCGTTGCAATTTCAGGCGGAAATCGAGGCGCAGAAGAAGGTTGTGCTGAAGATGGCCGACGACGTGGAGGCTGATCTTGAGGCCCCCGAGGCATTGGACATCGCCAAGGAAGACATCTTGCTGTCCAAGATGGACCAAGAGAGAGAGAGGTATGCTGCCCGGAACGTCTGTTGTGTGGTGTGCTCTCAGTTGCGCACGTCAACTGCCCGGTTTACGCCTACCTGGTATGTAATATGGTGAGGGAGGGGAGGTAGTCTTGCCTCCGTGCCAACGGGGGTGACAACAAGTACCATGGTTATGAAATACTCCGAAACGCAATAGCGGTGACGTGACCACGAAGAAGTGCTACGCGACGTAGGGCACTTTGGATGAATTTCGCTTCATTCTTGGTCCTACGTCGGTTGAACAAGCCGTTACGTTCGGGCATGCTCTACTGCAGCTATACGCTATCTCCCAACAAGAATATTCTACTACCTACAGGGGTGCACCACGGAAATGGACGTGAAAAACGGCGGCGAAGCACATGAGGAAAGAAACACTTTTGATGCAGTGGAAATAGCAATTTTGATGCAACGAAGTGAACCATGTTCTCTTTCGTCAAATACTTCCCACGAAGCGCGTCCTGCCATCTTGATTGGCATCATGCCGTGTAGAGGCACACACTGTCACACTCATTTCTTACGGCTGGCGTGGTTTTTATTGCCTGCGACAAACGGTGTGGTCGCGTCTTCTAGAGTTAACCAGGAGATGAAGGCGGCAGCGGCCAAGTTCCTGGAGGAGGAGGCGAGGGTCAAGGCGGACAAGGAGGAGAAGATGACGAAGTTCAGGGATTCAGCCTGTGACGCCGCGGCAAGGACCATACAGCAGATGTACTACGTCTTCAGTGTGAGTACGCTGTTTCAGAGTCACGAAACATGACAGAGTTGTGGGTGCGATGTAGTCTTCAAGTCGTTGAAACTTGTGCCTTCAGCGAGTACGCACGGTACTGTACACTAGTATCACGATGTTACCACATCGATTTTTGTTTCCATGTTCAGCGATCAAGGCGCCGACACAGCCAAAAAGTAAGCCATGCACGCGGGGTGGAAGGCACCACCGTCGACCTCATACTTCCATCTCAGCTTTGTGCCCACTTGGCACAAACGTTCCACTGCAATACTCCTTCGCCGTTGTTCTGCGGTCGTTTTGGTCGGTCAGCGTGATTCGGCAATTCGCCAAAACCGCCAGTTCGCTTTGTGAGCCCGTAATTCACAGTATATCGTGTTCGTTCGCAGCCCGTACGCCACTTAAACACCAAGAACCCATAGTACAAGACCTAAATATTGTGCTATTTACTCACTATGCTTTTCTTTGTGATTTACGACAGTGCTCCTCTTCGTGGTTCACCTTGCTTTCCTTCGTGATGCACATTTCGCGTTGTCCTTACACCATCGGTCTCATTATGATTTACAACGCTTCTGTGTGATCATGATGCTTTTCTTTGGTATTGTACGATGCTTATATCCGTGATCACAATGCATATATATATATGATTCAGTGCTTCGTTCTGTGATTCGCTATGCATTCTCTTTGTGGCCTTCTGTTGGTGGTTCACTATATCTACCTGTTTGGGATTTTTCGGTGCTTCTCTCCGTGATCACGATGATCATGTTTGTGATGTGATTCACAATTGGTTTCCTATGATTCACTGAAAAGTCTTCTCATTGTGACTGACAGTGCAACTATTTGTGATTCATTGGGCATCGGTTCGTGAGTAAACTAGTTTCATCTTGTGATTCACATGGCTTCGCCTCGTAGTTCATATTGCTTTCGTTGGTGTATCAGGGTGCTTCTATTGTATTTCACTAAAATTCTCTATTGTGATTCGAAATTCTTCTCTAGCATGTGATTAACAACGTTTTCCTCTTAAATCCATTATACTTCTTTTGATATTTCAAAATTCCTTTCTGTGATCACGATGCTCCTATTTGTGATTGCCCATTCGTCTTTCTATGATTCACTATGCTCCTCATTGCGACTTGGAGCGATAGCTTTGTGATTCATGATACGATTCGTTGTGAGTTCACTATCCTTTTATTTCGTGATTCCTGAATCTTCTCATTGTGCTTCACGATGCCTTTCATTGTGATCGACGGTTTTTCTCTCCGTTATACACGATGCATTTCTGAGCGATTCACAATTGCTGCTCATTTTCTGAGTCGTGATTCTTCGCTATGCGATGCACTACGCCTTTGTTGGCGATTCACGATGCTTCTCTTTGTGGTCTATGGTGCTCACCGTCATTCACGATGTTTCTTCGTGATTTCGGCGCTTGTCATTGATGTTCACTCTGCTTCATTTTATGAATTTCGGCGCCTCCGTTTCGGCTCCAGGCTACACGCATCACCCAGAAGAGGGCGAAGGAGGTCTACACCAAGCACTTCGACTCCGAAAACCTGGCCTTCTACTGGCACAACACGCTCATTGACACCTATCTGTGGGAGAAGCCAACTGGACTCGGGGGCTGGGACGTGGACCCTGAAGACCGAGTAAGAGGAAAACTACGGAAGGTGGCGTTAGAGGGAGGAGGATTGGTTATTGTCGACTGTGTGAAGGGCCACACGAGAGCTTGTCTCCCTCCAATCACGAACCGCGGGCTTCAACGGTGTGAAGCTGGGCTGTTCAGAAGCACTCCTCGAACAAGGGTGTGTCCAGAGAGGGGAGGGGCGACGGCGAGGAGATATTTCTTTTTACACAACCTGCAGTAGTTCCCGCCTGCCTGTAGAAACGAAACGTCTCATCCGCTCGCGGATGCAACGACCCGCATGTGTACCCATTTCCGTCGGTTTCATGCGCCCACATGCCACACTTCTCCCTCTTATTGACCCTCCGCCGCCCCCCCGCCGGCCAGTGGGAAGTTATCCCGGGTTCGTACAACCTTCACTACTACTTCAATCCCAAGAGTTACACGATGCAGTGGTCCCAGCCTGCCGGCACCGTCATTTGCAAGGTGAGACGTCGGAATGTTCCATTTCGACGTTGATGCCACTCGGACACATGTTCGATGGGAGGAAGGTGCGCATGCTATTGGCTACCCACGTAACCCACACGACGTGCTTCGAAATAGTATGCTGTACCAGAATGTTCTTGAAGACCTAAAGGAGAGGCCACAATATTTGCCTACAAGACCTACAAGTTCTTCGAATTTTTTTCAAGTCGGGTATTTTCTCTCTAAGGTGGTTTTGGTCATGACCATCAACGCGTCTACATAATAACCCCCTCCCGTGAACCGCGTGCATTCTTCTCCCATAACGCTTCTGGCTGCAGGAGTGCGATCTTCAGTTCAGCACGCGTTGGCGCAACCGAGACTCGACGCCATTCTGCGATACCTGCTACGACGCGCGGCACTTCTCGAAAGAAAACCCGTCTACAGGGGTGAGGTCGTCAGTCCTACAAGTTTTTTAATCCGTTTTTCGTTTCCCGGGACCGTCTTCGCGAGGATACCAAGCGTTACATGAAATATGTAGAGGGGGGGGGTCGTAACCCTAACCCCCAACCGAACCCCGTAACCCCCATTAAGACCAAGGTTCATATCATCGAGAAGGCTACTGATTTCACACCATCCATCACCATTGGGCGCGGTCGAGCACTAAGTACATTTTGTTTGTTTCGGCGCGTACAAATGTGCAGCCGTTGTCGTACAAGACACTGGACGGTGCAGTGCCCGGCTCGAAAGACCTCGTAGACTTCGACTACATCTCCGAGCAGCCCGACATCGCGGTAGAGACGTGGGAGCAACAGCCAAGCTCCTTAGCCATCGAGGGACAGCCGGTTGTGCCGATACCGGAGGCGCCGGAAGCATCGGCTCTCGACGATGCCGGTGCTTCCGGTAGTGATGGCGGCAGTCAGTACGCGGTACAGCACTATGTTGCCGGGACAAGCGACATCGTGGGGTACGGGCGTTCGGACGACGAACCACAGCCGGCTGGTGTGCGCGACGAGGCTGACGGGGGCACCGGCGAATCAGAGATGGAGGAGTACCTGGATTCACAGCAGACCTTTACGTACGACAATCCGTCAGAAGGCATCCTAAACGCAGAGCAAACAGTAGACGTCGGTGGGAATGACAACAGCCTCAATACCCCAAATGGGGCCCTCCCAGAGGGGAGTGATAGCAGCACCCGAGGTGTTGCTGGCGGATCGAGCGATGTCGCGTGGGAAAAAAAGAAAGAAGGCGCCAAAGCCAGCGCTAGCGGCGTCGGTGCAGCGAGTTTTGCTCCAGAAACTTGGGGGTGGGCGACGCCAGGTTCAGCCTCGTCGGATGACGGCGGCCGTGTAGAACGTGCCAACAGTAGTGGAGAATTCCATGACGGGGTGATGGACTGCCCGGCGACAGGACCACTCCCCGCGGGCTTCGGGGAGAAGGCAGCGACGAACAACGGTAGTGTTGGACTTGGGGGGGGCGAGGCTGCTTCGATTGCCGGGATGGAGGGTTTGGTGAAAGCAGAGGCCGGCGAGTATGATCCCTCCACGCCGTCGTATGGGTTGGACGAGTAGGCAGGAAAACATTGAGAGTACTCCACCAGCTTCTTCGCGGTGATCCGATTGCGTTAGCGATGAAATGCATCACTGACGGTTGAATGTAGGCCGTTCACGCGTACCGGTAACTGTTTTATTTCGTTGATCCTATAGGTAGGCGGTTTCGGTGATGTTGGAAGCACCTGAGGAGAGGATTTGGTAGTGCTAAGGTTGCTGTTGGTTAATTTGGTTGGCACCTTCGACGCTACGAATACTCTCCCATACCCACCACAAACTCCTTGTCCACCAAGCATCAACAACAACAACGACATCGACAAAAGCAGCAGCAGCATCTCCACAACCGCTACTGACACAATGACAACAATGGCACAAAGTCGTTTGACTGCAGTGGCGCAATCGCTTGGGTGGGTGGGTGGGCATGAGAAAACAAATGTGTCATGGCACTTAGAATATACCAGCATCGAGTTGAAATGTCTTGTCCTGTGTTGTGTGTGCCCACAGCCCTTTCTCCTGGGCAAAAAACGCGTCGATCATTCACGCGAAGAACCTCTAGCTCCCTCCCGCCGTAGGCATCAGCACCGCCACGTACCCGCTGATGCGAGAGCGAGAACCGCGGGAAAAGGAGGACCTTCCAACCCAAGCCCTAGCTTCCCCTACTTTAGAAGCGCTTTCCACCCAAAAGGGCACGTAGACAGACGCGGTGCAACTTCCGAGACGTTAACCCGCGGCATAATCGCGCCGCGGTTCGACCTGAGAGATCGGCCTTTGGGGGACTAATGTCCCCATTGTCTCCTGCTTTACTTAGCGGAGAATGTCAGTTGTCTCCTCCTTTTAGCGCCGTGTTGTGGCTCAGATACCACAATATACCACAGTTAACATACAACGGAAGAGCTTGTAACGTTGTTGCTCTGCATATTGGGGTCTCTGACTTTGTGGCACATGGTTTGGTGACGATGTCTCTGTAGACTCTCATGAACCACAACGTGAGTTGGGAAAACCTTACCTCCGTGCTGTTTGATCACGTTCTAAGAAACCCGACTGCATGCAACAGATCAGGCGAGCGACCTTCGTGTGAGTTCGAGCCGACGGGGATAGAAAAGAGATGTCTCGTACACATTTTTGCCAGAATAGAGCTCAACCTTGGCCATCGGCCACGGCAAAGAAAACAACACCAGATTTCATTTCACATCGGGGAAGATCCCGAATTTTTCGAACTTTCGAGCGCGCGCGTGTGTAACGCAGCCGAAGACGGTTACGGGCATTGGATGAATGGGCGGTGGACGGAGCTCACCGTGATAGATGATACCATCATAGGTGACATCGAACACCGATCGCGACACCTTTTCGTCGGAGTCTTGGTGAGTTGGCGAGCACGCATGCAGAAAAAACACGCTTGTACGTTGCCGTTCCACGTGAATGTGCAACGCAAACAATTACCTCTCACTGATGACTCAACACGCCAGAAACTGAGGATCAAAAACCGAATGAACAAACAACCCGGTACATTGATGTGTGTGTCGTCTACTCTACGCCTGCATATAGCAGTCTACAAAATAATCAGTACAGACCAACGCACTTGGCCAATTTCTCGCGGTGCATGGTTGTAATTGAAAAAATCTGCCCCCTGAAGAATGGACCTACCCGTTCAGCATTGGTTCAACACACGACTGAACGAAAAACCTACCATTCTCCCAACCAGGGGGGGGGGGGGGGGGTACTCATAGTCGTGCATGCCGTAGTCGTTTGACCATTGACCTCGCATCCCTACAAAGCCGGGACGGAGCACGCCGGGTTCTCACCGGACCAGGCTCTCACATCACCAAGCGCGAAGCGCCGTGAGGTATTTGGCGAGTCGCATGAAGGGTGAGCTGCCATCCTGCTAAGGGTGTTCGGCATCTTGTGCTTACTTCCTTGCGTACGGATGACAGCTACGTATGACTTAATTTATTTTCTGGTGCTTTCACTTCCAGAGACAGTTGTAAGCACTGTGTAACTGCCTCGAGGAAGCTTGACCATTTTAACACAACGTGGTGCGATCATCCCCCGTTGCGCGGAGTGAGGTTTCTCCACCCCGCACAACATGATCTACTCGACCACCATTATGGTTACCGCCAAAAAAAAAAAAACGAGGTAAAAAAAAAAAACCGTAACCTGGTTGCCGAGTTCACGAAGTGAATTGGCTTGTTTTACAAC